>JAUMHR010000076.1:1260677-1284979 GCA_032361145.1 Enteromius fasciolatus
TTTAGAGAAAACTAAAGTGTTTTTTGACCTTGCATACACATAAACCTGCTTTAAGACACTCATAAAACAATATTAGCAACCTTTAAAATGGCATTATAGGGGCACTTTAAGGAAAAACTCCTTTTTTCCTCCTAACTGAAGCCTATTTAACACGCAGTGAAACTGCACAGCCATTGGTTGTGCAGTGGTAATTTTTTAAACCAATTGGCTGGCTCCTGCCGAAGCTCGCCTGAGGGGGGCGGAGCCATCTATATATAGCGGCTGAACCACCACAGGACTTCAGATTTCTTCTCCTTCAGCGTCTTTGCTGTCCCTTACTCAAGCCTTACGCTGTTGAATACGTCACTGCAGCTGGATGATTCCTCTGCTGCCATCTGGCGTCTAAAAGAGCAAATTTCTACTAAAGCTTGCAGAAGCCCTTGCAGCTGGATAGTTTCCCAGCCGGCATCCGGGGAGTGAGTCTTCTAACAGGTACGACCTAAAACTCTTTTGTAATACCCCTCTCCTGTTTCCAAGTCTCTCACAGAGTTCGGAGACCGAGACAGTAGAGCTATGGGTTCATCTTTTGTTCTGCCGGTTATTATGCAGGAGTAAATAAGCCCCTTTTGAGCAGCTTATCCTCTTCGGCTGTCAGAGCAAAATTAATAATTAAGCAGTCGGTTTAAGGGCTCACGCACCAGCACAGCTCTCGTGTTCCCCCTTTCTCGACTGCTCTTTGATCTGCCGGTTGTTACAAGGGAATTAACGACCCCCGTATATCGAGCGGCTTTATTCCCCTCGGCGGATAAAAGCTATAAATAACTACAGAGCGGGGTAAGTCCCGCCACAGCCAGACACCCGCAAACTACTCTATTTCTATCCTCTGCCTCGCAAAGTTCTGGGCATGATACTCAATATAGCTGCAATAAATGGGTTCGTAAAGAGCACCCATGCAGCACGCTATTAGCGCTTTGGGGAAAAAAGGCACGATCTGTTCACAGTCCAGCCGTGCACGCTCGCTGACTCTCTCATGCTCTCATGTTCTTCCCTCCAAGGCGGGAGCTGTATTCGTGGTTGAGATTGAGTATGTTTGAGTGAAATATGTCGACACAATCTGCCTCCTCGGTGTGTGTTTCATGTGAGTATTAGTGCACCTCGTTGCCGAGCTGCACGATCCTTATACGCTCTAAAAAAAACCCACGTGTGCTCGCTGACTCTCTCATGTTCTCCCCTCCCAGACGAGGGAACCAGCCATGGATAGCGGACCTGCACACAATGCTGACGGCAGCCCCGCATTATATTCCCCTGAGACGAGACCTTCTCTCTCAGGCAGAAGGCTCAGGCTCAATCTGGCACCCACAGCCCAGTCTGTGGGCACTATATGTTTGGTAGCTCGACGGGAGCCTATCTGCCTCCCCTAACGCATACTAGAGACCATTTCTCACGCTAGAGCACCGTCTACGAGACATGCTTATGCTTGAAATGGTCAGTTTTTTCGAGGTGGTGCGCGGAGCACAATGAAAACCCCTCATCATGCCAGATATCTCTGATTCTAGTCTTTCTGCAACACCTGCTGAACAAGGGTCGCACCCATCCACCCTTAAGACTTATGTGGCGGCCACAACCTTATAGCAGGCCAGACTGTGGGCAAGGATATTCTTATTATCCATTTTCTAAGAGGAGCTAGATGACTCAGGCCCTTTCGCTCCATCCCCACGTGGGACCTGCCCACCGTGCCAGCCCTCAGAGGCACGTCCTTTGAACCTGAAAACTGTTCTGCTGCTGGCTTTGGCATCAGTCAAGCAAATAGGCGATATGCAAGCGCTGTCTGTTTGCCCCGCCTTAAAACAAAATCAAGCAAAAATGAAGTTCGTTTGGGAGGGGAGTTTGTTTATTTCAGGAGTTTGCCAAAGCGACTTTCAGGAAAAGTTTCACCACCACCAAAGATGGTAAACTTTTTTGAACTACGTACCCATGGACATGGACATTTTCTCGGGTTTACTTCTTCTGTTCAGTCTCTCAGGGTCAGAACACACTGCAGAGCTGCTTTGGAGTAGAAATTGAAGTTGTAATTATAAATGAAAGAGACACTGACTGAGTTTTTTTGGTCAGGTTGTGGTCAGTGTTTACCTTTGCTGTATAGAAATCAGCAGCTGCACACTTAAACATCAGATCTGTGATTATTCCTGACAGTGTGCCCTGCTTTGGCTCTGGTTCTCTGTAGTACTGCTTGTTGGCTTTTTTTGTTGGCATTTCCCCCTCTTAGTTTCATTCAAATTCACACCTTCAGGGAGGGGATTCCCACAGTAAAGACGAGCAACGTGATTTCATGGTGTTAAACTGATTTCAAAGCTGGAAATTCCACACAGTCGGACACTTTTCACATTCCTCTTATGGCAGCTGTAAAAATCCTTCAATTCTGCCACGTTTCTCTTTTTACTACTTCTGAAAATAAATTCTACTGTAACTGTGCATGTGCAAGTTAGGACCTCTTTTTTTAGGCAATGTACACAAAGTCAGTCTTCCTACATGTTCATTTTAATCTCTTTTATATCTCAGAAGATACAAAATGGCATAGTTGCACTGAGAAATAAAAATGCTGTAATAATGTACTCATGTCGTTCCAAACCCGTATTGACTTCTGTTCATCTTGAGAAAACAAAGAAAGATATTTTAGTATTTTGTGTTTATTTTGTTCATCCGTTGGAATCACACCCCAACCAAAAATTTCAAGCTTCAAGCTTTTTTGAAAGTAATCAATAATCAAGCAGTTAAATCTAAAGTCTAAAATGATAATTTTATATTATGAACAGATAAGCTTTTATTCACATATAAACATTCAAATAAAGCTCAAATGGGCATTATTGACATCAAAAAGATTAGCTAAAGACTGTGAGAGGTTCGAACTGTAGGAGTATGTAAAAGCTAATACAGTTCAAATCATTTGGTCTTTGGAGAATTTGATGAGAAATGTTTGAGATGTTGTTCTGTGTTGATGTTGATATTTTCTGAGACAGCTGTGACATTATATTTACTTTTTTTTTTTTTTTTGTCAGGGGACATCTTTGAGAAGCCAGAAATTTGCATTTGGCCTCTATTTAACCGCATTCCTGTCTCAGAGAAACTTGAGATCTTTTATTTGTGGGTTTTATTTGTTATTGGGGTTTTACAAAAGCACATGCCATGCTAATTTGAATATTATGGGGTTTTTTTTAAATATAAAATACTCTTCCTTTCACATCTTTTTACATAATTTGCAGAGCCTAGCAACCCCTGAGAGTACCTTAGCACCCTCATGGTAACGACCTACTGTAGCAACCACCCCGGGTACCCTAGCAACCACATATCAACACATTAGCAACCACCCCGAGTACCTTAGTAACCGCATGACAACACCCTAGCAAACAACAAAAGTACCCTAGCAACCGCCACAGTAATTTTGTCGTATTAAACATTATTCTTAATATTTCTTTAAAGTAGTAATCATACAGTGCCATTACCTCTTGATATTGCTATTTTACCATGCCCCAGCACTTTTAAGGCAAAAACTTTCTCTTTTCCTCTGACCACAGCCCAGTTTCCCTGTGCATGTGTGTTTTTCTCCAGCATTTCCTTTCCAATTCCACCAGCTTCACTGAATCAATGTCTGAGTGAGCAGTGTGAGTGAAGGCGATCTGTCTGATATTGATAGGGCACATCAGACCTGTGTATCTGCGTGCATACGTGAGCAGCGTGTCTGCTTCTCCAGCACCAGAGGCCAGACGGTCGAGTCTCATTGCAGTTCTTCTCTCTCTCTGTTCTGTCAGTCAGGGAAGGCCATTGTGAAGGGCGCAGAGCCACGCGGCTCTGGAGACGTCAGCCGCGTTCTGTCAGGCTTTGTGATGGCGAATCCAGAAGCTCTGACAGCCACGACACGCTGAACAAATATTCACATCTGAGTCTTTCTCTTATCCGCACGCATGCTCCTTCTCTTTTAGTTCTGACAGGAGAATGTGCAGCGCTGCAGAACATCAGATGCACTGATGAATAGCACCGTGACATCAGGGAGAAACAAAGCTTTGTGCTGAGTCAGAAGTGCACGGCTGTCAGCTGGAGACGCTGAATGCTGCAAACTGCAGCGATGAGACGCGTCTGCGAGACGGGTTTAAAATCTGTCGATCTCTCCTCTTTTTGAAATTAACATCAGGATCGAGCAGATGGAGACGCTAAGAAGAACTTAATCGTTTTTCAAGTCTGTTGCATCTTTAGATGAAACTCCAAAGCGCTTGCATATCCACAGACTTCCTGAAAATCCCTTTCTCTCTGACCTTTTCTTCCTTTTACCCATAATCCCTTTCTAATGAGTTGCTGTTTGCTCATGTTTGAGGCATGTCTTAAGGGATTCAGCAGTGGGCCTGTAGGCATATCTTGTACCCTATGCTTGGCTGCTGCTGATTTGCCTGGCTGGAGTGATGGATATGGCCTGAGTTTATGCTGTAAGGCTGGCCTCAGAGAAGATTGCAATGCAGCTTTGTGCCAATTAGGTCATACAATTTAGTTGCACTCTAAATCAGAAAGAAGTTCACAGTGTTTCACTGAAAAAAACTTAAATCTAATTTATATACTATCAGACCATATGCTAATGTGTTGATATATGAGTTGATAACTTGACACTCATTTTTTGTTAAATACATCAAATCAGGGTCAAAAATTAAATAAATGTCAGGATGTTACAATTGACCTTATATAATGAAGAAAAAATATAGTTTTGCATTCATCATCATTATGGAAAAAATATGGGCATATAATAGTGGGCATTCATCATTAAATGTTAAATGTATTATTGTAATTTCTTCAATGTAATATTTCCAACTTTACAGCAACACTCTAGCATCTATCCAAACTAACCTCCCCCGAGTGCCCTAGCAACTGCGTAGCAACACCCTAGCAACCACCCCAAGTATCCTAGCAACCACACAGCAACACCTTATAAGCATAATTGACTACATTGCCTTCAAAACATTCAAGCTTTAAACTTGAAAGCCAGTTTAAACTTCAATTATTTCTGATAACTGACAAATTTTCTAAAAATGTTTAAGGAGGAAGTGACATGTGACCAGGTATGGTTTCCCAAACTAGGAATTTGTGCTCTGCATTTAACCCATCCAAGTTTAACTTTTCAAACTTTCTGGTCAAGCCAAAATAAAGTTTGTCTTGACAGACGTTTTCATTGAGTAAATAGTTGAAATACCAGATCAAGTTCAGTCAACAAACAAGCAGGAAACACAAAAACAATGTCGATTGATAAGGGTTTTTCTCTGGCCAATATTTATTTTCAGGGCAGATAATTGCTGACACATGATGCTGATTTTTTGCCCTGTTGGAGTGGGATGTATACCAGTTTCCCTGGTAACAACTGTAAATGGGGGCAGTCGTGGCCTAATGGATAAAGAGTCGGACCTGTAACCCAAAGGTTGTGGGTTCGAGTTCCAAGTCTGGCAGGGAGTGTAGGTGGGGTTAGTGAAAACCAGCGCTCTCTCCACCTTCAACACCACGACTGAGGTGAGACCCTTGAGCAAGGTGCTGCAGCAATGGCTGCCCACTGCTCTGGTTGTGTGTTCACGGTGTTTGTGTGCTCGTGGTTGATCACTTCTCACTGCTGTGTGTGTGCACATGGATGGGTTAAATGCAGAGCACAAATCCTAGTATGGGAAACCATACCTGGCCACTAGTCACGTCCTTTCCTTTCCTTTAATCAAATAATCTCAGCTCGCAAACTCTACTTTATCTCTCATTATTGGAAAGACAAAATGAAAACAACTTTGACGCTTTTCCGAAGATGGTCACTTCTTTTCAAAGACACATTCATATTCATATAAAAACACATGCAAAATTGTAATTTTCAAAGGCAATTAATAATTTAGGAGATTTGTAAGAAAAAATATATATGCATTATTAACTTTCTAACGATTATAGCGTGTGACATTTTAAGAGTGAAGTCAAAAGCTTACTTGGAGTTGGTCTAACATTTTTGAAATGATACCTATTAAAATAATTTAATCACATTTAATTCTGCTTAGTCGCTGCACCAAACGCAGCACTGAAGCGTGTTCAGAGAGGTCTGGCGGCATTTTGGAGAGGATTAGCTCTGAGCTAATAGTCATTAGCAATCCACTTCAGCCTCTGTAATCAACTCTACCCAGGGACTCATCAATACCGTGTTTACCAGAGTCCTAATACAATTATTGGCTTATTGAGGAGAGAGATTGTCTTGCCTTGCTGAGAAGCAGGAAGGTTGAGTGCAGATAATTTAACTAAGGTTTGGGTTTCAGTCACTCGTTTTGTTCGTTAATCAAACTGAATCTGTGGCCTGGGAATTAGATGCTATCAAAGAACTTTGAACAGAGGGTAGTTCATTTCCTAAAACTGCTAAAAATCATTAGGTCTTCATTAGGAAATGCTAACGTGATAATGAAATGATTGCAAATATGTACAATTGCACTGCATTTTGTAATCCATTAGTTGTATATGTGTGTATCTGTAGTAAGTAATGCAATTCTTTTATTAAAAGAAAAGAAAAGAAAAAGAAAACACTTCTGCTCTGAGACATTGAGATGTTGGTTTTCAAATGGAGATTTTTGATCAATAATTACAATTTAAGAGTAAATCAATTTCTTTAGTCTTCCAAAGGACTATTCGGTTATTTGTTAATGTGACGTAATTGAGTTGGACATGCTCCGTAATCAGATAACCTCGAGGAACCCTCCCTATTTATATATTACAATATTTTATAGTGTTAATGCATTAGTATGTTGAATTAGTATTTATTTATTTATTTTGCAGTTTTCCTATATTTTTTATTTTTTTTTATTTTGTCTGTTTATATATTTTTGTAGCTTTAATTTTTGCCTTTTTAGTATCCTTTTAGTACTTCACTTTAGTTGCTTATATATTCAAAGACTATGTCTAAACAAATGTGCTACAATAGCACATAAGGTAATGATCAATGTCATGGTTAAAATAATGATAAAGAAAGTTTTTGAGCTGAACCTAGCATATATATACTATACTTTTTTTTTTCCAATTGTTAGATTTCTCTGTATGGTTTTAATGGCTCGCCATATGTATTAGATGTCTCTAATACATACAATAAGTAAGCTTGATCAAAGTCCAGGGGAAAAGAAGATTATTCAGATAGTCGTGTAGCAAAGCAGTCTTCTGTATCTTAACCCAAGTACTGACCAGTGTGACCAGATCTTCATACCTGTTGCTGTCAGGACCTCCTACTGGAGGCCTCACAGTAGGCATTGTTTCATTGTATGAACAACAGTAGGCATTGTTTCATTATATGGACATTTGGCATTGTATGGACATTGGAATACTGAGGTGCAGTTACAATGTAACACATCAGATGTTAATTCCGTCTAGGCAATACACATAATCTTTCACAATTCAAATTCTGTCACATGACCGTACCCCCTGCTTTTGATTCTACTACAGATTAAACTATATTCGCTCTGTTGATACTGCTGGACTTAATGTCTGTGGTTAAACTAACTGCTGTGAATTATTATTCATGTCCATTTTGCATAACAATTTGCTGGAGCAGCTCAATGTTTTCAATGTATTCAGCTCACAGTAGAGCCGTCTGGGGTTACGAGGATGAATTAGGCTTGAGTTATTAGCCATTAGACATAAAGCCTGACAGTTTAACACCCCAGTCGAGCGCTTGTGACAGCAAATATATAAACGTAACTGTTAATACGAATGTTAGTGTTATTCCTACATACTGACACAAGCGAACACATTTATTACTTGAGAGTCGTTGTTGAGTCACGTCTCTGTCCATCGCAGGGACTGGTGTGTCGCTGACGTCAATGCACTGTGAAGCTTCGTCTTTCGTCCAGCATGGCTCATGGGGACATAATTATGCTGGCTGCTACGGTCCCCGGCCCTGGGACATCATTACCGCACCGTCCTCACGGTGTTCTCTGGCACATTCTGTATCCTGGCCATTAACACCATCACCCCTCACTGTCACCATCACAATAAACAAGCCGTTAGTCTGTTTATGCCAGTGATGGCGAGACGGGCCGCTGTGTCTTATTAAGAGGCGCTTCACGCGCTCAGACTGAGTCAAGTACGTGTACAGAGTCAAGTTTGTGCACACGTGTTGTTCGGTGGGTTAAATCAAAGGGGAACGAGCTTGACGACTGTTTGTCACGCACAGCTGTTAGTAGATGGCTTTCTCATTTAGATCTGTCATTAATTTGGCAGATGCGATTGCAGAATCTTACTGTCACAGGTTTAGAGTCAGCCTCCAACAGACCACCTGCTGATCCTGTAATGCGTACTTCGCTTTAAAAAAAACAAACGTTTGTTAAAATAGCGGGTTGTAATCTGAATGGATGGATTTATGCAACTTGTTAATACGTTACTGGTTACTACGATAATCACGTTTGAAGAAGGTGGATGTGTTTCACGTATAGCGATGTAACTCACTGTTATACCATATTACGATGCGTTGTTGGAGAAATCAGCTAGCTTGTCATGACTGTTACCAGGAAATTTGTTGGATGTTAATTGGATGGATGTTAATTTAACAGTATAGAGCTGACATGAATGGCATCACACGGATTAATAATAGGTTAATAACTTCTACTAATTAATTAGTTCAAGATTGAACACTAAAGGATAGTTCACCTAAAAATGAAAATTTGCTGTTAATTTAATGTTTACCTACACGTAAGTTTACCTAAGGCTCTGGATCACAGGGTTATGATGTTGCAAATAGTGTTAATGTTGTTTCACATCATAAGACCTCTTCAGGAGTTCAGGGGAATTGATTTTGTGTTATTTTTTATTGTTTAAAAAAAAGAACAAAATTGTTCACATTTTATGAGGCTTGGAGAACAGCTTTGGAGAATTTAAAATAAAAGGAGCTGTACTCATGACTGAAAAAGTCATTTTTTTAAAGATGTCTTCCAAGTAAAGAAATTACATCCTTTGAAAAGATTATTACTGATTTTCTAGTCACAGGTGTAGAGCTGCAATTTCAAGCACAGATGTTTGCAGAATGTTGTTAGCAATCTATATTTGATGTATGGCTTCGGCAAAACACCAAATAACAACAAAATAAGCAATTATAGTTCGTTAGCAATGATTTTGAGAAAGCACCGCTTTCGAAAGGTTTTCAAAAGTCTGCCTTCCAACCTGCTTGTTTTTGTCTTTTCAGATTTTTGCCAGTCATCCTGTGGGCATCACTTGTGTGATTCATGTTATCCCATAATGCAACCAAAATGTACCGGTACATTGTCTTGAGAGACTCAAACAAGAATTTTATCTGTGAAAAAAATGAATTGAACATTCATTTTGTAAAGAATGCATGTGCGAATCAGTGGGTGGAGCTAAACAGGCAGAAATTTACATTTTGTGGGTGGGCCTAAAGAGCCAGCAATGTAGAAGCAGGCATTGATGATCTTCGAAAAAAAAAATGTCACCCACATCTTGAATGGCATGAGGGGAAATAAATTAACCATGAATTTTAATTTTTTAATGAATGATGCCTTTAAAAGTCTCCTAAAAGTAGCTCAAGTGACTAATTCTGCAGTCATAGGTAAGCTTTGTGTGCGGAACAGACTAGATATTAACATTGAAACTTGATCCCTCAAAGGTTTTTTCACATTGTTTGACATCAGTTACGTCAAATGCCACTTGGTTCATCAAATTGCTGTTCTAGCTATTCGCATTGCTGTGTCCATTCATTTTTCAATCAGTTCTAATAAAAGAAATAATTTACAGAAGCCTCCTGATGGGCTGCACACCACCCGCTCGCTGACTGACACCCCCTGTCTCGGCAGAACCTCAGACCTCCAGAAACTGGCCATAAAAAGGTGCTAGCAAGAGCGGGAATGTGCACAGCAGGTCTCACATCTTCAATTAATCAATGTCAGCACTCAGGGCGAAAACAGCCGATGCTTCTCTTTCCCTCAATCTCCATGTGTGGCTTCACTTATGTTTGCTCTCATTCAGTCTTTTCTCTGCGACAGACTGCATTTCTTTCCAATAATCTGTGAATATTTCATAAAGCGTGGTGACGGTGGGCCATGGAGGGCAGTGGAGGGCGGCCCGGTCCCGCTGAGCTCACAGGTGCTGCCTGACGCGTGATTGCCTCTGATCTCTACAATGGAATGGGTCACCGTCGCATATCGGTCCCAAATCTCTGTCCATTCCCCGCCGTGTCGAAGCTTCATCACATCGCACAGCAGTGCACTCGTGTTTGGGTCTTATTATTCAATCTGCGTTCTGCCGATGGAAGCAGCTAATGAAAAATAAAATAAACCCTGGTCTGAGAGGAGGTGTGTAGGGAAGTCTGGGCTGGCGAAGGGTGCGGACCGACAATACAAGACAGGGATGATCTTTGTTTTGGCACTGATGTGAAGTCGCTTACTGATGCAAAGCAATTTCCTCCCTCAAATTGCATTTTCTGCAGCGTAGGGGGTTTTGTGATATTTACGTGTATGTATTGCATTATACATTTTAGCTTCCTATGTCTGCTGTCTTGCTCTGGAGAATGAGTCATTTTGTTCTGGCGCACTATTCTGAAAAATATGGACCACTAGTTTTTTCACTGATGATGGCAAAGCATGTACTGTGGAATATGTAGTGATGTACCGGCATAGAACAAGTATTTTGGTTTACCATACATGCTTGTCCATGCATTCAATGGTAAACCTTAACCATATTAAAGACATAGACGTAATTATCTTATAATTATCAAATATAAGGATGTGCTAGTTAAAGTAAGTGGGTCATAAAAGCATTTTATTCAAATTCTGTATAATAATAATAAAAAAAAAAAAGTGTATTTTTGTAAGTGCACATTACATTAACTAGCTTAACCTAATCTTGCATTGTCATGAAAAAGTATATGTTTCATATGTTAGGATTGTGAACACAGTAATTACCCACGGCTGGCAGCCGATTTTCTAATCAAGCACGTCCAATCAGTCCACTTCCCTTTACTATAAAATACCCCAGCTTTAATGTTCCCAAATCCCCCCTTCTCCACCTTCTCCCTCATACCTCACGCCCGGGGGGCAGACGGCGAACGAGCCAAATTTGCGCTACGTTTTATTACCAGGAAACGTGAACTCTTGAAAAGGTATTTATTAACTTAATACATTTCAGTACACTTTTATTTATTTATTTAATGGTTACACCACATGGATTTGATTTAAACTGTGTGATGATGATTATTATTATGTGGTTTTGTTTTCCCCAAATATTAATCATATGCTTTTTCTATTGTTCTATTGTCAATAAAACATGCATGAATATACACTTTTCATAAAGGTAACATGAGGACTAATTTTGATCTCGCATGCTTGTAATAATGAAAATTGGAACACTTGGGACACAGTGACTTTCCCACCTAAGGAACGTTTGGCATGTCAGTCCTTTCAGAGCTCCTAAAGGCAATCAGATCATGCTGGGATTTGTGGGCATGTGTTTGGTCTTTTGGAGATGTGCCCACTGTCTCCTCTTTAAAGCAGTGGGGGTTAACTGCTGTGCTGATCAATCTAAACGTCTCAGACTTTGCCAAGTCACATGGTCAGAAACAGGATAAAAGATGGTAACCGGTACATGCTCTCTTCATCTAGCTCTGTCCTTCACAGCTTGTTTGTCCGTCTTCTTTATTGAGCTTCAGTGTGTTGCTGTTAAAATAGCCTAATGCATAGGGAGTTGGCCTTACAACCCGAAGGTCGCGGGTTCGAGTCCCTGGTTTGGCAGGGATTATAGGTGGGGGGAGTGAATAACCAGACCTCTCTCCACCTTCAATACCATGACTGAGGTGAGACTCTTGAGCAAGGCACCATTCCCTCAGTTGCTTCCTGGGTGCCGCAGCAATGGCTGCCCTCTGCTCCGGGTGTATGTTCACGGTTTGTGTGTGCGTGGTTGTTCACTTCTCACTGCTGTGTGTGCGCACTTGGATGGGTTAAATGCGAGCACAATTTCCTAGTATGGTAAACCATACCTGGCCACATTTCACATCCTTTCCTTTCCTAATTGATGCACCAACAGCATACAAGGACACGTTTCCACACAATGTTTTAACTAGCAGAAGATCATTCAGCAAGTTTGTTTTTATTTTATCTTTTAATTTATTTATTATACTGATAGAAAATAATGGCTGTATATATAATATACAAATTTCATTAATCAATCTTGTTAATAAAAACTGTAAAACATATAAGTTAATAATAATAATAATAATAAAAGCAAAGGTCTACAGTTAACGGTATAATGTTTGCAAGCCTTAGTGATGTTTTGCAAACATTTCTTTAAATAACATGACTGTAATTTGAACACATGATTGAATATTACATAAAAAAACTGATTATCTTTCATAAATATTGTTATTATTGTCAATAATGCTAACATTTGTGTTTGCTTTGGCAGCCATGTTGCCACTGTAGCCGGGTTATGCTGAGGAAATTCATACCCCTCTGTTTGTAGTATGGTCCCGAAAAATCTTTGTTTAAAGGGCTATCTAACCCTTCCCCTTAACCCTCCAACTAAAAGAGAATCGAGACACCCATACCCCTAGAGGGGTAGAAATGGGACTGGGCCTTTATTAATCATTATTGCATTATTGGCCATTTGAAAATTTCTAAGGAACTTTGCTTTTGTATAAGGAGACTAGAGCCCTATTCGGACGGGACTAGTTTTCCAAACAACGTTTGAATAAAAAAAAAAATTCAGACGATGTCTGTCATTTTATGTACATATCACTATATGTTTGGAAAGATGAGGTTTAAATGATGACAGACCTGCAATATTTTGGAGAACTTTTCCTCTGTTTCTTCAGTAGTCTTGTTAGCCCAGTGGATACAGACAACACAGCAGCACAAACTCTTCAGAGCCACACGACTCTGACTTACATTCAAAACACGCTAATTTCATCACTCGCTGTGTCGCTCTTTTCCTCTCTGTAATTTGGCATTGGTTTAATTTGCGGTTGCGGAGCTGTGCTCCAGGGGTTAGTGTAGACGTCCCCATTCACTGGCAGCGCTGAAGGCTCTCATTTGGCTCGCGGAGGGAGGCGTGTGTACGTTAAATTGCGAGTGGGTGTGTGTATGTGGGACAACCCACCTAAATATGCTAATTAGTGTCGTTTGCAGATTTTCATGAGAGGTTGAGAGCTCAGCTGAGACCATCCATCTGTGCTTGTATATGCATGTGCGCTAAGTTTGCAGCACTGCATTGACCAGGTGACAGATGCATGCGAGAACAAGTCAAAGAGTCACCATTTACTGTACTAATATATGTATAACATAAAAGTTATACATATATTAGCATGTCTATGGGAAAAGAACTCATTACACTGGTGTCGATAGGCCTTCATACATGTAGTATTAAGGTGGAGAAGTAATTAAGCAAGCAAGCGATTAATCAAATGCTACATTTAAATACTTTCAATGCAAGGTACTGTAATTGAGTTGTAAGCTGTATGTAGATGTCATTAGTTAAGGAATGAATAGAATTCCATTAAATGTTTGGGATTAACTAAAAGGATTCACCTCGTAAAAGCTGGCTCATGAGATTCATTCCTTCCAGAATAACTGGATGTGCTGTATGAGCTCGATTCATTGAAAAAACTGACTCATATCAGTCATTCTTTCAAGAATTGGTTGGACTACATTGACTGTGCTTTATTGATTTGGTTCACTAGCTTTTAAGAATCATTCTTTCAAGAACCAGTTGGACTACATTGATTCTGCTGTATTGATTTGGTTCACTAGCTCATAAGAATCATTCTTTCAAGAATCAGTTGGACTACATTTATTGTGCTGTATTGATTCGGTTTTCTAGCTCATAAGAATCATTCTTTCAAGAATCGGTTACTTTGTTGTAATGTATGGGTTAAATCACTGGCTCATAGAAGTCATTCTTTTAAGAATCAATTAGACAATTGATTGGGCTCTATGCTTTTGATTTACTGAAAGAACCAGCTCATAAGAGTCATTCTTTCAAGATGTCATCAGACTATACTGAACATGCTGTAAAGATTAGATTAGAATCGGTTGGACTATGTAACTTGTATTGTATAGATTTGATTCACCGGCTCATAAGTGTTGTTTGTTCAGTAATTAGACTAAATGATCAGTACAGTATTTTGATTTAGCATGCATTTGACCCAGATCAGTGGAAGAATACAAATACTTTTTATAAAGTGAAAAAGAAAAGTTTGTGATTTGCTTAGACAGACCCTGTAACCCACACCAGTAACTGAACCAGTGCTGCAGTTTGACCAATGGCAGGCAGAGGCATGTGTGTTTTCTTTGTTTAAAATCCATCTCAGCTAAGGCTTGCACGACTATTCATTTTCACTAGTCATTCAGAAAAGTCGGCAGGTAAATGTTTACCTAATGCAAATGACTAGGCGTGTGATGTGCAGCAGCATCAGTGGGTTTTGCAGGTTTGCAGATTTTGCTCAATCCTGTGAGTGCAGAGAGTGTCTGAAGAACCTCCCAGTGAGAAGCCGCGTCTCTTAATATATCCTCGTTAAAGCCTTCAGAACAGCGCTATTGTAACAAATCTACCGCCTTCAACAATACATTTCAAAACAATCACCGTCATCCTCGAAATATTTTTTTTATTGTTGGTCTATGTACACAAGCAGATGACTGTCTTTGGTTGCGTCATGTTTTTTTAAAAATAGGCCATATATTAAACTGTACTGTGTTGAGACGACTGTGGCCTGTTCATCCAGCTGTATTTGAACACACAAAGCCACTAAACCAGCTAGTTGTTCAGAGATAACCCACAGTGACGTCAAAATAATATGTTGATGTAGTGTTTGTGTTCACCTTCATCTTTTTCCTGCTGTTCCTCTCCCAGCTGTGATGAACTGTTTTTCTTTCTGTCATAACATTCACCATTTGCTTCTATCTGTCTCTCTTAATTGTCCTTTAGTTCTGCTGAAAAAGGACACACTCTGCTGTAGCTGAAAAATGAAATTTAGTCCGGTGTTGCGCACTGTTTCACTATGATGGAGAGAAACACTCATATACACCGTTTCACTTTCTGAGTTTGATATCTTCACTTATGGTCTAATCCAGTGTTAGTGAAGATACTTTTACTTGTCTGTAAGAAAAAAGCAAACAAACAAAAAAAAAAAGCAAAACAAAACATAATATAGTTAACTACAATGCAAGCTACTAACCAACACTAACACTTCAGAATAGGGGTCCAAAATAATGCATTAGTTAAGCATTAATTAATGGTTAATTTGTTCACAATTAACCTAACATTTTAATCATTAATTAGTAGTGTGTTTATTAATTAATCATTAATCATAATAATTAATTAATTATTAATTATTAATTAATGCTTAATTAATGCATTATTTCAGACCCTTCCTTATTCTGAAGTGTTACCATTTTTTATTACAATAACAATTATGTGTATGTAATATAAATGTATTGCTGTGTAATTCAAACTTTTCTTTTTCAACAAAATATTTAAAAATGTTTAAAGTGCCCCTATTATGTCTTTTTTCAGATATAATCTATCATGCAGTGTCATGTAGCTGTATGTGAACATAAACTATCTGCAAAGTTGTGGTGCCGAAAATGCACGATAAATAAAGTTATTGTCTATAAAAAAAAAAAAAAAAGAGTCATTACATCATGTCAAGAAGAGGCTGTATCCTGTGAGAGTAAATTTGTTTTATATGCCCTTCCGAAAGATGAATCTACAAAGAATGAGTGGTTAACATTATTTTTTTTCAACATCACCTCAACAGTACAATCTCTTGTTTGTGTTTGCCTCATTTTACTGATGACCATTTTTTTTTCAATCTTGGAGTACAACACGGTATTTACCAAACGCTTGGTCTTAAAAGATCAGTTCCCAGTTTACGTGAACCATTTCTTTAAAACCGCTAATAAAATGATAAAACATGATAATAGATAACTGATAATAGATAATCTATCTGCCAATTTTGACACTGTGAATCATCAGATCCTTTTGTCTACTTTATCATCACCTGGCATCACAGAGATCCCACTTCACTGGTTTAAATTCTATCTCACAGGTAGGTACTTTAAGGTGTCCTGCAAAAGTGGATCTCGGCATCGATGAAAGAACATCATCTACAACTAAACCTGCAAATACTGAGGTTCTTTTTTTTTCTTGAAAATCCACCTCTACAACATGATTTCACCATCCAGCTAGGTTCTTCTACAACTACCCCATCAAGTTCGGTCAGAATTCTCTGTGACATTGCAAAAACCACTCGGTCTTGCGGGTTTGCATTGCACAACATCAGAAAGATTAGGCCCTTTCTTTCGGAGCATGCTGCACAATTTCTTGTCCAGTCTCTTGTCATTTCTTGGCCGAACTTCATGCACCCATCAAACCTTTACAAATCATTCAGAACGCAGTGGCATGACTGGATGCCCAAGTCCAGAACCCAGAACGCTTTTTATCTCTTCTTTATTTTTCTTCCACTCACTTATGATAATCTACACCCTTTCCAGAAGTCTGGGATCTATGAGTAAGTGAAGCCTCGAGGTAACATGAAAAAAATTCACAAAATCACTTTCCAGAGCACCGTTCCTGGCTGGTGGAATGAACTTCCCATCCATATGCGGAATGCTGATTCCCTAACAATTTTCAAATCTCTTTCTATTTTTATTATATATATATATATATATATATATATAATTTTTTTTTAAATAATTTGATTATTGCATCTTCTTGCTTCTCCTGTAAAGCAGCATTTATTAACATTGTGACCATAAAAAAAGTATTCAGCATTTATTCAGTTTGCACTGTCACGAGTAGCTTGTTATTGAACATTTAAGAGCTCAGCTAATTATTAACTTTTATGTATTAAATATAACATGAAAAAATACTAAAGCTACTAAACATTGGATTCTCAAAAGTATGCGAGGTTCACGGCATGGACTCTTTAAGAGATGTCCAGGAGTTTTGTTTGAGGCACTTTTAGATATTTTAGATATTTTAGCCTGTTTGCCGATGGGATTTGGACGGAGTGTTATTTTCCATAGCATTTAGAAGGATTGGCAGCAGATCCAATTTTACTATTTGTGTGTCCCCTCCTATCTATTATGGAAGATCAAGTGAGGTACCTAACTGAGAAGGGGATATCAGCCGCGTTAGCGGGCAAACATAAAACATAAGACGCTGACATCGCAGCTGGCCGATTCAGTATTATGTTCGGTTCTCCAGAATTGCTTATGGGTGTTAAAAAGTGGAGAGATATGCTTCAAACAGATGTTTACCGCGAGCGTCTCATCGGGGGTATTCTATGCTGACTGACTTATAGCATGCCGGTCTGTTGTTGTGGGGACATTTCCACGGCCCGAAATGTGGCGCTGAACGAAACGAACTGTGATTGGTTGTTTGACAAGTTGGTCAAACGTCCTTATGGGCGGGCCTTGGCCAAAGAAAGCCGCTATGAATTCTATGATGCTATGACATATCTAAAATATCAAACTACTGAAATATTTCATTTATTTAGTTGAGTCGTCACTTAATCCAACATTGGCCTGTACAGCTATGTTCTGCTTGTAGAAATATTTATGCAGCTTTGAACGACATTGTCTCTACTGTAGTTGTTTTGAAATGTAACACATGGCTCACAACATTCAAGGTTTCATTAAACCGAGACCTTAGGGAGGAAACCTGACTAAAAGACATTATGACCACAGTCAGATTATTTTAGTGCACTCACATACAGTGTTGCCCACGGCTCACCTTTGGTGCTCGTTGCTGAGGTGTGCGTGATGAGAGATATATAACATGTTCTTGCACACAAGCATGTGCCTAGTATATGTGTGGATTTTCCACATGCTGCATCTCCTCCAGCACTGTGTGTTTGTATTCTCCTCTGAGATATTGCTGATGTATCTAATACACTCATTTTGCCAATTTATTCTTAGATTTAAAACCTTTCATGAGTCCAAAGCAGCTCTGAAGAGCTGAAAAAAGGCTTTTTGAGGCTGCTCTCATTCTCTGTGGATGTCTGTGGTAGCATCAGCTCATATTCCAATGAATGCGATGATAATTGCTGTTATTGTAGAAGTAAATTACTACAATTGACTGGAAATATATGCACAAATAAAAATGAAAATAATAGCGGCCTGATGTCTGATATAAGGATAACAACTCAATGATTCAGTATGTCAGTGGATCATATCAGTCCACCAGTAGTATAAGGACATAAATGCCAAACATAAATGCCACGTTCAGTGATTTAAAGGAGTGTTTGCTCTTTTGTTTTGTCTGTAGTCTTAAAGGCATTCTTCTCTCAAAGGGCAGTTTCTTTATTTTTCAAGTACATGAAGTTCACAAACCGTTATTGGAAACCTTGTAGCAGTAGAATTTTTTTCAAATGCTTTTTTTATGCACAGATTTGATTGTTTTAGCTTTTTTCCAGAACTAAGCTTTCTAAACTTTTAATGTTAGATTACATTTCACATTTTAATCTGAGCAATGGGTACAGTAAAATGTCTTAATGTTTGTGTACTTGCACAAAAAAATGCTGAGGTAAATATCACTCATGACCAGAATATTTTTCTAAATTTGTCTATAAATGCAAAAAAAGACAAAAAAAAACTTGAATATTAACTCACGGTTTACTTTTTAACTATAATACTTTCTGCAAGGATGCCTTAAATATATGCTGTACCTTTTAACTTTATATTCATCTAACATCCGACATGTAGTTGTCTCTAAAGTGTATTTTCAAAATTCAAATTAAAATATAGCCAAAGTTAATAAGCATGAGCTATAATAAGAGAGACAATCTCTGTGTGCTTTTGTTTTGTGAACTTTTAGTTTGTACACCTGTCTTAATTTCCTGTTCCCCCTCATTACTCTCTGATTGTCTGCATCTGTGTGTTGTTATCTAATTAGCTCTGGTTTGGTTAAGTGCTTGTGTTTCTGGTGCTTGTCTGTTTATTGTTGTACTGGCGATGAGCACGCACCATCAGCTCTTAGTTCCTGATGTTACAGAAGACCTGATCATCAACACTGGAAAACACAAGAGTTTCAACAGATAGGACTAATTAGATAATAAGACACAGGTGTGAACAATCAGAGACCAAGAGCAGGATTACAAACTAAAAGTCCACAAAGCAAAAACATACAGACATGCTTTTAACCAAAGATTAAAAAATGTATTTAACATAAAGAGGCAAAAACACACAAATGTTGATTGTAATATATTATTTTCATATAGTGACATATAATAAATAAATAAGTAGAAATAGAGCAGAATAACCGTAAACTAATGATTGAATAGAGCAATATTTTTGCAAATATTTTTGTGAGAGAATGCAAAGTTTTGCAAGATAACTCAATATCTTTGCGAGAGAATGCAAAAAAATTGCAAAGTTTCTTAGGGGAACTTGGTTTAATAGGGTTTAAGTGGAGTTTAGTTTGACTAAATAATTGTTGCGTATGTCACCAAAGAGAAGGTTGTTGTTTCACTGGAAGAACAAGAACATAGATAAAGTGAAATTTCATTTCATACCGACTTAAAAGGAGCACCCAGTAGTGACAGTTCTGTCTTCATTTACTCGTCCTCATTTTAACAAAGCTGTGTAACTGCTTTCCCACCAATTTAAAGTCATAAGATGTAACCCTGCATGCGTTTCCGAGTTGGAGTTTTAATCATATATTCGCGCCGAACAATAGCTCTTGCCGAACAAATCTTCTCATGACGGTGTGTTTTGAATGTGTGTGTAATCGGTGCGTCTTAATAAGCACATCCACTGTGTTAGCTTATAATTACATCACACTCCGGCGGCGTTAATTGTCAAGTGTTTCTGTTGCAAACACCCGCAACACTCCTCTTCTGCCCTGTGACATTGGACTGCTGTTCTTATTATGCAAGTCCTTGCAACTTTTACTTTTAGTTTGTGCCTTGTTTTGACCCCATCTGGCACAGCCTGACCTTGAACAGCTGACAGCGGTTCTCCATCTCTCTGAACAGGTGCGTATGATTGTGCCAGAGTCCACCTGTTATCCCAGCGCAGAGGGCATGTCGGGTTCAGGAGGAAACGCTGTGCTTTTGATTGATGGATGCAGCAGTGCGGGTTGTGCTGACCTCTTGTTAACTGGTTTTCACATGGGATGTTGATTTGGTAACTAGTCACTGTGAGTGTTAAAGGCCTCTCTTGGCACTCAGAGCATGTGACTTAAAAACGAAATCTCATTGTCAGTTGTGTTTTAATCTTGTCGATGCACTGTAAAACACAGTTCATTCCTGACTTTCAGCATTTATTACAAGCTTTCGGTCTGTGTGTTTCTTGGCAGCATTTAAAGCCCGAGGCTTTGGCTGTAGTGGGATTATTTTTGTTAGTGAAAGAGAAAAAAATTAAATAAAATAACTGGTCAGCTTTGGCCTTAAACATAAGTTATTAAATATTTACTCAACTCTGTTCTCTGAACTTGTAAAAGGCAAGCTGTATAAAGACCTAATATCTTGATATTATCTTATGATAAGACATAATATAAATATTGTTTTCTAAGTTTAAAAAAAAATGAGAATACACGCCACAACTATACTGGTAACACTAAATTATTATTTTTCCCAGCTGATGAACGATAAAAGCATTGACCGCCAATCAGAATCCAGCCTGCTTTAATTAAAGGTGTTCATAAATAATAACTAATTTACAAAAGTGTTATAAGATTTTTTTTAAGGTTTTTAAGATTGTCTCATTTGTATCTCATGACTGAAGATACTCTGGTGCTTATTAATCAGTTATAAATGCATGAATAAAAAGAGTGATTTTAATAATTTGATATTTTTTTGATAAAGTACAAAACCCTTCAAACTCGCTATGTCTGTTTTTGCTAAAAAATTGTTGGGGTTAAATAAATATGAATAAATATATTTATTATGCATTTATAACATTTTTTTTAAACATTATAAAATGGCTCACTATTTGTCAGGTATTGCATTAAAGTCACCCTTTCTGTTCATTCATTCATAACTGCTGATCAGTGGTATAAACATATATAATGTTTGCCTGGGTTGCTACTATAGCCATTCTGCATGTAGGAAGCTATTTTAATTTACAAACCATTTTGGATTATTTTTATTTAGTTTTGATTGATGAATCCAGCAGTACAGGTCACACTGATCTCTTGTTAGGTCATTTTTACATGGGACAGTGATCTGGTCTTTGGTTGATGTGTGTGTGTGTGTGTGTATTTAAGGCCTCTCTTGGCATTCAGGGCACATGACTTGAAAATTAAATCATGTCATCATTCACTCGCCCTCATGCTGTTCTTGATCTTCTTTCCTGCACACACTCCCTCAACCCATCTGATCTGTACCTGCATGCACACACACATACATTGACAGTCATCACTGCCTTTCTATCAATTCCTACACACACAGACACACACACACTGAGAGATGAGAGTCATCACTGCCTTTCTGTCAATACCTACAGCTCAGATATCACACACACACACACACACACACACACACATCAAAAGTCGCCATCTTTTTCATTTCCTCTTCTCTTCTCTTTCCTTAATGGCTTTGCATGATTCTACTTTGCTCCATTTCTTTTTTTATCACTCCATTTATTTTCACATTTACTTCACTCGGCTCATTTGAAATTTGTCCTCTTCTCTCTTCTCTCTTCTACTTTGTTCTTTTTTGCACACACACAGAGATACAACCACACACATACAGAACACGGCATGCCATTAGTTGGAGAGTGCATCATAAGAGTGTGTTTGTGTATGTTTGTGTTTATTGTTGGAGAAAGTCACATTATTGACTGCTGTGTTCTTTGATGCAGAGGAATATGGGCCAATGAATGTCAAATAAATGCATGTTACCAAAGGGATCTATTATGTTCTAAAATACTTACAACATTTTTTAGATTTACCATAAAGAACATAAAATAACATATGCAAATATAAAAAGTGCATTGAATTCTGTATGTAATAATCATAAAATTGCATAAATATAAAATTCAAAGATAAGTATAGCCACATACATACATGTTTTAGTGTTTTGGTTAATAAAACTAGTCCATATCTCTTATTCAAATTCACACTCTTTTATTGAATGAGGAAATTACCAACATACAGTAGGCTTACTGTAAAACATAATGGCACTAAACCTCTAGTTTTAGTCAATAAAATAATCATTACTGGCAGAAAAACACCAACAATGTGTTTTTCGTTTTGCACGAATTATGATTACAGTGCAGATTTATGATTAATAAAGACTTCCATGCAGCTCCTTGAAAAGTAGTATTTTGTGACCTAAAAAAACCTTTTACCATAGTGTACAATTTGCACACTAATACATTTTGACATATAACCAGCTTCATATGTTTTTTTTCTGTAAACTTGTTCTATAGCGCACCCAGGAAATACTTGCACAAGTTTCTATAAAAACTCAAAGCAACCTAAAATGGCATGGTCGTTTCAGCAAATGTGTTTTTATCTCACATATCCTCCTCTGTATCATCAGTTCTGTTTCTGATAGAACTGAACACACTGAATCAGCACTCGCTAAACATTTTACTTTGACAGTGATACAAACCGTTTAAGATGAAATGAAATACTAGAATTTGCAGAGGCGGGTTTTTCCAATGAGCCTTGTTTGAAATTTATCCAACCATATTTTAAAAGCAGCTGATTTCCTTTTACTTCTCAAATAAATTGTGAATCTTCATCTTGCTAACATCTTGCACTCTATTTATCACTCAGAAGTTTATTTATTTTAAGCCTACTGCTATAATCGCAAGCACAAAAATGACACAGACACAGGAAACCACAAAAATCATGACAAGTGTGACTTCTTCAAATATTCATGATGTATGAAATATTCAAATGTGGCATTTGTTGTGTTTGTTTAAGAGGAAGACAAGGAAATCTCAGTATGTATTTTTGGTGTTTATTTGAGTTCATTAAAAAATAGTGTAGTTTAAAAATCTTGAGGCTTAACTAAAAGCTTAACAAATGAGATTGTGCGAAATTACTTTGGCACACTATAATTAGGATTATGATGATGATAACAACAGAATTAGACCTCACATCAGGCACAAACTATTTGTTACCTGTAACAAATAATCTTCAATACTGCTTTCCGAGCACAAGGGGGCAACACAAATTGGAGCCATCCCCCGACTGACAGTTAAAACCCCAGGAGGGCAAACCAGGCCTCTGATTTCCATGGCAACCAACTGATAAGACTGGTTTATTGCTTGAAGGAATGTGAACAGAGCAACTCTGACTAGTCTTCCCTTTTTCAAAGACAATGGACTTTGAAACTCAAAACTCAAACTTCCTTTGAGTGAACACATATCCTTCAGGTCATCGTGTATATTGTTATTGTGCTTGGATATCGTCTTGTGTATGGTATATTGTTTTATGCATGTTTTTGATAGATCCTCAGCTTACACCACCTCATCAGAGCGACACATTTCGTGTTTGGTATCTAATGACCCGTCTTCAGACAATCTAATTGAGAGTGTATGTTATATGTTGATATCTCTGCAACATTTAGTGTTTTAAGAATCTCTTCTAATTTGGATATGGACAGTGTATATGCAAATTAGCATACTTAGGAACAAAGAACCATAAAAAGTTCCCTCCAAAGCATCAGCACACCATTGGCCGTTGACCCACAGGAGGTGTGACCTCAACATGTTTCAAAAGGCCCCACATCTAGGACCTTTGCCTCTTCCTCTTTCTTCTCTTTTTACTCTCTTTCTACTTTTCTGGATGCCGGAATGCAACCATTTCTCTCTGGTCTCCTGACCAAGGCGTGTGTGTTCAGTCATGTGAGTTAACGTGGAGTTAATAAAACTTTTGCACAAATAACATGAGTTTCTGATTCTGCCATGCAAATTAATGTCCCTTTACGATTTCGGCCCTCGCTACATGCTCTAATGCAGTGATACTGTAAGAAGGCATTATTCTGTGGCCAAGAAAATATACCTTTTTAGAGTCTAGATGAAATATATATATATATATATATATATATAGATAGATAGATAGATAGATAGATAGATAGATAGATAGATAACTAAGTCTGCTGATAAATAATAGATCTGTTCACTTTTTTCCATCCCCTTTGCTGCTTTGCTAATATTTACTGTCCTGTATTATATTCTGTTTGCTTGCTCCTCCTTTCCCTGAGGAAGCTGTGGATTCATTCCCAGTATTTCCTTGTTTTCTCCTTTCTGAAACCTTTATTTTGTCTGTCTCATGCTGGAAAAAAAGAGATTGAGCTGAGATATGAGATATAATGTAGGATTGCCTAGAAT
>JAUMHR010000076.1:1357100-1371628 GCA_032361145.1 Enteromius fasciolatus
TGTTTTTTTACTCAGACAATTAAATATAACATTGTAAAGCAGTAATTACAATACCGTGAAACCGTGATATTTTTGTCCAAGGTTATCATATCGTCAGAATCTCATACCGGCCCATGCCTAATTACAACTACTGTTACATTGCTGAAATAATACTCAATTACAAGTAAAAGTACTGGTCTCAAAACAGTACTTAAGTAAAAGTACAAATAACTCTTCTCAAAAATTAATCTGAGCACTAGTTACTAGTTACTTAAAAAACATAAAAAAAGGTTTTCATATATAAAGCTCTAAAAACCTTACTGACTTATGTTTTAGTGCACTGTTGGATAGTGGTTAAGAATATCTGAACACTAAACTGTGCTAATATATACATCCACAATGTCATATAATACTGAAAAATTTTAATCTTTATATTGAAATAGCAGATGACCAGATGACCGGTATAGTATTATCAAACAAGAAAGTTGTTTTAAAAAAATTATTAGCGCATTTGTAACGGGTTTACTTTCGGTTTTAAAGACAAAAAGTTCAAATGACACAAACATGGAATTTGGTTTAATCATTTGTAAACATAATGTCAAACATGTTATTAAAAGGCACACACTATCTATCTATCTACTGTATATCGCGCCGTGTAATAAAATACCGGTTTATTATATATATTATATTATAAAACCGTTTTCGGAACGTATTGTTTAATGAGGAACGCAAGAACAGAAACGTTATAATATCGATTCTGCTCGGAGTGAACCGAATGGATTTTTTTTTCGTTTTTAAGCCCTGGTCAGGGCAGGCGGCGAGAAATCAGAAAACAATAACACAGGCAAGAAATCAAACACGGGTAAATACAAACACAGAAAAACGCTTGGAATCGCTAGCCGGGGCTGAGTCGAGACTTCGCGTCTGTCCTGGGCAAAAGCATGTCCTTTTATAGTCCAGCAAAGTCTAGGAACGGCGCGAAAAGCGCCGGGGTACGTGGGCTAAAAGTGTCCGGGTAGGAGCGTTAATATTCGGGTGAAGGTTCCCGCTGCTGCTCGTTGGAAGGGACCACCGAGGCGCGATCCGTGACATGACCAGACAGCGATTCAGACACTGACGTTTTTCCAATGTATTGACTTGCACAGTTTAACTGTTCATCACAAGAATTACAAACGTACATTAATGTGCACTTAAAAAGTAAGTAAATAGTGCACTAAAAAAATAGGTAATTCTTAATTTCATGAGAAACTTAATCATTTTCAGTGCCACTGGAAAAACTACTTCATAATGTATATTGACATAGGTCAAGATAGGTATTTTAATAATAGTTTTTTAAGGCAAAACTTAGTTTAAGCTTTGAGGCGTTTAAGTCTTCTATAAAGACCTGGGGTGTAAAAGCAGGTTATATGACATACCCAGAGGTGGTCGAAGTACACAAATCAAGTACTTGAGTAAAAAGTACAGATCCATACTATAAAATATTACTCAAGTAAAAGTAAAAGTACTCCTTTTTCGATTTTACTTGAGTGAAAGTACAAAAGTACTTGTTTTTTAATGTACTTAAGTAAAAAAGTACTGCAATTTTTTACAGTCTACTTAATTTTATATAGCAAATATTTTTTTTATAATCTTACTGTTGTGAAGGCTCAGAGTCATGTGGATCCATTTTGCAGCCTTTACTGGCGTAGTCAGACAGGCAGTGGTCGTAAATACAGGCAGACAGGTATTTCAGGGACAAACCAATAATCGTAGTCGAAGGGCAGGCAAGAGGTACAGGGCAGGCAGCAAGAATCACAGTCCGTTAAACAAAGCAAAACAAACACAGGGAAACAACAGGGAAAACGCTCGGAAATGACAGCCGTGGCAAATCAAAACTTCGCGACTACCCAGTGGAAAGTCAGTGTATTTATAGGCCTGATAACGAGCAACACCTGGCGGAAGCTCAGACCAAGGTACGTGGGTAAAATAAGGGCCGGGTGGAAACGTTAGTACTCCGGCGAAGGTTCCCGCTGCTGCTGGCCGGAGAGAGCCACAGAGGCGCGGTTGGTGACAGCAACATATCAAATCCATTGCACGTTAGCATAGTCACAAATAAAGAATAAAGAAGCCAGAGTGCATTACAAAAAATTAAGGGTTGCAAGAAGTTTTGATATTTTAGTTTAGAATTCGAAAGTCATCTTTTCTTTCCTGAAGCAAATTAAAAATATCATTGCTTGGCAAATGATATGTTCAGATAATGTGTTTGAAACTTCTTTCCCTTCTACCTCACGTTCTCTGTTAGATTAGATTAGATTCAACATTATTTTCATTGCGCAGAGTACAAGTACAGAGCCAGTTAATTAAACTTAGCATCTAAACAGACATGCAAATACAGAATATAAATATATATATATATATATATATATATATGTTCATTATGAATATGTTTATATAAATTATGCTTTATGACAACTAGTAAAAGTATGCGGTAGGATGGTAGAGACCTGCTCAGCTGAATAGCTTTGAATAACTGCAAAGGAAGTATAAACAGAATCCATCCATTAGGCCACGACTGCCCCATATATATATATATATATATATATGGCCCATGACCAAAGTGCTAATGGCATCAGGAGGTGGAAATGTGCAAGGCAATGTGCTAAATACACATTCTCTGATCTTAATAAAAACGTTGTTTCAAGAACAAAATATTTTAATAATAATTTGTCTTTGGTAAAATTTGACAGTAAAAGTTTAATGCCTATAGACATTGTTACGCTAGACCCAAAAGTTAATTTGGTAACACTTCAGAATAGGGGTCCAAAATAATGCAGTAGTTAAGCATTAATTAATGGTTAATTTGTTCACAGTTAAGCATTAGTTGAGCAAAAACACACTACTAATTAATGATTAACCTAACATTTTCATCATTAATTAGTAGTGTGTTTATGCTTAATTGTGAACAAATGAACCATTAATTAATGCTTAACTAATGCATTATTTTGGACCCCTATTCTGAAGTGTTACCGTTAATTTCTTATAGGGCTTTCCCATTTTGGCTGGACAAAGAATAAGAAAAACCTGTAAAAAAATGAAGTGAATGAAAACACAAGCTATTAAATGGTTTATTATCATTAATATATGAAAATTTAAGTGACAGGTAATATTAAGATGTATTTTTTGTGACCTTATCCATCAAAATCACAATGCAAAAGTCAAACAAAACCTCTGCACACTCTCCATCTTAATGTGAGCATGAGTCTAAATCTGCAAAGAAAAGTTTTACTGCCCTCGCACAAATCTTCAGACTACATAAATATCTATTGAAACAATCCAAACGTCCAGAAAGTGTCGCTAAAACCCTAATGGTCTATCATGTTAGACAACATACCTCTCTACCCCAAAACCCAAGCTAAACCTGCAGTAATAGTTTTAATGAATAGTATTAACGGAAGCGAAAGCAACGCAAAATCACATTCGCCGATGCAGCTGTTCTATTCCTTCTGTAGGCTTTGAGCTGTTTTGTTGACGTGGTTTATAGGATTTGCAAAAGAGCTTTTCACTACTCAAATGTAACACTGTATGGTGTGAGCCTCTTACTGCAAACTTACTGCATCAGATAATTTATATATATGAAGCTGTATGTGATGCTAGTGTTCAAATGTCTCTTGCAGAATGTCAAAAGGGTTTGAAGTCATAGCATTGTGCAAAGAATTGTGAAACTGTTAGGCTTTCTTCATGGAAACTCTGTAAACATTTAAATATGTTTGTGTGAAAATTTGTACAATTTAGTTGTACTGATATTTAGAGTTGTACTGCCCGTAGTGTTAATTTAAACTAATTTCAGCAGCAAGAATTTGTATGTTCAGGTAAGTTTTGAAGAAACATAGGTCGAGGAATGTGTTTCCAATGATCCTGGTTAATGTTAAAGCCTGCACCTTGTTTTCATGTGTGTCTTCCATGCCATGCGTTGGTGGTTTAAGCCAAGGGCCATGCATAACTACTTGCAAATGTGAACATTGTTCACATTATATGTTTTTGTTGCTGTAAAAACTATTTTGTACCTCCTATGTTTTCTGCCTTGATGTCTATTCTCCTATTTTGTCTCACTTTTTCATCTTTTTCCTTGCAGATCGTTTTTGAAGCCACAGTCTCATCGGAGCAGAAGGGTTTCATCGGCCTGGACGATATAGTGCTGTTAAACTACCCCTGCTGTAAGTTCAGTCGCACCACACACACAGAAACACACACTCACTGACCTTTTCCAGCCTAGAAGGGGGCGTGTGAACAGGTCGGCCCACCTGGAATGAGGAACAAAGGTGGCCATTTCCTCCAGTCAGAGTCGTGGGGTGCTTACTTTTGATCTGAATAGCCATCATGAAAGACAATTATCCACTGACACTTTGCCTTCCATTTCCCTTGTTCTTGCTCCACGTCCACTTCCTGCGGCTGACCTTTTGTGCAGACATCACTCCATCTCCCGGTCCCAGCGGTCACCATCTCAGATTTATTTATTTTCTGGGGGAAGAAGAAAGAAAAAAGGTCTTCTCCTTTTGGCTTTTGTGCTCTGTGTGCCGCTGCTTAATCTGTTGCTTCACTCAGGCGTGAATGAGAGCGAATCTCCTGTGTCCATCGTGCTCCTGTTATTTTTCTCTATTCTCACGCCTCCCCTGTCCTCACACACCTGCTGATGTGCACTCCATTAGTGCCGCTGGAAGTGTGTGTTAGTGGACGACGCATAATTCTGCTCCAGCAGTTTGGATTGGGGCTCTTGGTGGGTTTTACTGCCTGCTGACTTCTGGGAAATGCAGAGCGGTCATGCTGACAGGAATGCTGGAAAATGGAAACTGTATGCGGATAGGAACTGTGCTGTTAGATTGTGAGACTCGGTTTGTGGCCTGGCCTGCTTTAATTCGATGGAGCCGACTGTAGGTTTGTGCTCGCATTTCAATTTTACACCCCACAGTAAGGTCGTAATTGCAAATGCTCCAGAAACACACCTAAAGGACACAGAGCCTAGTATTACATACTCATACATATATTTAAAAAGTTATATTTGTTCTACTTCATTCTCATGAGAAAAGAGGGATACATTGTGATTAGCACTCATGTGTTTAGACCCTACTTTTACTGAGGGTTCATGTTTCGAACAAGCTCTTTTGCTTTACAACATTTTCACACATAAACATCCTACAAGTCACCTTTTGAGATAGAATTTGCTTGCATTTTCTGGTTTTGCCAGGATATTTCTGGAAAATCCTGGAATCTGTTATTGCAATAGAACCATTGCCATCTAACCTGACTTACATAATAGAGCAGTGATCAGCACCACGGACAGCTCCACTCAAAATCACTGCAGCTACTGCCATTAGAGTCTAATTTACCGTGCGTTTAGACCAGCGCCGGCGAGAGCGTCAAAGTGGCCGAAAGTCATTCATTTTCAGTGTAAGCATAGCTATGAGCTATGGTTCGGCGGCAACCATTCATAATGCAAAAGTCCACCGCTTGAGAGGATTCCAGAGAATGCAGGTTCCCACCACTTTTGTTCCCAAGCATTTTCATGCTACTTGTTTTTCAGTAGGAAAGCAATTGATTTGCTCAAAACAACACTGATTTGATAGATTGAGACTACACTTCAACCAGGGGTGCGTTTCCCGAACAACGATGTAACTCGCTGATTAACCACCATAGTGCGATGGATTGTTTTGGAAACAAACTAGCTACAACAGTCGCAGCTCTGTTGTTTGAACCACATTAGTTCAACAACATAGGGCCATTATACCCTTAGCCATTCATGCACATGCGCTCTTTTCAAAAAGAATGGATGTTTAAAAATACATAATTAAAACGCATTTTATATTTAGATAGAATGTAAGATAAAGATAGTAATGAATGTTAGTTTGCTTCTTGTGCCCAAGAGCATATTTATTAAAGCACATGTATCTTACTAAAAAGAAACTATGCTTTTAACCACAGGTCCAAAGCTGTAGTTCTAACCACGTACGTTTGTGACGTTGATTGCGAATGTTAGTTTGAACTATGCTTTTGGGAAACACAGAATCTTTGAATCTTTGCTGGTAGCGATGGAACTTGCGACCATAGTAGACTAACCATGCTTTTGAGAAACACACCCCAGGACAGTTTTTTGATGGAGACTGCACACAAATTAATGTTAAATATTAATTAAAGATCAAGGATAAGGATAAAGTAAGGTCTCCTAAATTGCATGTTGAGACAAGCACTATGAACACAATAAACACACCACAGAAATGGCTTTTATTGGTTTATTTTGTTAGGAAACTATAACCATGTTTCCATCGATCGATGTCTTACTTTCAGGCGGCAAGAGGGAATTTTGACACTCTCACAGGCGGCGATGTGAACGTACGGTAATAAGTCTTGCGGTCAGGAAGATTTATTTATTTATTTATTTTACTTATTTCTTTATTTTTACATCATTCAAAAAATTCTATTCTGTAAAATGTTCTATTTTTCAAAGAAATATGTCACTGTTTTCACACACACACACACACACACTCACACACACACACACAAACACACACAGTTATTTTGTTGTAAAAATATTTAATTATATTGGTGTTTTGTTTTTATTTTGTTTTTACTTTATCTTTAATCAAATACGTGCAACTTTGGTGAACATGTGAAACTTTTAAACTGCAGTTTGCTCATTGACACATACAAATTCCTCCTATTAATACTGTATGTAGATTCCACTGGATAAACGCTTTGAAGATCTCTTTGTCTGTTCTCAGTTTGTGTCTGACTTTGATTTGGTGATGAATTATTGAATTGATGCCAAAGCGTCCCAAAGTAAAATCAAATCACTCAAACTCAGAGGTTTATCTAGTAACAGTTTATGGATAGGAAAAATACCAATTTACAGATAACAGATGACTATGCTATTCTGCAAGATTATTATTTTTTTAATTATTATTTCATGTATTTATTTATTTTTTAAGTTGCATTAATATTTAAAAACAACCCGTTATACCTACTATTGCAATATGCTGGATTTTGTCATACAATTCTGTTAAACCCTTACAGTAAAAGAAAGGTGATGCTCAGTTTGCCAAATTTGCACATTGCTGATGGAGACCAACTGTAAACATGAAAAACTGCTGACAGGCTCTGAAAACCTAAAATAAACTGCTAACTGATCACTCAATATTCCCTGACATGGTGTTATTTCACTTGCTTGCAGTAGTTTTCATTTTTACAACCACTAAAATAACTAGTTTTATATATACTACATATATTTATGCAGTTATGAATTTATTGATCATTTACCTTTTTTTCTCCATTTAAAAGAATAGAAACACGTTAGTATAGAGCTCAATTCTCACATTAACTAGTTGCTTATTAGCATGTATATTATGTATTGGCTGTATATTAAAGGTGCTCTATGAGATGTTGTTTGACGTCACTTCTGCTGACGATTCACGTAAATACAAAACAAAACAGAGCAAGCTTCCCCCTCCCCCCAGTGGATAGAGCATCTTTAATACTTACAAAGCACATATTCTGGAAGGTCCGTATTCTAAATCCCTAATCCAACCAACTTTTTTTGAGGAAATGTTGTAGTTTATCTTCATGTCTTTTCTTGATCTCTCACTTGTTGTAATAGTTCAGAAGATGGATTTTTATCTTCCACATGCACATGAAATTAAGGCTATGATTCATGTTGCTCAGTGAGCTTTTTGTAATAAGTAAAAATCCTAAATTGTTGTCTGCTTTACAGTGGTATAAAATGTAAATACAGTCATTCAAATTAAATGAAAGGGATGAAACACTGTCACACTTTAGTTTGGCGGTCAGTTCTCAATACTAACTAACTATTAACTACAACATTAAAAATAAACTTCAACTTTGTAAATGATTAATTAACTATTTACCAGTGCTAAACTAATCATTCATAGTGTGTAGTTATTATAAAGTATTACCTAAACTTCTAATGAATGCTTTTTTTAATAGTTAGTGGAGGTAGCTGAAAATTTATAGACAGCAGAGCAGCTAACTAGGTTTTCAAATAGGTGAAAATAGGTCACTTTAATCTAGTAGCACATGTTGTTCCCTCTGCTCTATTATTTCTTGATGTATAATCCACAATAATGCTAATGAATGATAATGAGGGTGATTTTAAGGAAATAAAGCCTGTGGAGATGTACAGTTTGGCTCAGCTCAGAACTCACCCAGAGGCCCTCGCCACAAAAACTCTCCTCTAGCAACAAGCGTTTGTCGTCTTGAATGGCAATGCATTGAAGAGCCTGTCCTGGGGTCAGGGCAAAAGACCGTCACCATGGAGACAGGGCTTCCGAAAGCACCAGATTAGGAGTGTGGTTTCACTGTGGTCCTCTGCAGATGGAGCTGCGTTAAAGGCTGTGTGACACTCTTACACAACATCAGACCGCACAGCCTTAGGCATTTAAAGCATAGATTCTCAATAATCGTGTGCTCCCACCAAACAAAAACCTGTCAAATCCTAGAATTATATTCGGTTAATAGCTTTGCTAAAGACGACAAGCTTAAAGAAATTTCAGAATGGAGTCACTTGTTCTTATCCTTGCTTAAGCCTGAGTTTATATTCGTCATGATAAAATATGTAAAAAAAAAATTAAATTAAAAAATAACTAAAAATCAGGGTGCTGTAATTAACATGCAGGAAATCATTTTGTTGGCCTCTAGGAACAATTCAGTCAGTAGGTCTCCTACAAATATTAGATATTAGCAAGATTACTCCTGATGCTAAAATGTTATATGGAATATCGTTAAGAAAACATTATAGTAAAAAATGACCCCTCTTTTTTTTACTCACAAAATTATTTAGTTTTTCATTGGGAAACTGCTAAAAACACATATCTTCCATCTAGAGTTGACCCTCTAACACTAGCACACTATTATATTTCTATTCTATTCTATTATATCACTTGTTATATATATTCTATATATATATATATATATATATATTATTATTACTTCAAGGCAAAAAACGACAGGCAACAATTAAAAATCCTCTATTTATCTCAAACATACCAACAGAGTAATCCAGTGGGGAAAGTATTAAGAGATCTATTAATTACATTTTTTACTCTGATCATGTGTAGTGTATTGCCTTTTATACCCAAAGATAGAAAATTTAAAACGATAATTATTTTATTCCCATTGACAATCACATGGTTTTATCATTTATTTTCAAAAATATTGTTGAAAGGGATATCAAATTTCTCTTGAACATATGAAACCAACATGCATACAAATATATTCCTAAATATATCTCCTATATATTTTCCTAAATACTTATCCTTTCTTAATCTTAATCTTATTGGACTTAGTGGAAGGCCAACAACAATAGAAAGAAAGAATATGGATTGTGGGAGGACAGCGTTGAGCGGCTGTAGAGTCACTGATCGGTGGCCAGATTTTGGGATGTCAGTGAACTATAGAGACGTAGCAACAAAAGCAGGCCAGTGTGTCTACCCAGAATACTGTGCTCTTGCCAGCGGCAGCGCTGTGAGGTTTTTTCTTGGCTTTTGCTTGGCTCCACTAGAACTGGAGCGAAATGAAGCCGCAGGAGTCACACGCAGAGCACACAGATACTTCTGTCCTACATTTCCTTGTTTGCTTTATGTATTTTTTTTTAATGGACTAGTTGGTGCGCTGATCGAGCTGCTCAACAACTAGTCAGCCTTAAGGAAAGCTTCAGGTCCGTGTCAACAAACCACCAGTCCTTTCTCAAGGGCCTTTTATACTAGATGCGTTTTTCAGTCTGAATCAAAATGTCTTAAGATGTTTTTTTGTTTTAGTTTTTTTAAACTCAATGTTTATTTTAAGAGATGATGAAACAGACAATGTAAATTACTTAACTCACAAAATTATTTTGTTTTTCTATAAAATATAAATATATTTTATATATTTTCTAACTATTTACTAAACTTGTATTTTATAAATTACTGGAAAGCATACTAATCTCTAATCTCACACAAATATTTACAATGTACTTTGTGTTTCAGTTTTCTTAAAATTGTCTTGATTTTCCTTAACTTACTGTTTGTGCATTTTCTGTTTTTGTCTTGTGTTCAAAATAATACATTTTCTTTGAAAAAGCGTTGACACAAATTAAAAAAAAAAAAAGAAAAAAAAAAAAAATATATATATATATATATAATAAAATAATACGTATTTATTTAATTGAGTTTTAGTTATTAAATAAATAAATCAATAAATTAAATATTAAATAAAAATAAAACAAGTAAATAAACAATGAGTAAACAAATAAATGAATTTATTAATAAACACATTTACTACATCAGATGTATTTCTAAAATTTAATTACTGTTTAAATGAGATCAAAATAAATACATTAATAAATAAATAATAAATAAATAAATATTGTAAATGTCTATCTATCTATCTATCTATCTATCTATCTATCTGTCTGTCTGTCTGTCTGTCTGTCTGTCTGTCTGTCTGTCTACAGCATCTATCACCTACAGGTCACTGTTGCTAATGAGTATATTTATTGACTATCCATTATGCTGGGTACATTGTTATGGTTTGCAAAATGTTTGAAACTTCAGTTCATGTACATATTTGGATATGAGGTTAAGCAGCTCTAGAAAATAACATGGTTGCCTAAATAACAATTTCACCACTGAAACTGGTGAAATTGGACCCTCCCTGAATCATCAATACTGAGCATATAGTTTTCAGAATGGCACAGTTTGCTGGACTGAAGACTGAAGTTCTGTATGCTGGCAGGAACAAAGCTTTACTCCTCTGAGAATTGCAGCCATCATGTTTGTTTGCCACTAGACATCCTTAAAATCAATGTTTTTTTTACTCTTATATTCAATAAAAGTGAATGCAGTGCAATCAATGCACTTTCATGGCATTACAGCAACAAAAATGGCAGTTAAACCTCCTACATCTTGCGTCACATTATAAGGGAGCTATTAAACAGTCAATAAAAAAAAAAAACAGCATACAGTTCCGACCTCGCGGCTCACCTAGACTGAACAGACAGAGATTTTATTGTATCCATTCACATCTGGCTTTTTTGATCGAGTTGCTGCCATAAGAAAGCCACCATTAAACTGCTTGAACTTCGCTTATTAGTGACACGTTGATGCAATTATAGATGAGAGCCAGAGGCTGCTGACGAGATGTATTGTGTGGAAATAAACAAAGTGCCTTTCAAGAGGCCATCTTTAGGTAAAAGCTATTAATTTGTTCTTTAGATGATGGTTTGAGAGCATTTCAATCATTCAATGTTTGGAGACTATTCATTATTATGCTCTGAAATATAAAAAAGTGGAAGGCTTATTGCAATCGACCGTTTACCTCCATGTCTGGCCGGCTGTTTTGTTTTGCACTGGTCATGTTGCATTCGCTCAGGCTCACTCTAACAGAAAATAAAGTTGACAGTGCTTGTGTTTTGAGTAAAGTGTTGGGAATAAGTGAAGTGCAGTCATGTTATGGCAGCAGCGCTCTTGATATGGAGAGCGTGTAATGATTTGATGCTGAGCTGACAAGCACAGGCAGATAAGAACAAATGAGGCATTCGGAGGCCATGAAGACAAAACATGACGCTTAGAGATAAGTAATATGAATGGACTGCATAACAACTAGGGAAACGGTATAAATCATTTTTTATTTTGCACTTTATTGCAAAATGGTAAGGGCAAAAAGATTTACGAAGTAGGAAAGACAACAAATAGTACAGGGAGCATGCACTTGGTTGGGTAAGATCAGAATGTTGAATAGATTTAACCATAAGCATGCGAAAAAATGATTGTTAAATGATTCAAATTATAGAAATTTCTTTAAACGTTTAACAACATGTTATTAACAGTGATGATAGTAATCAGGCTTGTCTCTATACCAGATTGTTGGACGTTTAAAAAAGCTGCACAGGTTTCATAATTCTTAATATCACCCACATAATGAATAAAAAATCTATTTAACAAATGAATGGTTTATTATAAATTATACAACTGCTGTAAGTATATCTTTACCTTGATGCATTCAGTACACTCTGAGGTGAGGCTGGTAAAGATGTCTTTAGCTATGCATACTTTCTGCAAGTAATTGTGTGAAAATTAGCCTTTATTACTGTAATAAAAAAATATATCTGTAAATCATCAATCTTGTTTTGTGTAAAAAATAAATAAAAGTTGTGTGAGTTTTACTGCCTCTAATGTTAATTTAAACCGGAAACTGCAGCAATTTGTATGTATAGGTACATTTTTTTCAGTTTTGCAAAAATGTTTGAAGAGCCATGTATTTTAAATGAGCCTAGGTTGACCTGCAGATGCTTGTTCTCGCTTGGCACTGAAACATTTAATGTTTATAGGATTTTAATAGTTGGCAAACATTTTAGGTCGGTATTAGTTTTGATAGTCCACTTTAAACATTTTACTAACTTTGCAACTACATGTCGACAGCAGTCGTTAGAGTTTTAGTAAGACTGCTTAATATTTTATAAAGCTTATTCTTCTAACCTATTTTGATGGGTCCACAACATACTACATACTGACTATAAAAAACTTTGCAAGTATATGTCAACTTATTCTTCTAACTCTAAACCTACCCTATCAGTCTACTCTGAGAGGAAGTAGACATGCATTTGCAAATGAATGAGAATTAGTTGACATGTAGTTACAAAGTTGATTATAGTTAGTAGAATGTCTAAAGTGGACTATCGAAATAAACCACATTATATTTGCACCTTTGTCTGATTTCTGGATGAACTGACTTTCAGCACTTGAACACATTTTTATCACTCACCATTGTACTTGCTTGTTAGTGTTACATTGCTTATTAGTGTATTAAGTAATAATGAAATATCTTTGAACTATTTTTAGTGAGCAACAGCCCTTGTAATAAGTTTCTTCTCTTTGTGCACAGATAAAGTGCCTCATTTCTCCAGACTTGGGGATGTGGAGGTGAACGCAGGACAAAACGCCACTTTTCAGTGTGTGGCAACCGGACGCTGTACTAAGACCGACCCCTTCCTGATGGAGGTGAGTGTGAGGGAATGTGAATTTAATAAGTAGATATTGCTTAATGAAGCAGTAAGCTTAGACATACTATATTTGGGATGTTAAACTGCTGGAAGTCGAAACAGTGTGACCTTCAGGAAAAGAATACTGATTAAAATTCAGCGCACTTCCTTTTTAATTAAGCAGTGGCAATTGCACTTCCCTGTCCTATTTGATGTGTAGGGGATAGCTGGAATTATTTTATTATTACATGCCATTTATCTCTACATTATGTGCAGTGTTGAATAAAATATACACAAGTAAGTTGAGTCAAGTAAAAATGTAGGCTGTAAAAAAAATTAGCCTTGTTTTAATTTAATATTTAATGGTAAAGCACCTTGAAATGCTTAATTTTTTGCAAAAATATTTCTTTCTTTCTTTTTTTCTGTGTAGAACATGTGTATGTTCTGTGTAGGTTTACCAAAGCTAAATCCAAGATTGCTAAAATGCATGTTTTGTTTTTGTTTTTTTGTGAAAATTATTAATTTTATTATTTAAAATTTTATTAATAAAATTATTATTATTATCTGCTTTTGTTGCGGCCACTTAACTATCATTATGCTTTACAGTCTCTAAAGTAACATAAATGTCTAGGGAAATATATCAAAGTGTAAGTAGTAATTTCCTTTTGAAAATAAGTCAGCAGAAATATTTAATGCTAGTACACGTGAATGTACTCAAAATGTGTCACAAAATGTACTTCTATGCAGTGACAGTGTGTCTATACTTTTACTCTACATTTTTGTCATGTATCTCTGATAGCAGAGTTCACTTTCAACTCACCACACACAAAATTGAAAGAATTATGAAAGAAATTTCATATAGCATTCCTTTTACATCCATTTTATGATTTATGGAGAAACTAATTGGTCTATAAAAGAAAGCTATCATTTTACATTTCCATTTAGTTTAATGGCAGTTGCTTGGCTGGCATTGTAATCTGTGATGCTGTCTACACCAGAAGCAGGTGGCACGACAAATCTCTGACAGAAAACTGATGACATGCTAACAAAAATTTTAAACAATTTTCAGCAGATGTTTTATCGCATCCAGTGTAGGCAGACTTTAGCTGTTGCGACGCAATGTCTTGTATAGACTTGGCGATGACTTACTCACTTATTGAGAAGAACCAAAAGCAACCTTGACATCCGATCACAGGCCTTTCCACTCCTTGACTTCTCTCCAGCGCTGAAAAGGACACAAGTCCTACTTCTTGCCTTATCATTCCACAGACATTTTCTTTTTTGTTTTTTATCGGCTGTTCACTGAACGCACTCTCTTCCTCATCATTAGTAGACAGGCCCGTTACTTCTGATTGGCTACAAGTTTGTTTTTGGTACTCAGCCCTGACTTAGTTTTCTAAAGCATTTTTGAAAAATTGTTTACCGAAGAACCCCGTCGCGACCTGACAGCTAGCCCTCGTAGACGGTGCTGAGCAAGTCACAACCTTCCCTCGTTCCTGCGCAGACACTTAACCACGGCACCCGTAGGGCCAGTGGAAGGTCACAGCGC
>JAUMHR010000076.1:1396855-1412635 GCA_032361145.1 Enteromius fasciolatus
GGTAAAACACATCTGTATTACTCTAGGGATGTTGGAAAATGAGCCTATTTCCAAAAAAAGTGTAGTGTTCCTTTAATCTTTGTTAATGTTAATAACGATACAGTTATTCATTGTTTGTTCATCTTAGTTTGCAGTGCATTAACTCATATTGACAAAAAAAACCTTGTGATTTTAATAAGGAAAATTAACATTTAGATTAATAAATGCTGTTGAACAGTTCATTCTTAGTTCATGTTAACTAATGTAGTTAACTAATGTTAACTCAGCAGCCAATATTATAGTAACATGCATGCTAATAAGCAAATCGTTATTTGTGAAAATTGGTCCTTAAAATAAAGTATAATAATAATAATAAAAATAATAATAAGTATTGTTATTATTATTTAGAACTGTGATAAATCCCCAGAGACAGTCGGATCCATTTGCAGCTATTTTAATGGGAAGTCAGGCAGGCAGAAGTCGGTACGCGGTATGACAGATGAATCAGAGACAGGTAGTAATCAGAATCGGTAAAACAGGCAGAATAGTCAGGGCAGGCAGCGAGAATCAGAATAACCAGAGAACAGTCCAAATCAAAACCAGAATAACACACAGGGAATAAACGCTCAGAAATGATGCAGGGCAATCAAGACTTTGCGTCGAACTGACGCAAAGCTCTCGTATTTATTGTCCATAGAAATTAGGAACTCCTGTGAGCGATCACAAAGGAAGGTACGTGGGTTTAAACAGTCCGGGTAGGAACGCTAATATTCGGGTGAAGGTTCCCGCTGCTGAGTTCCGGGGAGCGGCACAGAGGCGCGGCTTGTGACAAGAACAAGCTCAACTAAAGTCATGTAATTTGGGTCTCGGCATAGACACTACTTCTAGAGTTCAGTGATTATTTTTATTCTATTATCAGTGTAGTACTTCTGTGGAAAGTGGGGGAAAGCGTAGACAATATGTCCTTAATTGCAATCATGCTTTGAATTGAGTTTGTCTCAGAGCCGTCTGTGAAAAAAAAAAAAAATAGCTGGCATTGATGCATTTTCCCTGTGATATCAGTTGCTGTGTGCCACATAACAAACATTTTTAGACGTTGTCCATTTTTACTTGCATTTATGTTGTATGTTGTGGTCAATAGTTGCATTTTGCACTGGTTCTCAACTCCCATCTTTGTTAGTCTGAGGGAAATAATGTTTCCATAACACTCCTGCCCTCTTTTCTTAACACTATCCACATCTCTGCACTGAATAGTGCAGTCAGTGTTCCTATAACTCATAGCATTCACAGTGGCCTTTTTCACAAGTTTTTTTAACGTTCCATGCCTAATGAGAGGACTTTAGCCTGTAGTCATGCTGGATGACTGTGGCCTGCATGGAAGTTAGATGAGTCTAGCACCAAGATGTCTATCTTTCTCTTTTTGTAATCTGCCCTATTTTCTTGCACATGTTGTGTTGGTAAAGAAGTCGAATGGTCTGCCGTGGATTGTATGAGATGGGCCTGTGGTTTCTTCCTTTCTTCTGTAGTCTCACCTCCACCCGTGGCATCTCCACCTTCATCTGTGTTTAGTAAGATTGATCTGAGCTAACTCTTTCCTCTTGATTTCTACAGTCCCAGGAGGCATTGCACCTGAATCGTTAACCTTCACCCCGCTGGATGATATGATCTTTCTGAAGTGGGAGGAGCCCTTGGAACCCAATGGTCTGATCACACAATATGAGGTATTTATAAGACATTGTAAATAATAATAATAATAATAAATACTGTAGTTTGAAAGAATAAGTAATCACACACAAAAAACGCTAAATAACTAGTGCATATCAATCTAATATTAAACCTCATATGAAGTGACATTTACTATGAAAAAAAAAAAGAACAAGAAGAAGATATATATGTTTCATTGTTTATTCTGAGTCAATGTAGATGTACTTAAATTAGGGCTGTCAGTTTAATGTGTTAACTTGATTAATTAGCTATAAAAAAAAAAAAAGGAATAATTGAAATATTTAACACACTGGCCCCTCCCCGAGATCTGTATGTCATCGTATGTTTCATGTAGTTGACTGTTGGCAAACATGATGCATGGCAACAATTACATAAATGCATTTATGCCCTAAAATGCAATATTGGGGCAAAAAATACAAAAACATATGTCTCATATCTATCATATATTTTTGTCTCATATCTATACCACATAAGTAAAATCACATGAACAAAATGGTGCTCCTGACCTGAACATAATTACCTTCGAAGCCATAGCTGATCTGTTGCTGCATGTCTCTGAAAAACACAGCAGTGTTACGTTTCTGAATTAATCTGTATTTTAAATGAATCGTGTGAATCAATGATTCAAATTTACTTAATTCCTGAATGAATCAGCTGTTCAAATGAATGACTGCTGGCAATTTAGTTTATTATTAAAGTATAATAATAATGTTTTTATTAAATAATTTTACATTAAAGGTCCCCAAAAATCTGTTAACATTTACTCAAACCTGAATGACTTACTCTATTTTGTGTAACATAGCCTAAAAGAAGATATTTTGAAGGATGTTGGTAACAAAGCTGTTTTGGCAGTTTTTATTACTAATGCCTTTTGTTGTATGAACAAAACCTTGAAATGTTTCTCAAATTATCTTCTTTTATGTTCCATAGTTTATGTTAGGCCATTATAGCCTGAATGTTTATGTGTAATGCATACAGTTTATTATATCTCTTTGATACTTTCTCACACAACTCACAAAAATGGCCATTTAAATAAACTTTTGTGGGTATTTTCACATTCAAGTTTTGCGATTAATTAGATTAAATAATTGAAGCATCATATAAATAATTAAATAAAATATTGTAATCAACTTACAGCCCTTACTTCAGTGCATCATCAGAAAGAACCATTACTACCCTTGTGAAAACTTTGGTCTGTTTCTATAAATAAATATATATATATATATATATATTCTCTTTAAGTACACTTAAGTGGCCTTTGCTTTCATCCATTTTATGTAATCTGCAAGCACAATTATAAAAAAATAAAAAATAAAATAAGATAATTGAATAAATAACAAATTTGAAGTACAAAACAAGTGCCCATTGAGTACAGTTAAGCGCACTTTGTTTTCACAAGGGTATTTGCAGACAAAGCCTTTTTGTGTGTGTTTTCCAATATGTGTATGTGTGTGTGTGGCCTGACTGCTCTGTGAAATGCAGCGTTTTTCCCCTTTGTTTGATATTGAATTGCAATGTTAATGAAAGGGTCAACTATTGACACATTGTGGTGAAAAATGATTTAAGGACACATTGTATTGATGATGCACAGTTTATGCTGTTTTGTTTGTGTGGTGGGGTGTATTTTATTTTAGCTGTTATTAATCACATATCCAGACAGAATTTGAAGGTGGCGCTGTATAGATTGTTTGAGGGGATTGTCTAAACTTCCAGGGATTGTTTTTGTCCGTTCTCAGTCAGCAGTCATTAGCATGTGTAATCTCTCTCCACTCTTCACAGAGTCTAGGTGTTCTTATGCTAATCATGTTGTAGTTCATTCTCCAGACTTCAATTAGTCGAGGGACACACGTAATTGCTTATTTGGCTTGCAGAGGCTGTTGGATGTGGCGATTGTGCTTTAGTTTGGTAATAATTCAGTGCTCAGCTGTCAGATTCAACACATGTAAGCGTCTGCACTCGTTTGGGAGTAACGTGTCCATCTTTACTTCACTTTGCTGTTTATTCTCTTGATGGATGTGGTAATGATTTCTCAATGGTGGATTGCTGCTCCTGCATTTTCATAAAAAAGTAGTTTCAAAATGGAGCGTGTAATTTCTGTTGATAAATCTGGAGAGGGGTAATAAAGTATCGCTGCACAGGCGAAATTTAGTTTCAGATCAGTCGTTCTAACCAAACAATGAGTGCTGTTTGAACAATCTTCTTTAAAAAAAGAGTTTCTTTTCTTTATTTCTTTTTCTTATATTGTGAGAGAAGTGCAGAAAAAGTAATATAACATGTTAATACAATCACATTATCATTATTGTTGTTGTTTCCCCATCCTTTGTAATTTTATTCTTAATATCCTTATGGCAGTCTTTTTATGAGCACTTTTTTTTCGGAGGATTCATGGCTTCATATGGAGCCCCTTAAGGGACATGGTGGAGGGAAAAAAACTGGGTGAGTGGAAAAAAATTCAGGGTGGAAGATAAATGTTTTTCAAATCTTTTGCGTTCCCTCACAGAACTTGTATTTACTCGCAACACGTGTGTTCTTGATAGATGTGATACTGTGAAAGTTTTTCAAGGGAATGCATATATCTTTGCGAGAGAGTGCAGAGATATTTTCTAGATAGTCTTGTTTGAAAGTAAATAAATAAATAAGGACATTTTAGATTTATTGGTAATAGCTTCTGCTCTCTCTTTTTTTTTAATACAAACACAGTGTTTTAGATCACACTGTATGTAAATAAGGAAGATAAATGTTGTTTAAGCATTCTTGCAAGTTCTTGTGCAATATTAATTTTATTTAATTTTTTCTGAGTTAATTATGAGTCACACTTTGTAGGTGGCTTCCCTGACTTCCCTGAGGAGTACTGCACAGTGAGGGCGGCAGAGAAGCATTTCATCAGATTCTTCAAACAACTTGTAGTTGAGTCATTTTAAATCTGAAGTGTGTACTGCCGGTACTACAACAGAAGGTTTCATCGCACCTTAAATTGTTTATAGGTGTCTGTAGGGATGCCATCCAGATCTCAAGTTCAACATCGGAATACATAAACGTTTAACTGGTATAAAAAAATAATGCACACTCTCTTATTCATAATTTTTCTGATACATAATTTTTCTTTCTTTCTTTTCAAGTTTCACCTGCATGTGACACACACACACACACACACATATATATATATATATATATATTTTTTTTTTTTCTTAACAAATTTAAGGAAATTTAACATTGTGTAGATATAAACTTTAATTTGTTTATTGTCCTCGACTTAAAATGTGTCTAGTTGTCTTATAGTTGCTCATTTAAACCATTGTTTGTTTGTTTTTTTGTTTTTTTTTAATCACTTGAATATATACATTCTGTAATGACTGCTGCAAAAACGTTCGGATCCATGTGCACAGACTTTATTAAAAGGTCAGCAGACAGAGTCAAGATCACAGGCAAACTGGAAAAAAAGTAGGCTAGTCAGAATCGTGGTCAACAGGTGAGAAGGTTGAGGCAGGCAGCAAACAATCAAACAAAGGCAGGACGGACAGAGGTCAAAAACACAAAACAAAACGCTTGGTATGATCGCCTGAGCAAGTCAATACTTCACCAAAGGCTGTGTGAAAATGTGTTAAATAGTGAGTGTGAGTGGGTGTGGTGATGAAGCAGCAGTGCATGATGGGATATGAAGTCCATAGGAAATGAGTCCAAGGAAGGTGAGGTGATGTGAGTACCCTCTAGTAGAGCTTGAGAGCACTTGTGACACATGGGAGGCCTTTACTAGCCTATTCTTCATTCAAGTGGCACACATGAAGCTTGCAGCAGAACACCTGCAACTGTAATTGCTATGAATGTCTTGGAATAAATATAAATGAGATATTTAAATTTATTTATTAATGAACAGAGAAATGCACCTTTCGCATTGAGATTACATAATGATAGGTTTGAATGGGTTCAAGACATTTCGAGTAGGACAAGTGCATGCTGAGTTCATTTTTGTGACACGCTCCAGATCACAGAGACTGATATGGCAGAAGGTCACCATGTTTATATTCTTTATTTTATTGAAGCACAATGTCTTGTTGATATTGTGAATGTATAAATAAGAGCAGACCAGTTAACAGTTTTAAATGATGTATTACTCCTATCTTTGAAAATGACAGTGTATTGTGCGTTTAAACAAATTATAAAATAAAATAATAATAATAATTTCCATATCTGGATGAATTCATATATGCCTGCTGAGTCACATTTTATATTATTACATTTTTATATTCAATGGTACGGATTTATATTAAGGCTGGTAAGTTAACACTTTGATTAGATTAATTAAATACGGTGAAAAACATGTATTTTTTGTTGTTGTTTTTTTTTTTGCATATAGTTAAGCAATGTCACATAAATGAAAATGTGTTACTGATCTTTTACAACAGTATAAGAAGTTAATTGTATAATTTAGACACAATGTTGTCAATTTAGCTCAATTTTGCCAATGAAAATATAAAGACAAACCAGAACTGTTCATCTGTCACGAGCTGCACTGGAGTTGCCCGCGGAAGCCTCCAGAGGGCACTTGTTTGTATGTATCTCTGTTCCCTGTTCAGGACTTGTATTATGAAGTGTCTCCCGCTGTTTCCATGCCAAATCTGTAATGTCTCCACCCAGCTTGTGTGTTGCCATGCCTACAGATTAGTTTATCCCTCTCGTTACCTCGTTATGTATTGTATTTAAAGGTTGTTTGATCCTTGTCTGGCCGCCGATCATTGTGGACGTACTTTGTGTTTCTAGCCATGCCCCTTGGATTGCGTTAGCCAATCGCCTGACCTTGCTACGCTACTGGATTATTCTCTCGCCTTTGATGTTTCTGCTCACCGTGTACTGCCTGATTCCACTCTGTGTTTGCTTGTGTGAATAAAGTAGTCTGCACATGGATCCGCCTCTCCTTGTCTTACCTCCGTATCACGACAGACAACTTTATTCATACAAGGAAACACAAAGTGGAATCAGGCAGGGTCGGTACAAGGTGACATTGTCCAGGCTGGAGTGCCCTCTGGAGGCTTCCGCGGGCAACTCCAGTACAGCTTGTGACATAATCTCAGAGCAACACACAGCAGCATTTCATTCCTTAATGCACATTTTAAACAAATGAAGTGAATCATTTGGCATGTTAAAGCATTGTCCAAAGCGCATTGGATTTGAAATGGCACTGGATATTTTGTATTTCCATATTAATAATAATACAATTAATAAAATACATTTTTGAAGGTATAGTTCACTCATCCCAAAATGATAATTGCATCATCATTTACTCACCCTCATGGACCAAAAGATTATATGTAATACATTTTGTCAAACAACATATTTCTTGCTAAAGATTGTACACAGCGATCACTTTTTATGATCTTTTGGGAGCCAACAAGAGTCAAGAGTCCAATGGCAAATTTAAAGTGTGATTTATTTGTGACTAATTAATCGCCACATCATCTAATTAATTACATTTAAATTTTAATCGCAAACCAGTCCTAATTTATATATGTAAAAAAAATTAAACCATGAAATCTCAGCTGATGTTAAAAAAGTCAATATTGAAATTTCTGAATGTAACAAGACTCTGTGATTGCTACCGTTTAAAGTAAAGTGAAGACATCAGGTATTGTGGGTAAAGTGAAGCTGGGATCCACACTAATCACTCATTTCCTCAGGACTCACTGTCTGTTTCCTGTTTTCAGATCAGCTACCAGAGCATCGAATCGTCAGATCCCAGCATCAACGTTCCTGGTCCAAGGCGCACCGTCTCCAAACTAAAGAATGAGACGTATCACATGTTCTCCGGGCTTCACCCCGGCACCACGTACCTGGTGTCTGTTCGGGGCCGCACCGCCAAGGGCTTTGGGCAGACGGCCCTGACAGAAATCACCACCAATATCTCAGGTGAGAAAGTGTGCATCACTGCAAGGAATTCTAGGATATGAGAGGCATCAGAAAACCTGAACTGTACTGACTTTCAGCCACGTCTCTTTGAATCTAAAGTTCTTAATTATAAGTTTTCCACTAGAAACTAGATGAGCTTTGGTTTTATCGCTGGAATAAATGCAGGACGCCTGCAAGGGCCTTTTAATTGGTTCAGGATTTATTCAGACTTTATTTGGACTTCATTTAGACGTAATCGCAGCCAGGCAAAAGCTACTCTTCTAGTAGGATTGACTGTCTGAACCACAGAAATATTGATACCAAGGTTTACCCAGGCTTAAGTCGACAAACTGATGGGAGAACTGAGTACACTGAAGGGAAAATGGCAGATCCTTTGGGAAATTTTACATTTTTTTTCTACCAGTGAACTTAGGCTTTTGGTAAAAAGTCTTTGACTTTGCATTAAATTTAAAATTCAAATAAACTGATTAGTGTCGACCCTTTGCTAGTTCTGACCAAACAATGAACATTATTTGGACAATCCTGTTTAAACAGACTCATGATACTAGTATTATATACAGTGGGGCAAAAAAGTATTTAGTCAGCCACTAATTGTGCAAGTTCTCCCACTTAAAAAGATGAGAGAGGCCTGGAATTTTCATTATAGGTATACCTCAACTATGAGAGAAAAAAATCCAGAAAATCACATTGTAGGATTTTTAATTAATTAATTGGTCAATTACTCTGTAAAATAAGTATTTGGTCACCAATATATGTTGGCTCTCACTGATCAGTAACTTCTTCTTTAAGAGACTCACTGTCCTCCACTCGTTACCTGTATTAACGGCATCTGTTTGAACTCGTTATCAGTACAAAAGACACCTCAAACAGTAACACTCCAAACTCCACTATGGCCAAAACAAAAGAGCTGTAAAAGGACACCAGCAACAAAATTGTAGACCTGCACCAGGCTGGGAAGACTGAATCTGCAGTAGGTAAGCAGCTAAAAAAATGAGAGACATACAAGACCACTGATAATCTCCCTCGATCTGGGGCTCCACGCAAGATCTCACCCCGTGGGGTCAAAATGATCACAAGAACTGTGAGTAAAAATCCCAGAACCTCACGGGGGACCTAGTGAATGACCTGCAGAGATCTGGAACCAATGTAACAAAGGCTACCATCAGTAACCCACTGCGCCGCCAGGAACTCAAATCCTACAGTGCCAGACGTGTCCCCCTGCTTAAACCAGTACATGTCCAGGCCCGTCTGGAGTTTGCTTCAGAGCATTTGGATGATCCAGAAGAGGATTGGGAGAATGTCATACAGTCAGATGAAACCAAGATAAAACTATTTGGTAAAAACTCAACTTGTCATGTTTGGAGGAGAAAGAATGCTGAGTTGCATCCAAAGAACACCATACCTGCTGTGAAGAATGGTGGTAGAAACATCATGATTTGGAGCTGTTTTTCTGCAAAGGGACAAGGACGACTAGTCCAAGAATGAATGGGGCCATGTATCGTGAGATTTTGACTGAAAACTTCCTTCCATCAGCAGGAGGGCATTGAAGATGAAACGTGGCTGCATGACAATGATCCCAAACACACCACCTAGGCAATGAAGGAATGGCTTTCTTAAGAAGCACCTAGTGGCCTAGCCAGTCTCCAGATCTCAACCCCATAGAAAATCTTTAGAGGGAGTTGAAAATCTGTGTTGCCCAGTGACAGCCCCAAAACATTACTGCTCTAGAGGAGATCTGCATGGAGGAATGGGCCAAAATACCAGCAACAGTGTGAAAACCTTGAAGACTTACAGTACAGAAAACGTTTAAAATCTGTCATTGCCAACAAAGGGCATATAACAAAGTATTGAGATAAAATTTTGTTATTGACCAAATATTTATTTTCTACCATAAATAAATTCTTTTAAAAATCCCACAATGGGCTTTTCATTTTTTTATTTCTCATTTTGTCTCTCCTAGTTGATTTATGATAAAAATTACAGGTCTTACAGGTCGATTACAGGCCCCATTACACTACTCCAAGCGTGCTCGTTTATTGACCATGTCAAGCTCCAAAGAGACAAAAAAAGTACCATTAACACAAGACACTAAAGCCAAAGCATTGTTATTTCATATACTGGTCAATTTTGAGATTCAGGGCCTGTCACATAGGCACTCACACAATGTCTGCGTACTCTTGAGATTTTATTCAGAACAAAAGCTCAACAGCTTAACTCAGTCTCATGTACACATCTCTTATATTTTAATGTCCCTCAGCTCCGTTTCTAGTTGCATACACTGACATAACCTAATGGGTAAAGTCATAAAGCCTCATGGGTAATGTAGTGTAAGATATAGGGCTACTTCGCTCCCACAACTTGTCTTTAATCAGACTAAATGATATTATAGGTGCATATTATATTACCTTTTATTTTATTTTATTTATTTTGTGTGTGTGTGTGTGTGTGTGTGTGCTCCAAAAAAAATCCTCTTGCTGTTGACAGAAAGCCTGTTTTTGCCACTGATTAAAAAATAAAACAAGGTAAAAACAAAACTTTAATCTTGTTCAGTGTTCGGGTTTCTGTTCAGAAAATCTATGCAAGTTACAATTTAAATAGATAATGTTGCATTTATATATTCTGAACATAACATAACAGAGAATGTATAAAACAAAACGATTGTATTAATTTAAGGTACTGCAGCAGCATTTTTTTGTTTGTTTGTTTTAAAAGGCACCTTAATATGTGTCTATACAACTACTGTACTGTAAATTCTAAAATCCTCCTGTAGCTTCCCTGCTTTGCATTATATGGGTTTGTAGATGAATAGGGTAATTTAGCATTAACTGTTCCTTTAAATATCTCCACAGAAGTCCAGCTGCGTGAAACCTTTTCTGTGTGTTGATTTGTGTGCTTCTTTTTGAGGTTTGTTCCTATAAGCAAGTCAATCGTAACATCCCTCAGTCCTCAGATCTAACACTAGTGATGTGATGGCGGCTCTCGTTCTTCCTTCTCTAGATTTTCTGCTCGTTTTGGTACGCTGAAGGCTGAGATATTGACCCGTTTCCCTGTACCGGCTCACTAATTGACTTCCGATAATAAGCAGAAATGGGAGCAGAAGCTCTGTTCTGCGCTCACCCCTCAACAGACTTTATAAAGGACTGTGGATTGCTCTCATCCGCCTCCACTACTGTGTGTCATTGCCCTTGTGTGGTATGCTCTGTCTGGGGCGGGTTTTGTTCTCTGTGGAGCAAAGCAGTCAAGTCAGTGGAAAACCAAGACTAATTTAAAAGATTGTTGTGTTACAGTCAGCGGCAGTTCTACATTGAATTACTTCCTCCCTTTTTTTTCCCTTTAAAAATTTCAAATATGTTTTACAAAGCACTTCAATACTGAGGTGCAGATAATTGTCACTTGCAAGTGGTATAAATATCAGAAAATGCTATGCGCACTAGTTGTAAATAGCCGCTTCCAAAAAAATAATGAACCCCAAAATTATTATCCATATGGAATTGTCAGATATGAAAATTAAGTAGCAAAAATGTATTGATGTTTGACGTCATGAAGGCAGATAGTGTATGCATATGTTTTTTTTTTTTTTTAAGATCACTTAAATGTGTGATATAAAGAAATAATATAAAAAACGGATTAATAGTATTCTAAATTGATTCTCAATTATTGAAATGACTTCATGTTTTATACCTGATTTTTATATCTACTGCAAACAATGTATTGGTGTTGCATTGTTGTTCATGCATGATTAATTATTCATAAAAAAGCATGAAGAGAGAAATAGTGGTGTTTTAGAAGATTTGTACACGTATGTAGGTGACAGAACTAGATCAATATTGGAGCGTTTTGCAGAATTATTTCGATTTAATAATAATGAGAAGACATGTTTATTTGCAACAACTGTTGGAGGCTGAATGCTGCTCGCATGCACAGCGTTGTCAAGTGAACGTTTGGTCCGTCGCTCCTTTCACCAAGAGAGTTCCAAACACTTATGAGACTAAAATACCCTACACCCTTAAAAGACCACACTTCAGGGGCTGTCTCAGTGGTCTCATTGTGACAGACTTTGTCGTTCGTTTTCTATAAAATTCTACAGTAAAATCTCTTGGGCATTCAAGTATGCTTTCATGTTAACTCTGAAGGAATTTTATAATACATGTAGAAAAAGTAAGAAATATGTGTTATTGTAACACTTTTTTCAAAGACTCCACAGTATAGTATATTCTAACGTAAAATAACTGTATATTTTATAATGTCCAATATTAATATGCTTGTTAGTTATTCCACAGTTTTGGAGCACATTCAATTCATAACCGCTGAAAGATATGTCTTCGTCAGCTTTTTGTCCACTTCATGTATCCGTACTTTAATACCACAAATAGACATGCGCAGAATGTGGCGGCTCACGTGACCGCGGTCTGTTAAGGCTGACAATTCTGCAAAATGCTGCAATATTGATCTAGTTCTGCCACCTCCATACGCGTACAAATCTTCTAAAACACCACTATTTCCCTCTTCACGCTCCACTTTATATCTCAAGCCACTATGTTTCAAACGATCTAAACGTAAAACGCTTCCGCCAAATGTCTGTGTGTGTGTGTGTGTGTGTGTTTCTGTGCGTCAGCCTATAAGCCTATTGTCCATTTTCAATGTGCTTAAGTGTCAGACATGCGTCCAGGTTGCCTTACACAACCGCACAACCCTTAAATTGCTTGAACTCCGGTAATTGCTGCTTGCAGCTATATTTTGTTTTGTTTTTTCCCCGAAGAAATCGATCAAAGGTGCAACTTCTGTCATTATTTACTCATCCTCATGTCATTCTAAACCTGTACTTTAGGTCTTTGTTTAGTGATATCCTTCCCCTCCAGTGAGCCATTAACCGCAAACGGATCACAGAGTTGAATTGACTGATTGAGTCAGCTGATCAATATAAAAATAAATCATTTAATACAGTTTGCAGACACAGACACAAAAGACTAGTCCACTGTTTGAGGTCTCAAGTCATCCAAGTTTCTCAATCACATCTGTTTGTTCTTTCTTCTTCACAGCACCTGCATTTGATTATGAAGACGTCCCCTCTCCACTGAGTGAGTCTGAGAACACCATAACTGTACTCCTGCGTCCAGCCTTGGGAAGAGGAGCACCTGTGAGGTAATAAAGACAGTATATGTATGCGTTGTCGTGATGCAGATAATAGTGCAGCTGCCCAATTTCACACAAATTTTTATCACATATTGTACCACTGTTCAAGCATTGTTTGCAGCGCATGAGACATATTTTGCTAATATTTCTTTATTTAAATCTTTATTTAAAAAAAGAAAGAAAAAGTTTGATGAATCTTTTTTTCAACAGAATATTGTACAATATGGAATATGTGCTTGGCATAATTGCCTCTCCGCTCAACTCAAAGCTTGATTGTATAGATTGATATCTAACTTTTTTAGGATTGTGGGTCAAATGCTTGAGTCAAGTTTTCATAAGTTGTACAAGAAGAAAATGTTGTCCCTGACTGGTAAAATTATGTCTGATGCTCCCCATGTTCTATACGAGTAATATCAACTTTTGCAATCGAATAGAAGCCTGATAGTACCATATACCCAAATGAACAGATTATGCAAATCTTTTGATTATAAGTCAGTAAAATTAATTAATCAGAATAGGGGGTCTAAGTAGGCAGCAAGATTTTGGAATGGAAGGTACTTAAGTATTTGTACTGTAGCCGAATGTGTAATTTTTTAGACTAATTTTGGACAGTAAGCGCTATGAGAAATACTAAGACAATTTTGTAAGAAATTCCAACAATAAAGTAAAATTGAATTAAATTCATACGATACTGTGCAAAAGTCTTGGGCCACTAGTATTTTCACCAACAAAAAAATGGTTTTAAGTGGGTTATTTCTATCTTTTGCAGTAGCGTGTCAGTTGGAAATATCAGTTTACATTTCCAAACAATATTTTGTCATTAATGTGATTATTGTCTCATTATTGTCTGATCATCATCCAGTCTGTCTGGAATGACATAAAGCTTTCATAAACAGATTTCATTTATCAGTTAACTTCTATTAACTAAATCAAATAAATATTTGGTATTACAGCTTTTGGTAAAACGACTTCTGTTGGTAAAAATTGCTTCCTATTTATTTCTTTTTTGTTATCCCATGATATAAACATATAAACATCTCATGGTACTGTATAATCTACTTTAGTTGTATTTAGTGTTTGTTTAACCAAGCACTTGAAGTCAGTGTTACAGTCAATGAAAGGATGGTTCAGTGTGTAAAGTCTGCTCCATCTTCCCTGTACAGTGCCTATCACGTGGTTGTGGTGGAGGAGGACGGCTCCAGACAGGTGAAGCGGAGGGAGTTGGGTCACATGGAGTGTTTCCCTGCTCCTTCCTCCCATGGGGAGAGTCCCGGAGGAGGTGGAGGGGCCAGCGGTGCTCCGCCTCATTACTACACTGCCGAACTCACACCCGGCAGCTTACCGGAGGCTACACCCTTCACTGTAGGGGACAACCACACCTACAACGGCTACTGGAACACACCCCTGGACCCCAGCAAGAACTATCTCATCTACTTCCAGGCCTCCAGCAACTTCAGAGGGGTGAGTGCCCGATTAACAGTCATATGCAATCCTTGTTACTACACGCTTTCTTGGAAAAAGCTTGGGAAGAGAAGACAATGAAGAATAGCAAACATATGGAAGTATTTCATAAATGTGAATGTTTAATTGATTGATTAATTGATTGATTGTGATAATTGTTGCTGTTCAAAAAGAATTAAGAGATAGTTTGGAGATTCTTTTGAAAGTTAGGTCTCTTACAAACATCGCCATTGAAAAGTATTAGCCATGAGAAATGCTTTAAAGTGCCCCTATTACGAGTAATCAGAGGTTCATATTTTAGTTTTAGGAGTCAAAAAATGTTTCATTGTCTTTTAGTATGCATTCATTTTTACCTTATTTGTACGACCTCCAAACGTTTTTCTCAATGGTACATTTTTCTAAACCCCTCCTTTTGCTAATCTACCGTGATTGGACTATTGGTCTTATTTTCATCTCATCATGCCTGTCAAGTCTGATAAGTCAGTGTTTGTGAGCACATTGCTGCTTTGTGTAAAGCGTTACAAGAGAATATTTTAACCGCTCCAAAAGCGGCACCTAGTGGTGGACAATGAATCTGCATTTTCATTCAGACCAACAAGTGTACAACAATATGCTAATGTTTCACGTATAAGTTAACAAGAAATGGCTGGAGATTCATTTTAAAAATGACTCGTTTCAGTGATTCAGAGTCGCCTCTTTCTTTTGAGAGACAAGAATTTCATACGCAGTAGACTTTCAGATTCAAAACTTTGCAGGATGTTTCATTCAATTGATTGACATTCAAAAATCCATTATAGGGGCATTTTAAACGAATGTGTAGTTTATTTAATTAATTAATTCATTCATTCATTCAAAAAAAAAAAAATTATATATATAGATAGATAGATATATTAACACGCCTTAAAACTGGGCCAAGTAATAATTTAAACCCTTATCCTCTCTCTATAAGGAATACTAATACTGAATAATACATTCGTGGCCACCCTGTCAGATATTATTCATTCAAGCATAATACACTTGTTTGAGCTTTGATCCTCCATCTCAAAATTTACAATGAGTTATCAAGGTATCAAAGACGCATGAAGTCACTAATACGTTTGTGAACCCTTTGAACACCCCCCTAATAGCTAATAGCACACAAACAGCTGTTTTTTTCTTTTTTTCTTCTTCTTTAAATCCATGTAATGATACACTGTCCTGCACATCTGGTACTCCCTTTTTGAATGGGTACCCATAGATTACTGTAAGAACCTAATAGCCAAGCCTGAAAGAACCTGAGGACAAGAGCAGACTTTCATAAAGCTCTGCAAGTGGAATTAAATAAAATGCTGACAAAAGAAACCAGTGCTGTTTATGCATGAGGCATTTCTCACAATTGCACTACATGGATGTTCCACAAAACATCTGGAAAAACTGTTCTGTGGGCAGGTGAACATTTGGGGAAGAGTATCAAAACATTTTACAGGAATCAATGACTTTATAAGTGAAGTTTTTGCAAATAAAATATTTCGAGTAGGAGCGCGGTCGATTAATCACAGCTGGGACTGCATCCCCTAATCAATCTCCTCATTACACCTGCCC
>JAUMHR010000076.1:1464400-1477472 GCA_032361145.1 Enteromius fasciolatus
AACGTTGTCCCTTGAAAAGATATAATAAAATATTTACAAAAATGTGAGGGGTGTACTCACTTTTGTGAGATACTGTACATGCAAAGATTGTGACAGTCAGTATGTAGTGTGTTGTGGACTCATTGAAATAAAGTGTTAAAAGATATTAAGCAGACAGTCTACTAATACTCTAATGACTGCTAGTTGACACGCAGTTGCAAAGTTACTTACTGTTAGAATGTCTAAAGTGGACCATAGAAATAAAGTGTTACCTTTAAGTCAAATAGAAAAATAGTAATAATAACAAAAGCACATTGGGAAAAAAAAAAAAAAAAATGTAATCAAATTGAAAATATAAGTTACTTCAAAATAATTAATACTAAATAAATCCACTTTTTCTGCGGCTGTGATGTCGAAAATAATAATAATACTAATTCTCCATCTGTTGGCGATTTTGCTCCAAAATGTAAGCTGTGCATTACATAACAAAATATTATCAACAATAGTATCATCAAGTTATGCTTACTTTAGACCTTATTTTATTCTTCCTTAAAATTGAATCTGTCTTCTGAGTTTTCCCATGATTTCATTTAAACCGTCAATTGCTATGCAAAACGTATTCAAAGCAGTGATCTGTCATCTCATGCTCTATGTTTTAGTGGCTATAAGATCATTTCATTCTCCTTCATGGGATTTTACACTTCCATTTTCTTTGTTGGTCATTTTTGCCTCTAGCTATAGCCTGCATAGTTTTACTTCCTCATCCTCTCATTGTCTCATCCTTTGAGTGCATTCAGCCACCCTTTGATCCCTTGTCTTTTCTCTGTGCCTGACTGCTGTCTCTTCAGACTCTGAACTCTGTGACTCCTCACCTGGATGTGGAGGAGTGCAGTGTGTCTTTGCTGCCCCGTAACCGTGAGAAGAACCGGAGCATGGATGTGCTGCCACCCGACCGCGCGCTGGCGTTTCTCGTGTCCACCGAGGGTGATGGCAACAACTACATAAATGCAGCACTTATGGACAGTTTCCTGCAGCCAGCCGCGTTTGTGGTGACCCCTCACCCCCTGCCCACCACCACCGCTGACTTCTGGAGACTAGTGTTTGACTACGGCTGTACCTCCATTGTCATGCTCAACCAGCTCAACCAGTCCAACTCGGCCTGGGTAAGACTCACTATAAAATGCATACACAATGATATACATAAACACAATGATAAATATATCAACCTGGTCTCAAAAAAATACGTACCTGTGCAACTCCATTTTATACTTACTGCACGTTTAATAAATGTCCACTGAGTATGTGAACCCTGGAACATTTGTATTATGAGAATTTAGGTTCAGAATTTAAATATTCGTGGACTGTTGCTAAAAGTTAATGCTCTATCATGTTGAAAATATGCCAAATCCAGCCCTACACCTACCCGATAGTGTAACAAATGCAAAACCGGTATGAAGAGGCATTTGTTGATGCAACCGTGCAACCACTTTTTAACGTAGATCTGAACTGTTTTGTTAAACCGTAGTTACACAGGATTCGAATCAGTGCCCCTCGTCTCTTAAGTACATCTCTGTAATCCATGAGTTACCGAAGAAACCTACCGTAGATATGAAGCTGGTTATGTGTGATCCAGAACACCAAATTCCATGAATTGCCATGAATACCAGCATTTTTGTTCGAACCAAAATGAGGAGAAAACTGTGGAGGTTTTTAAAATATTTTTACATATTAAAAGTTTTATAGCAAAAGCAGATAACGGCAACGGTTGTTTGTTAGTTTGTTTTTCTTGGCAAAAGCAGATAACTCGCATTTTTGATGTAAAAAAAAGGTTTTTCCTCAGATGATGATGTAGATGTAGACTGTATGGTTGTGACTACATGCGATACACAGAGGTTTTTCCCTCATAATTGTAACAAGCTGCTTTTCAAGGTTCTGGAAAACATTTCAGGTTTTATTTTCCTTTACACCCTGATGAAGATATCACAGGTTCATCAAGTTTAGTCAGCTTGTCGGCTTCTACAGTAAACCGTAAACTTTTTGTTTTTTACAAAATATGTTTAGGGTTCAGATTCATGTTATTTCAGTGATGATCTAGGTTACAATGCAAAATACGTTTCCGCCTAAGGAAGTTGTCTAAATTACAATGAAAAAAAAGTGATTTACTGTGATTTCTAATGTTTTTACTTTTTGTTCCACATGTGAGAAAAGAAAAGTCAGTATGGGCCAGAGACAAAAATCACCTTGCATATTTTAAGACCCCCTACACCCGTTTGTTTTGAAGTCTTTAAGGGTTTTCAAGCGTTTTTGGTAGGTCAGACAACCCACCCCCCAACCCCCACCCTGGGAGCTCGTAATTCTCACTCAGGGTGAACAGCAAACACACAACGTGCCTTTCATTTGAGACTCCCCACATTGATAATGTGTTTGTCTTGTCTAAATTGGCAATGGAAAGGACAAACACACTGAGATCACAACATACCCATGAATTTCTCTCCTTCCCCCCCCGCAGGCAAGCTCTGTGACCCGTTCTCCATGATCAAGCATGTCTGGTGCACATTATTCCACTGAATGCAGAATTAGAGTGTGCCATCTTTAAGACTCACCTGATAATACCTGTGGGGTGTGTGTGTGTGTGTGCATCAGTGAGGTGATCTGCACAAGATTATTTCATAGTTATTTCAGTTTCCTGTCTTCCATCTGATGTGCGCAAATGTTTTTTTTTTTTCTAGACATTATCACACTCCGTTAGTCAGCTAACTTTCTAGAAATATCTCTCTGTTCTCCTTCTGCTACAGTTACCCTTTTCTGATCTGTCAGAGTGTGTTCAGATGAATATTTATCTTCTTTGGCACACTGTCACGCATCGCTGTGACAAGGATTTATCAATATCTATCTTATCTTAACATCTCTGTGTCTCTCTCATTGGAAATACATGGCTGAAGCTGTTTCACGCCTGCTTGTTTCAAATAACTTTGCACTGGATTAGATCTGTCTGCAACTGGCGTGAGAGAAAATTAATTGACACATGAGCAAATGGTAATCTGGTGAGAGATTGGACTAGAAAATGCAGGCGATATGGAGAAATGAGCAAGGATTATTTATCTTGGTGGGCTGCAATTGGATTTTCATTGCTGATTAGCCTATCTCTGGCATTTCCTCGACTCCATTATCCTTTCACTGTCTATCTTCACCCTTCGCCTAATCGCAAGATGGCCATTTTCTCTGTCTCCTATCTATTAAATTAGGTGTTTTTTGGTGCCTGTTTTTCAGGCATAGACTTTAATATGCATCTTCTATGAATATGTGGGTCATAATGTTAGATGAAACAAAACAAAGAAGCAAAAACATTTTGTTCCAAGATCATAATGAAGGAGATAATTAAAATAAAATAAAAAAGTAAAAAAAAATAAAATAAAAACGGGCACTTAATTTTTTTTTACAAAATTTTTTCACTAAATTGTTGGTTGCAGTTATGTTAACAGTTGGTTAACTGTGTCATTGTTAAACAACACATTTGATCTATACAGATGTGTACAGGAGTGTGTATTAAAATAGCAATTTGCATGTGCAATTTGTCCTCCTCTCAGCCCTGTCTGCAGTACTGGCCTGAGACGGGCATGCAGCAGTTTGGACCCATGACAGTGGAGCTGCTCTCCAGATCCACCGATGACAACGTAGTCACTCGCCTATTCAGGGTGACCAACATCACACGGGTGAGTCTATCTATAGGGCCAAAGAAGTCATCTTCAGATATATGTTATCCCCTGTATGTGCCTTCCAATCATGAGCCGTTCTCACCCAGTGTTAGCACTGACATTTATTACAGTACCTCATTAAAATCAGACCTCATTAGATGAATTAATCCATCTTTTTTTTCTTTAAGATTCGAGATTGTCTGAGTTCAGGGCCACTCCGGAAAGGTTAATTAACTGAGGCTAATGGCTAAATGATCTTTTCAGGGACTTTAAGAAAATGAACTCTATACCAATTAAATTAAAGCAAAGGTATGAAAGTGTGGTCAGTCATTAAAAGTATCCATTTCACAAACTAGCGCTTGTGCCGCTGCTCCGCTGGAATTAGAGCTATTTATTTCTCACTTTATGTGCGTGTGTGAGAGAGATAAAGTTGCTTGTATTGTGTCAGTCTCCCTCAGTGCGGTCTGTGCTTCTGATATTGACTTGTCTGAATTAAAAGCCACTTTCTCACACCTCTAGCTGACCTTAGTCCTCCCTGATGGCTTTATTGTCAACATCCTGTCTCTTTGAAATCTTGTCCCATGTGTTGCACCTCTCGTTGCTAGCCCATTTTAGCACTCCTGTCAGCCAGGCTGTCAACCTTTAGCCACGTTCCCAGCCGTGACTGTGTCAGTTTGGCTAGGCCCTGTCGGTCCTCACGTCCTCTCTGTCTCTTTGAGACTCTGCAAGCCAGGCAAACAGTCCATGTCATTGTCAGAAATTGTCCCATACTGCCTCTTCACAGGACCCCAGAGAGAACCACCCATGTTGGAACGCTGAGTCTCGCGTGTTATTGATAGATCATGTTGCAATATGGCACCATCCCTAGATGAAGACAAAATAGACAGCCTCAAGGCGAAACAATGCATTTAGGATTTGTTACAGAGCAATTTAGATGGTAATTAATGGTCAGAGGGTCCGGCTGGTAATTGTGTGCAGTTTTTAAATGAATGTTTGACGTACAGTAGATATTCCATGAATAGGACGCAAAAAAGTTCCTGAAAGTGGGTGGTGGTGCTTTAGCTTCGGTTTTAACTTAGACACCCTGAGAAAAAAAAAGTAAAATCTGTGAAACTATATATGCCTTCAATGTGAAATGGTGCTAAATGTGTGTTCTGTTGTATGTAAAGCTAATGAAAGTGAATTTGTGGATTGACTAAATCCAGTAAACCTGACCTCAGTTCTCAAGCTTTTTTATCGTTACCTGTACCCAATTGCAATGCTGTACCAGGTGGGCTACCAAGTAAGTTTAATATGTTAGTAAATCCACTTTACACACATTTAAATTAAATTATTTTATACAAAACACTTCTATACATGTTTTACATAGCACTTATTTTGACTTTTCTTTAGTATTATTACTATTATTATTATTTGTATTTATTTATTTAATTACAACTACTGTGTATATTCTGGCCCTATGTACAGTATTTGTTGTATAAATGTGTAATCTGTGTTATGGATGATATTGTCATGTACCGGATAAAAATAATAAAAACTTGAATTACAAAAAAAAAAAAAAAAAAAAACACCTCCCTGTAATGACATTTGTTATTAATTTGTGTATTCACATCTATAATTGCATTACTGACCCCTCTTTTACACCTTAGCCCACACTTAAACCTACCCATACCACCAAACCTGTCCCTAACCTTACCCATATCCCACCTCAATAGCAGCAAATGTGTTTTGCGGTACAATATGAACACAAGATTATTATTTTTATTTTATTTATTTTTTTAATCATGTAGATACATATTATTTAAGGGCACCTAATACAAAGTGGGACCCAGTATTTAAAAATGTTTTGAAAAAGTACATAGAAATTCATATTCATAATAATATCATGATATAGGGTTACAAAAATGTACAATATTTTTTTTCTTTGCACATAGTCAATAATTAAAAAAAAATGATTTACAATAATTTGAATATCATTTCTTATTGTGTAGTTTTAATTATTGCTTACATTTAGAAGGTTTCGATTTCAAAGGTTGCACAGATCATCATAAAATTATTAGTACACCACTATCTGTAGAAAACAGCAGCAAAGTTCTTTGACCCGCTGCTGTACTTCTCTTTTATTCTTATTAATGTTTTCTCTTTCTTCTGCTTTTGTTCTCTCTGTCTTTATCGTTCAGCTGCAGGAAGGTCATCTGGTAGTGCGACATTTCCAGTTCTTGCGCTGGTCGGCTTATCGTGAAATCCCAGACTCTAAGAAGGCCTTTCTCAACCTCCTGGCACAAGTGCAGAAGTGGCAGAGGGAGTGCAGCGACGGTCGCACTGTAGTGCACTGCCTGTAAGTTTCACACGGCTCCGCTTCCAAATGCTAATTGGAGAGCAATTACACTTCATTGTGTTGATTGTACAAGCCAGGTTTCTTTTGCTCCTGGCCACCCAACAGTAAAAATCAGCTTAAAGCGCTTAATCTCCGTCTGCTTTTTCCTGTCTTCATTTTCCTCAGTATTTGACTCCTTAGTGCACTGGCCTCAGGATTTGTACCTGCCACCTGCACTTGCCTGTAGTTTAATACGTCTATCCACTATTAATGAGACGCAGTGTATCGCGCTTCAAAGCATCTGCGCTGGGGTGCCCTTCCTCTATCAGTAGCCCAGGGGGAATGATCTTAGCTCAGTAGGATGTGACATTTTTATTGCATGACTTTTCCCCAGAGCGCACTGGTACTTTCATGCTCAGAAGTATTGCAGATTTCTGTGGTGGCACAAATATGCCTCTTTCACAGCTATCCCCTCTAGACATCTCTAATACAATAATCCACACAAGCTCTGCTCAGATCCCACTCCTTCATGTGTTACAAACCACTGCTTTTCTTCAAGATGCTAATGAAATGACGTATTGATGTCTTTTAAGGAATGGTGGCGGACGCAGTGGCACTTTCTGCGCTTGCACCATGATAATGGAGATGGTGCACCATCACAACATGGTGGATGTGTTCTACGCAGTCAAGACTCTCCGCAACTCCAAACCCAACATGGTGGAGTCTATGGTTAGTGTGCTTACTTTTGCCAGTAGCTAATTAGTTGTTTGGTTAGGCACTACTGCTAACCTTAGGCACTACATGCCTACATTACTACTATTGAAGGCTGTAGCCATGTCTTAAACATTAATAAAACAAATTGTTGATGTTTTGTGCTGAAATTCGCTCTGCTTCTGTTAACAGTAAACCATGTCTACTTTACGCAATCATTTTAAAATTGTTGTCAAGATCGTTAAGGCAGAGAAGCCTACAAATGTAAGGTTTAAACCTTTATAATATCACCCCTAAAAATTTTAGGGGTGATATTTCTTATCATTGTATGGGACTTGTGCCTTGTAAGGGTTTTACTCTTTGGTACAGATCTGCTATTGCCCATAATTAGACCAGAACTCGTGAACCTATATGTATTACACAATGAACTTTTTTGATGTACAAATTTTGTTCATTTGTGTTGCGTGCAGGGGCGGATCTAGAAAATTATTCATGGGGTGGCATTACAATTATGAGGGGTGGCAACACTGAAAAAAGAATCCTTGCATGGTTTTTGTAGATTCAAGGAACATACTCATACTCTATTGTGCACATTTTTACATTGTATTAAAAATGAAATGTGTAATTGACTTGAACCTTACCATACCATAAATTAAATGTATGGTATGGTATATTTAACTTCATTGAGTTCTATGCAAACCATAATAAAATAAAATGCCAAGACAAAAATTAACTTATGAGACATGTTGTACTAAAGGAAATATTTATGCAGTCTTGAAACTTGGATTTGAATACTACATTGTTAATGTACAGTTTTGCAACACTGGGAGAGTTATTTTTTTACACAAAGAAAGCAAAAATAACATAATTTACTCGACCATTCTTCATTGGTCTTATGCCATTTAAGAGAGTATCACGTCGCAGTGCATACGCACGCTTTAACGTATTTGACGTAATCAGCTTTCTTTACATCTGAGGGAAAGCACACCCTCGTTTACGCCTAGTGGAAAGCGTATGCGTTGTATTCCCAAGATGTACAAAGGTCATATTCATTAGAACGTAGAGTAATTAATGACAGATAATTTTTTTTGGCTGAACTAACCCTTTAAAGTTAGTTGGAACACAACAGCAGTTAACTTACGTTTTTCAAAATGGTTGTGCACAATTTTGCATAATGATCCAAAACTCATTTCTTTAAAATGTGCATTTGTTTCCTCTGTATCCTCCTTCTGTATCTTTCCTGAGAAATCTGAGACATTCTCTGAAACACATTTTTATAGTTTATAAATAATCTAGTTATATAATATAATAATATAGTTTATTATAATCATGAAACATAATATTACATAATCAGATTTTTATTATCAGATTAATGATGCACAGGCCAATATTTTCTTCAAATATAAAAATCCAATAGCATTATAAATTGATGCAGTGTGAATGTTGCCAGAGAAAGTGATGTGGCTTCTCTGTTGTTGGCAGGAGCAGTACAGGTTCTGCTACGAGCTGGCTCTGGAGTACCTGGACTGCCTGGAGGTCAGATAACACGAGAGCTCCAGACCTGATCGACACCGGCTTCAACCTCTTCACCTTGCCTCCTCTGTTTCCTTTCGCTTGGGTCAATTCAGCCCACCTGAATGAGCCTTCTGTCCTTCAGTGAGAATGCACATCTACATCAAGAGTGGGAATGCAAGACTCGGCACATCTCTTTAACCTTCGACCTATGTTGTCCTCTGTGCACTTTCTGTTTTGACGTTTTTTCCTCCACAACCTTCTGTGCCAGATATTCCTGCCAAACCCATGAGGGAGTCAATGAGATTTCAGCAGCTTGGAGATTACGACATGCGTCTCTGATCACGTGACAGCATCACCAAGAAGGATTTTAACAAAACGCTGAATTTTAATAAAACCATGCGACGATATGGGTGATATTGTGTTTGTACATTATGTGTGTTGTTAAACTCGATCTACTGTACTGATGCACCTGATTTTACCCGAAAGCATACCTTGAATGTAATAATGACATGGCTGATGGAGGCTTTCTTTCCATTGAATTATTAAAGCTGATGTGTATAATTGATGTTAATCTCCTATTCCAGCTTCTCATCAAAAGTGTAACACTGTGGCGCTATCAAAACATCGCTCTGTTTGAGCAGCATTGACTCGACCGATGGTGTGAGTTTGGGGCGGGAATGTCTTTGGCTGACCAGTGAGAAAAGGGGGCATGTTCAGGACTGTTTTTTTGAAAACGGTGAAATTTTCTTGAAAATCTTGCAAATGTTTGGTGATGCTAGTGGTGCAAAAATTACACAGTTCACCTTTAAATCCTAGTGTGACACTCTAAAAGGGTTTTGACAGGTGAGAGATGCAAAGATGGTTTCTGGGTTTATTTCTTGTTTTTTGTGTGTATATAATATCTATTTTGCAAAACAAACAAAATGTTTCTAGATGTTGTCTTTAATGTGCCAACTCATTTCTGTATGGGTGTGTGTGTGAGAGAGAGTGAAGAGGATCACTCATGGATCTGCATGCCTGTTTCATGTGTCATTGCAACCCATTGTGTGCCGTCTGCTTTGGGTGCCGCTGCCCGATGTCATTGAACGCAGTAAAACAAAAAAGAAACGCAACTATATAAAAGAAACAAAAATGCTACTATTGGAATACAATGAGGCAGTCGCCAAAAAGTTGCTTTTTATCTTTGTATTTATTGGTTGTGTTTAATTTTGTAAAAAAAAAAAATAATAATAAAATAAAAAAATGTAACATGAATGAATAAAACATTCCAATGTTGCTTTAATCTCATTTTCATTATTGTTGTTCTTTTTTTTTTATTACATTAGTTTATTGCATAGTGTTTACTGTGACTGGGCTATGTTTGTGTTATATTACGACACAACTTCTGGAAATGTTGGGACAGTTTGTTATTCATTTCATTTGAAGCAAAACTAAAACAAAAGTTCACAAGTTGTTGGATGTCTGTGGCCTTTAGGCCCTCGGATGACATTGCATCACTCATCTGCATTATTCTGTTATTGATATTACTAAATGGGCCCAGGAATACTTCCAGAAACTACTGTCGGTAAACATAATCCATCGTGCCATCTACAGATGCCAGCTACTGTAAAGCTCTACATGCAAAAAGTAAGCCATATGTGAACATGATCCAGAAGCATTGTCGTGTCATGTGGACCAAGGCTCATTTTTCAATGGAAAAGTGTTTTATAGTCAAAGTCTAAATTTGACATTCTTGTTGGAAATCACAGAAGCTGTGTCTTCTGGGTTAAAAGCGCAAAAGCCACCCTAAATTTGATTGTATGATCATTTCTATGATATGCATACGTGCAATTTATATAATGAACGTACAAACAAATCGCATGTATGCGTCTCTTTGAGATGTGAAATCTATGAATCGCAAATGATCTTGGCTCAAATAAATGGTTTCAGCTCTCTGCCTTGTAAAAGACTCCTAAATAATGTCATTAACATATGAAATATCCCCAATCATCATAATTTAGAGCAGCAAGCTGCAAGAACAGCTTTTATTTTCAAAAACCTGCAATTTTCCGACAATACAACATGACGTGACGCTAAATTTGGATGTGGATTTAAACGTATCCACACAATCTGAGCGTGCGCACGTTTTAGAAATGAGGCCCCAGACCTTTCACCTATAGAGAACATTTGGTTCATCATTAAACAAAAAATATATGTCAAAGATGACCAGAACCTCTTTGGCAGCTGGAAAACTATGTCTGGCAAGAATGGGACCAAATTCCAATACCAAAACTCCAAAAACTGATCCATGAATGAGTAACATTTAAGTGATAACATCACATCCTCAGGGTAGCAGAGTAACCATGAACAACAAAAGAGTAAATTAGACTCATTATTACTCGACCCTCCTGGTCTGTTTGCTTTTCATTAATTCAATCATATTTATCATACTGGTAATTGATCAGATGCTAAAAAGCTGCTTCAATGAGCTAATTGTTTTATTACGCTTCATAAGAGTGTGTGCAGTGTGGAGATAAATCTGTCTTCTGTGGTCCCTTTCACCCATCTTGACCTTCTTTACTCATATTTCTTAGTTATAAAGCACTAATATCTCAGAACATGCCAGAACTCGACCGGTCACGACACTTCATATAATCCAATTAGCCTCGCAGCTCAGCGTTTCAATACACAAGTCAAATCAATTTGCGTGGTGACTATCGCACACTGCTATGCTTATACACTTGTGTTTGTTTGTGATTATTAGATGGCCCATGATCATTTGCTGCTCCATGAGGTGGTTACTGCAAATCTTTCCAACCTGTGATTTCATTTGAGCTTATCATTTAATTAGACATGCTTTAATGGACTTTTTATCAAATAACTAAACAGGCCAGAGGCTTTCAATGGCGGCGATGGATGACTCTTGTTGTGCATTGATCTCCTTCTTACTTCCCGCAATGCTGTTTACTTGGAATGCTCTGATAAGGTCAGATGAATGACTGCTTTCTAAACCTCGTCTCTCCAGAAAACATTTGTCTTTGTTGAAAGCCAAAGCTCTACATGCAGTTGATTATATGTGAGATCAGACTATTTGATCTTTGTTATGATTTATAATTACTGTAGCATGAAATTAGAATTTTGCTCGCTGCCCAATTACTTCCTCCAGGCGTATATCGTGAAATCTGAATGAAGACGTCCGAATCATGTTAAAACGTTAAAGAAATGAGAATTTTGTTTTGCATAAAGATGGCTTATAAATTATCAAAGGTTCTCTAGGGGAATGCAAGATTTTTTTTTGCATATTTAAAAACTAAACAAAAACTAAAGCATTAAATCCTAATTTTTCCATATCAATATTTATTCATTTTTAAAAACAAAAAAGGACAATTTTGAGTTAGTGTTCATAAAGGTAGAACTTATAGAACTTACAGCAGCTTTAAGAAACTAGTAAATTAATGATGGTTTCTAGTCCACAACGCTCCATTGTGTGTTGTGGATTGGATGCGGTACGAAGCGCACCGCGTCTGTTTGAAAGCGATTACAGAACCTGGATGCTCTCTATTGCATCTCACACAAAAGCCTCATCTACAAGGCCAGACTTCCATCCCTTCCTGCGGCTACTAATATGAACAATGATGCATTGTCTCCCATGGCCCTGGTAACATCTTTTCATAGTATTCCACAAGGTTTGCACTCACTGACATTGTTTTACATAAATCATTTCTTTGACTTTTTTTTTCTTGCATACGAAGCAGCCTGAGGCATTTTTCAGTGTGTAAACCTCAACTAATTCGGTAACGTTGTTCATTTATAGAAATGTGACAGATAATTATCAGGTGCATTGGTTAAAACTAATCTCAAATGCAATACAGTAATACTTTGAACTTGCATTTGCACTACGAAATTAGGTGTTAGATTACTTTAAAGTTCTATGTTAAGATGTTGTTTGCATTAAAGTTACATTTATTCATTTAGCAGATGCTTTTATCCATAATAATTAGGAACAACAAAAGGAGACATGATGAAGTGCTTGAATACAACAGTCTGGAATTATTCAGAATATTAAAGTACCTAGATGTAGATAAGACACCAAGAGAAAGCAAATTACAGGCTTTTAAAGATTGATTTTAATTAGTGCATTAATAATAAAGTCAAGCTCTCACAGAAGAGCGTTTTGAGATGGATTCAGCTGTATATCATTCCACCATAAAGCTACAGCAAAAATTTTCTTTTCTGAAAATATTTGTTGGTAGAACAGAATACAGTTGATCAAAATATGTAAATCTGAACATGAATATGCAATTTGTGGCTGATGTCATATTCAGCAATTCTATAAATTGCCTCATAATAAGTCAATACAATTACAATATATATGTCTATAGTATGTACTGTAAAGCATAATAAAGTCATTACTGATTCTGCCTCAGGTGAGGTATGATGGTATGATGAGAAGAGGTATTTCAGAATACTTAAGCTGACGTGAAAATTAGTAGATGATCTAACTGTCCTTTAATAAGATATTTAAAATACTTCGTTTTTGAATACTTGTTAACTTTAAGTTGTGGTTCAATGTCCAAAAATTTACAATGCATGGTTGTTTGCGTAAGAGTAGTGAAGTATAGGCTATGTTTTGCCAGGTCTTTTCAGTGTGATGTGAAAAAGGGAGGCAAATCGCAGACGAACAGTGCTTTCATACCAAACTTTTACACTAAAAAAAATACCCTCTTACAAGAATAAAAACAAAAAAAACAAAGAAAAGTTATTATTGTTATACAGTGTGACAAAAATGATGATTGTATTGTAAAGATTTAATAAAGGATAATTAATCAATAACTTATTTTATTAATTAATTTTGGGGAAATAATCTTTACTTCAT
>JAUMHR010000076.1:1712664-1729008 GCA_032361145.1 Enteromius fasciolatus
GTAGGCTAACAGTTTTCTATGCAGCTTTCAAATTAATGCAATATAAATAAATGTATTATAAATAAAATTAATTTTGCAAGCATTTTAAATAGCGATGTGTATCATCGCCAGTCAATATGAACAGTCTCACGTGCAGCAAAAATAATAATAATAAAATATAAATAATGTAATAAATTGTAAAATAAAAAAAAATTATAATAAAGCCAAATAATAACAATGGTTGTTAAATCACATTGACCTGATAACCAATAACAACTATTAAATAAACTGGCAGCTTTCCATGTGTTACAGGCCAAGCCTGCCATTTGTTTTTTTCTTTTTTAATTCGCATGTCATAAGACGTGACTGAACACCTCATCTTCCACCTTTGGAACTGCATAATTTTGCATGGCAAAGGGAAGTGACTAATCACATCAGCATGAAATGATCCAGCACAGGGATTTAGAGTAATATCTTTACTGAGCATGCATAAATTTAGTCGCCTTGCGTTTACTGATTTGAGTCTGAAATCTATTTTAAGGCCATAGATAAAAACATTAATGCTGTGTTGTTCAAATATATCTGAAGCGAACAGAAATGAAACACAAATGGATTGTAAATGTCCGTGCTGCGTTCTCAGTGAGACATGTGTCTGGGATGGAAATCTGAAAATAGCTCCTGGTTTATGCTCTTCACACTCTCTGACAGTTAGGAGATTGGGAGAAAAGGATGAAAGTAGAATGTGTGACTTTGTAAAATAGCTTTTTAATGTTAGGATATATTTAGCATCTCCTTCACAGCACTGCAAAGTTCGGTATTGTTATGGTCTGTGAAGATTTACAGGAAAAATCTTTGCTTCTGATTTTGTTATCAGTTAACATCTGAAGCATAATGAATGTAGAACAATTCATGCACTGACGTTAAAGACATAGAAGCATGGCCAATTTGCTGTTATGCTTGCCTTAGCAAGTGACAGTAATCAGTTTATATACATATACATTCATGTATATAATTATCCTCAATTTTTTTTGGTCTTTTTTTCTGTCAGTCTACTGGCACTCAACATCTATCAGTACTGCTGCATTCGTAATCGTCTAAGAAATGCTGATCAATGTAATGTGTTAGTGTATGCAGGCATACTGCAGAAGGAACAGATGGTGTTTGGCAGCTCAATGCCAACAAACCACAAGCCCTGTCTGTGTAGGGCATAAACAGTCAGGCATGAAGGGACGGGTGAATTTTGGTGACCTAAAACATCAGATAGTAGCTATTATATCAATGTAAACGAAATGTACATACTGTACAATCTATCAAAAACTGTATTTATTTAATGTGGCATTATCATATGTGATATCAGATGGATCAAAATGTATATAATGAAATGGTAAACAGAGGTAAACAGACAAATTGTTATAACTGAGCAGGTGAAATTACCAGGACCTGATTAGGAATGGTCCGCCACTAATTAATAAATTCTGTACAATACCATTATGTCAACGCCTGAATAAAACCATGTGAGAATATTATCAACTGAGAATCACATGCCCTATTTTTATTAATATTTATTTTAATTTCTTTGTACATAATTATTAAATTGATACTCTGATCATATTTGTTTTTTTCCAAGCACATTTTACCAATTTAAAACAACATCAACCTTAACACCTATTAATTTTGTATGCAATATAAAATTGTTCATGAAGGTTGAAAGTGAAGAAACCCTAAACTGAGGTGTGCTTAACAATTAAGCAGCTTTCTTTTTATAAATTGAGCAAAAAGATTTAACTGAAAAGTGAAAAAATAGTAAATCTCCATTAGAAATATTTAAATGCAATATGAGAAGTTAAGACATGAACACTGGACGGTGAAATGCTTATTGGGCCACTTGGTCAAAAGTAAAGGACTTAAAACAAAAACTGTGTAAAAACCTCTGTCATGCACACATTCTATCAATTAGATACCTTCTGAACCGGGATATGTTGGCATTCCTATATTTCAGTCGGGTTTCAGTATATTATGATAAATCATATAAAGGGTTAGAGTGTCCAAACTCCAAAAGTCCTGGAGGGCTATTCTCCTGAAGAGTTTAGCTCCAACTTGCTTTAACACACCTGCCTGGAAGTTAAGTCTAGTAAGACCTTGTCTAGGAATGTTTGGTTCAGGAATGTTACATTTGTGTTGGTGCTGAACTTTGCAGGACCGTGAAGCTCCAGGAGCAGGATTGGACACCCTTGACCTAAGGGTAAAAATAAAGACAACTAATAAGAGTTTTAAAAACCTTCAAATCAAAGTTTTCAATTATCCATTATCCATCACCTTCTTTAAATAATAAACTAAACCAAACTTTTAATAATTATGAATTCAATACAGAAGTTCTGTCCTAATTAAGATACTGTAATGATTTACTAAGGCATATGTGTATCTAATGACTACAGCTGTCTTTTCAGTAAAGCAAACTAAGATCAAAGTTGCATGTTTTTAATATATTAGTATATATGCTTATGCTATATTAATGCTGTCTTCTGCATATTAGGATGAGCACTGTAACTCTGTATCAGTGTATGTTGCTAATAATGGTTCTCCCTAGTGCTGTTTCACATGTATCAGTGAAGCTCATTGGCTTTCTTTTGCTATAGAAATTGCTCATTGTCTCAGAGGAGCTCTCAGAGCGGTCGACTCAACACAGAATCAATGTTTTCTTTTGGGTCAGTGTACAAAGAGAATATAAAGTTGTCTTGTTTGTTTCAGAAAGCAGAGCTTGGCCTGTTTTGTTCTCCGGATTAGCTTTTCGACCGTGTGCTTCTGGTTGCGGAAGTTTCCTCACCTCGGATGACGATCATGATCGTTGCCTCACGTGTTTGGGTCTCAAAAACGCTGAGACGGCGATCATGGATGAATCATGTCCTCATTGCTAACACATTTCCATGGCATCGCTGGCACATTTGGTCTTTGTTATAAGGCTAGCCACGCCTGCTACCCCTTCTAGCTTGGCAGGTCCTAGTGACTTCCCAGCTACATGGGCTAGCGGTGCGGGGGATCTGAGGGTTACAATTCAGAATCACCCATCTGGTAAATCCTCACGGGCTCTGGATTCCTCAAAGCGGCGTTGACAATCCCGAATCGTCCCGTGGCGATCCCAGCATCTCATTTGGTGCTCCTCCAGAGGATGAGATGTCTTTTGTTGCATCAGACGAGGGGCTATCGACAGTCTCTGCTGAAGAGGAAACTAGTTCTGACTGCAGGTTGATGCAGGAACTGCGCTCGGCCATTGACTGCGTGGGCCCTCAGTCAGGTGATGTCCACTATGGTTGTCCAGGAGTGCCATCTCTGGCTGAACCTTGCCCTGATGAGGGACGCCGACAAAGTGTGCATTCTCGATGCACCTGTCTTCCAGGTCGGCCTCTTCGGCGATCAAGCACATCATGCCCCGGCATGATCCCAAAGTGTCGGGCACAGTTTCCCCGTCTGCCCATAACGAGGATGCCCTCCAACAGTGGCTTCGTCACCTGCTCCACCCCCGGCAACTTCAAGGGGGTAATACCTCAGCAGGGGCGTAGAGCCAGCTGCCGCAGGGCGGCGTAAACGGTCTCCGACCAACTGGCCGCCGCTAATTCTTCCCAGAAGACCACAAAGCAGCCCTAGGACAGGCTGCTTAGAGATAAGGGAACTCGCTTTGTGGGGGACACCAACATCTGCACCCCCTGCCTTGCCTTTCGGGGGCAGGTGATGAGCTTGCAAGCACTGCCTTCGGAGGATTACTGTGTGCCGTACATGCTTTGCGCTTTTATGTGGAACATATTCTGAGTTTCAGGAACTCCGAACAGCTCTCTGTTTATTTCAGAGGTTGGGTAACAACAGGTAAATTTTGGGAGGGTGTCGGCTTGCTGCGCCATTCCTCTGGGATCTGAGCGATTTCCTCCAGTTCTTCCGGAAGGTCTACTGGCTCCTCCTTGCCTGTCAGTTAAAGTTAGCCGGAGTAGCCTTGACTGTGCTGAAAGAGGGGTATCCTTTACTCTCTTCGGCCCTGGCATTTTGTTCCGCGGCTTCTTCCTGTCATGTTCCCCTGATTTTGGTCCAGTTTCCATTTCTAGCCGCCCATTTCTGGGTGCTCCATCCCCAACTTGCTTATTCATGTCCCCTGCTGGGCACACTTCTGGCTCCCAGGGCATTGGGATGGTCATGATGGATGGTGAGCAGCCCATTAATGGCGCAGGCCGGGTAGTGGCACTTTCCGTAGGGACCCCATGATGTCAGTCATTGAAGTAATATCAAAGTGACTGACTGAAAGGGAACGGAGACTTTACTTCCTGCCACGAACCTGAGGCCTGCGCTGAGGGGCTGGTTACGATGGTGCACCCTTTTGCTCAGAATTGCTCAGTTACTTTTCTCCTCTACAAAATGATTCACTAAACTTACTTGAAAACTGTCTAAAATTACATCTGATATGGGTTTCAGAAGTGGGTATGGCAAAATGGCTTAATACCCTCAAGCTATGTCACACACACTCATAACACACCAATACCTACAAAAAAGTCTACCAGTACAAAGTTCAAAACTGAACAGGACGTCTGTTATTTTGAATTTTCTCTTTAGGTTTCATGCCAATTTTTGCCATTTCAGGTGTAATATTTAAACAAACTCCTCCTAGAGATTTAAACAGATCAACGCTAAATTTGGTCAGTGTAATCTAAACCCCTTTGTGACGTTAAATTGCAAAGATCTTGAGTTTTTGTTAAAGGGCGTTTCCGTAGCAGCCTTACAAACTTTGATGTTTTGTCAGAAAGGAAGTTGTTAGAATTCAGGAATACAATGTCCGATCTGAAACATTTTAATTAGTCAATTTATTTGTCAATTATGCCACATGTACAGGACATACAGAGAATTGAAATTGTGTTATTCTCAGATCCTTGCTGGATAACAGATAAACATTAAATACAAAAAGAGTTTTAAAAATGCAAGTAAATTTAAATAAATACAATTATAAATATAACAAAAAAGCAATACAATATTCAAGTAAGGGCACATGGCATTTAGTGCAAACCAGACAGAGTAGTGCAAATCTAGACAAATAGTGCAGATGGAGCTTGTAAGTATGATAAGTGATAGAGTGCAGCCTTGTAACAGACAAGATTCTCAAGAGGTAGTTAGCAGTCCAATGCTACACAAAGGGACTGGTGATTGAGAGTGGATGAGTGTGTGAGTGTGTCAGGGTCTTGACCTGAAGAGATCTACATGCTCTTATTCAGTTATAATCATAGCATCACTGCAACAGGAAGTGACATGTTTTATTCTCTAACAAACTCCTCATAGAGACTTATGACATCTACATTGTATTTGGTCAGTATAATATAAAGGCCTCTGCAATGTTAAATTACAAAGATTGTAGGTTTTCATTAAAGCACCACCAGCTGGTAAAAAGAAGTTTGGCACATATTGTATAAATACTTTTGCCATTTTTCTCATACCACTTTAACTGCATATTGCTAACCATTCACTGTTTTCTGAAATATTATAAAAGACTCACTTATAGAAGATTGCTGTTGGATTAATAATGTACAAGTTGTACACTCTATTATCGAAGAAAAATGTTTTTTTTCTTGTGATGGGTTTATCAACTTTGTTACAGACAAACTGTATGTGTTGTGACAAGTCAGGGGCAGTCGGATCCATTTGCAGGCTTTATTTATTTAACAGACAGGCGGGGTCAAAATCACAGGAAACTGAACAACGTAGGGCAGGCAAGATACAAGTTGATAAACAGGCAGATGGTCAGAGTACACACAGCAAACAGAACAACGTAGGGCAAACAATACTCAGGTGGATATCCAGGCGATGGGTTGGGGCGGGCAGCAAGAATCAAAGTAGAATAGACAATCCAGGTAACACACAATCCAACAGAGAAAGAATGCTCAGAATTACAAAACTTAGCAATGTCCTTGATTGCTCCCATCACTTAAATAGGGGAGATAACTAGCTACACCTGTAGCACCTGTAATCAGTCCTAGGTCCGTGCGCTAAAAAAGTCGGAACCTAATACTCAGGCAAATGTTCCGCTGGTGATTTAAATCATGCTGTAACTGTAGGGCGTTTACAATATGTCCCCTATGATATATATTGTAGACTTATTGGTTTAATTAAATTAATATTTTAAAGGAATAGTAATCATAATAGCTTTCATCCAAAGTCTGTCTATTTAAACGTCTGTATTTAGCTTCAAAAGGCGCATATATATATATATATATATAAACGTGTGTGTGTGATATAGTAGTGATATATACTGGGCTGTACCTCTCCTGACTGTGAGCTCCAGTCGTGCAGGTGGTGATGTCTCACCGCTACAGGTCCTTAGTGTGTGTGTGTGTGTGCTCTGTTCACAGCTTTGTGATCCAAATCAGGACAAGGATTAAGTCACCAGAAGAGGGAAGAGACCCGCTATAAGCAAGCCAACCGAAATTAAATCCAGTCCTCTAAAAAAAAACAAAAAAAAAATATTTGAACTACTTTTTTAAAAAAAATAGTAACATATTAAAACATGAGCAAAAGCTTTTCAGATTATCTTCTGCCAGTAATTAGTGCCATTGTGAGTGTTTGCTCTGCCCCACTTCAGCAGGAATGGTTTGATCTGCTGAGTCAAACGGTGAGAGGATGTAAACACTCCACATGAGGGTTTGATCGCTGCAGCTCATCGAGTCTGAACCAGCTTGAGAATCAGACTCATCAGTGACTGAGGTCTGGACCAAACTGTTGAAAAGAAACTGTCTTCAGCAGTCTATAAAATAAAAATGTGAAATATTTTAGAAGTAAATATTAAAAGGAATGGCAGTACTTTATTTTAAGCACCAATTCTTTCTATCACAGTAACTATTTTGTTGTCTGTTTATTAGTTCTCATATCCGGTATGATCTTTTTTTTTTAAATCCCTTAATCCACCCCAACAAACATTAACTATTAAAAGGTAGCAAATAAGGAGTTTATTGAAGCAAAAGTCATAATTGTTTATTGTGAACGGGCCAAATTTATGTGTGATCAAATAAACTGAAAATTTAAAATATTGTTTATAATATTATTAACATTTTGCCTAAAGCTACAGGGAAAAACTCAGTTATGGTATGTATATCTGTTAACACATTTATGGGTATTTCATATATAAATATATTATGGAAAAACTCAAGCCTTGAATTTAAATATGCATTCTGTTAAAAAATTACTTCTAACAGAAGGAAGCCAATTATCTTATGCCAAATCATGTTAACAGTAAAATGTTTTTTTTTTTAAGTTAGCCTGTGCTTCATCTAAATATAATTTCACTTATGACTGTAAAAACATTTATAAACTTCATTATTAGGGTCCAAATAAGTATGAAATTGCTCATTAAGAGCTTTAAGGTACATTTCTAAAATTAAGAAGCTGACAGCTAATGATGTGCAAATGTCCTGAGCAGTTCCCCAAAACAGTGAGTTTCTTCTGGATGAGTATTTAAAGATGATGTTACTATAGCAACAAGTTAAAGAGCAACAGTGCCCGTGAGATAGCTACTCTTGCATGGCTTAGGCTCTGTCAAGTTTCAGGAGACAAAAACTGAAGAACAGCTTATAATATCAAACTTTAATGTCTGAGAAGTGATTTTCATGAATAAGAAACATCCATCCTTATGTCAAAAAATAAATAATTAAATAATAATTAAAAAACCTATCACTGCTGTGACCTTTCCAAGGAATATTTGGAAGTTTTAATTTCACACTGATTCAGACACATGAGTCTAGACAAGAGCAGCCTAGAAACACATGAGCAGGTGGAGAGTCTCGCACAGCTGCTTCACTCTTCAAACACAAGGAACACAGTACAAACAACGCCCCAGTGAGTCATTGCCTAGTTTATTCAATTCTCTTGTATTCTTATATTAGTGATGTCAAGCTTTCAAGTTTATGACAGTTTAATATCCTCCCCAGTGTCTTCTCTCTCTCTCTCTCTCTGTCTCTCTCTCTATCCGTCGTTATTCTACAGCTGCGTGATAAGAGTAAATATACTCGGTGTGTGAGAAAGAGGAAAGTCTCCATCTAGAGGACAAAAGGGGAAGTGCATCACCTCAATAATAGCATCTCGATGAAAACGAACAACAGCTAACCAGGACAAAACGTTTATACAGAGGTGTGTTTAAATATCAGAACTCAAGATCTCGACTGTTTTAATAAACCAAGCAAAATTAGCATTTTGTTATTATCTCCTAATGTGATTTCAGCCACCTTTTCACAGTTTCACAGACACACGCTTTGACACGTTTTTGGGCTGTTTTATTGAAATACAAAATCTTACAAACAACTAAAGATTGATCATTATTTTAATTTACAATAACAGATCAAAACAGCCAACATGTGGTGGCTGTGCACAATATAAATATACAGAATCTTGCAAAACAAAACAATATGGTGCAATTTGAATAGACATGGCTATTAATGAAACTGCTGTGAAAGCATTTAAGAAAGCACACTTATTTTGCAATACCATCCTGTAATCTGAACACTTTATCAAGTAAGGCTGTTATTTCTCCAGCCTGATGGTGCAGGTCCAAAATCAGTTTTTATGTTTTCATGCCCATGCAGGGCATGCTAGTTCAAAGTGTGCTTGACTTGTTTGACAACATTTTTTCGTCAAGTTTGCATAAGTCGAAACAAGTCCTAGACTGGAGGATTAGAAGTAAGAGTTTTCCCATCATCTCTGTCATTCGTTTTGTGATACAAAATGATTCATTTGAAAGGTCACACTCTTCAAAGGTCACATAGCTTCAAAAATGATTTGGACATTTACAACACACTTACAAATAAATATGGCAACTGTTGAAACAAAAAAGTTTTGTTTGTTTATTAGATACTAAAATGTATTATAGTTTACAATTACAAATATATTGCACATAAGAGTGCCTTTTGGCCAACTTAAGCGCAGGGCTTAAATATACTATTATGAAATATGGCTAAATGTACAGCCTAACTGTACTGATAAGCATTTATGGTAAAGCAATATACATTCAATGTATATGTCATGTATTTAAATTAGTGCTCGAAGAAGAATTAATCAGGATTAATCACATTCCAAATATATATATATATATATATATATATATATATATTACACAATTTTCTGTGTGTGTGTTGTGTATATTTATTGTGTATTTATAAATGCACACACATACATGTATATATTTAGGAAAAATTTAACGTTTATTAATATTTTTTTTTTTATATAGCCTATTCTACAATTCATATGAATATATACACATAAATACATGTGAATGTTTTATTAATAGATGCTGTATGTGTGTACTTATATACACATAATGAATATACACAGTACACAAACATTCATTATGTAAAAAAAATATATATATTTTGGATATTTGTAATTGCATTTGTAATGATGAAGTTTACTTGAAATATAACATCAATAAAACAGTTCAGTTGATAAATGACTGTTGTATTGATATTATATTTCAAGTAAATATATTTTTGATGTACCAGAACTTTGTCATTACATAATTGTTTGTGTGCTTTAGTATGTTAGTCGACACATTCAAATTAGAGTAAGGCGTTACAAAACATTATGGTTACTCTTTTGAAACTTGCTGTGATATTTCTTTTAACCCTAATGCAAAGACATTTTAAGTGTGTTCAAATACAATAATAACATATTACAGGTTGCAATACATTCCCGTGAAGTAGTTTCAATGAAAGATTGCCCAGAAAACAGCAGTTTACCTTAACATATCAGAAAGAAATAGTTGATTATGGCTTAAGCCTCAGACACACAGTCAGGGCAATAAACACTTTCACTAATATCTAGATCTCAAATCTGAGTTTTGAGAAATTCACTTAACACACAACCTGCAGTAGTTTGCATTTGTGAAGTATTGGATAAAAACATGGAGCACATTTAATCATCCAAATGTATAAATATCATCCTCATCCTATACCCTAAATTACACTATGTACAAAATGGCATGCAGATCAGTGACGGCTCGTGCCAGCGAGCGCTTGTAAGGTCACGTCTGGATTGGCTCGTCTGTTAATGTGCTAATAGCTGTGAAAAGATGTCCCGTCTCAAGCTGCTGACTGACAGAAGGTGACATTGAAAGCTGTGTTTTCATACTGTGACTGTTCCCCATATGCTGATGACTGCCACTGTCTGCTGTTAAACAAATCTCTGTGAGAGGAGACCTGCCTCTCTCTTGATTATTACACTTCATACTGTAATATTTAACATTAAAAGAAAGCTTTATATTAAGAAAGCACATATTCTGATATATGAAGAGATAGTTGATGCAGTCAGACCAGGATCAATTAAAACACAAACTTAGCCTATTCAGGTGCAAAATCTTTTTTTTGTTGTTTTTTTTCTGCTGTCTTTATTATTTCTTGAACTTTGTATTTATTTATGAATCTTTTTATCTCAAGGATATTTTATATAAGTCAACATTAACAACATAGTCGGCAGCTAGCATACAAAAAAATGGCATTATGTCTATGGGATTGTACAGATTTTCAGAAAATGGGGAGTAAATTTGAAATATTTAAAATAAATTATTTTATTAAAGGTTGCATACATCTGTCAACTTAACGTATCTTTCAGTAAAAAAAGGAATTTAAAAAATATACATACTTAGATTTACATTTAATTGACACTAAATATTTGAAAGTATATGTACATCTTTACAGTTTATGGCACCTAAAAAGTTTTCCAAATGATCTGGGCTGCATTGGTTAATATTAGAAAGCATAAGTGCCAGTGGTTTCTGTAATCTGGGGAAATGCAGCTTTGGTTTGTGTGTCTGTGTATTTTCCACAAGGCTGAAATGCACAGATGAATCATTGACAGCGAGCATGCCTGCTTATATTCATCAACATAGTTGAAATGAAAATGGTTACTGCTCATCATCACTAAACTGGATCACATTGATCATAATTAGCTGAGCTGTCCACACTGACACATGCTTTATTTGACAGATGTCCATTTCCATTTGACATGCTACAGCTTCTCCAACCACTTGTATTTGCCTTTTTTAAATAAAATAAGTTTGGTTGCAAATATCATATTTATAAAATCGTTCCTATTGATGACCGTGGCTTGTAGTATTATTAATAAACTATTAGAATTTCTTAATAATTATTAGGTTGGCTTTTATTTTTTAGATTTTCAGTTTTCATTTATGTTTATGTGTTTTTGTCATCTGTATTTGTTTTTGAATATATATTTATATGAATCGACTGTATTTGTAATACTTTTTTCTAGCAACTTTTCACTCATTAAGTGTTAGTTTATACTACATTTTAATTTTTCAATTATTTTATAACAAACCCACTTAATTGTCTATGATGTACTTCCAACTAAATTATTTGATACAATATATTTTATATTCTATTTACATACCTTGCAGTAATTACATCTGTATTTCATTTGGTTACACTGTATTTTAAGGTGTCCTTGTTACGGTGTAATTATACATTTAAGTACTGAGTATTATTACTGAGAGTTTGGTTAAGGTAACCTACATGTAATTATACATAATTAATTGTTATTATAAGAGTAAGTTCATGTAACATGTAAAACAAAGAAAGCTTAATGTTGGTATTTGCGTCTATAATTAAATAGAAAATGAAGTTGAAACGACTAAGTATTTTATTTATTAATTTATGTTTTATTTGCATGAGCTGTTAAAGACGCCTAATATAAGCGGGACCAAAAATTTTACTATTTCACTATTTTAAATGAAAGGTAGTTAAAAATGAGAACATTGATCGCCATGTTCTGATGTTTCTGCTCACTTAATGTTACTCCTACCTGTTGAATCTGCAGTGATGGTTTGACTGGCCATAGACGGACAACACCATGTGACCTGTGTCCGTGTACAGCTGCCCTATCGTCTCAGTGTAATAACATACACACACACACAGCGAGCAATCCAGTCTTGTCCCTGAGGTATCGCCACCTTTACATTCCTTTTTCTTTCTCTCTCCATTAGTGTTGTTGGACAGGAGTTCAGTGAGGGAGGTGAGGAAGAGTTTTCAGGATCCCTGTTTCTCCTCTGAGCTCTCTGGAGGAAGCGGAGCTTCCTGGGATGTTGGAGACTGAGCTGCTCCGGGGCCGTCTGCAGAAGAACGAACACCAGGTTAACCCACAGAGCACCAAATCTGTGTGTGATTGTATGTGTGTGTTACTGACCTGTGAGCGAGAGCTCGGCTAGTTTGAGAGGCAGGTCTGAGGGACTGACACCGGCAGGAGAGCCCAGGATGTCAGGCAGAGCATTACGTCGACCTGATCGACCCGATGATGCAAAATCCAACGCCGGCTCCACCTCCGTCATCTCACCACTGCCATTCTACAAGAAGGATCATCAAAAACAGACCAATTCAGCAAGAACAATACAAGCTGTCTTCAATAAGCAGTGGGTCACTTAAGAGATTCTTTAATGTAATTTAAATGGTTTGCAAAGCAAAATGCAGTGAAACAGAGCAAACACTTATTAACTAGTTGCTTGTTATTAACATATTGGTTGTTTATTAAAGCACATATTCTGCATAACCATATTCTACATCCCTAAACAACTACCTTACTAACTATTAATAAGCAGCAAATTTTATAAATCTGGTAGACATAGCTGCAAGTTACAGTATATATAATATAGTATAATATGCATATAGTGTCATATCTTTTCACACCAAAGCCTACTGAGGATAGTATACTTGAATAAATGCAGAAACTCTTGTTTCTATGGTAATGGATTAAAAAAAAAAACTCTCCAAGACAAACATGTAACCATCTCTCTTCCTGCTTGGTGACTCTTTGTGAAACCCTCTGCCCTTTCACCGAGGAGAATATAAAAAATACCTAAAGTAACAAGGGATGTGGAGCAAAAACATTAACTATATAGAAAATATGTTTATGGTTCTCCTTTACCACTCATTGTAATTGCATGGCAAGGAGTGACCAAAGTCTTCAAAACACCTTTTTTTTTTTTTTTACACAAAAGAAAGCAACTTGTCTGTGAAAGTGAATGAAATACGAACACATTTCTAATATAAACTTGGTCAATAAAAAATGTTGATCTCGCCCCTCACAACTCCCAAACTGGCATTCATTTCTTTAAAAGTTCAAAAGTTGGCTCTTGTCTGAATGCATCCAGTGTAATATTATGCAAAACATAACTTCTATGTCTGTAAGATTCACCCACAGAAGTGTAGAAACACAGAGAGAAATAACAAGCCATCTGTTCTGACTCTGGCCTCACACCAAAAAAAATTCATCTAGTTTACTGTCTGGAGGGCATCATCCCTCCATCCTGTCCTCTGTGGGAATGCCCTTCTTGCCAAAGCTTCAAACTCAACAATCTTTTCTGATATGCACTGCTGCCTTGTGATGAACTGCTTTAAATCACATTTCTGGTTCCATTTTATATTAGGTGGTCTTAATAACTATATGTACTTACATTCAATTAATCATTTGATGCAATGCACTTATTGTGTACATACATGTTTGTACATTGTACTTATATTTTTAAAAATACCTGCATGTAATTACATCTGTAATTAATTTATAATTACATCTTTGATGCATCCCATAGCCTAGACCTTAACCCACCCTAAAACCCTAACCATACCACCAAACCTGTCCCTAACCTTATGTGTCCTCCTTAATAGCAGCAAAGGGGTTTTGCAATACAATATGGACACAAAAAAATACATTATACTTATTTTTTTTATGTAAGTACATAGTAGTTAAAGCCATCTAATATAAAGTGTGATCCTTTTTTCTCTCTCATCAGTCACTCCATACATCATTTTGTTTTTTTTGCATCAACTCTCAATAAACATCAAGTTTGAAGGAAACCAGCTCCGCTCATCATGTGCAGAGTACCATCTGTTAACATTGAGATTATCCTTAAAGGAAACCCAGTCCATAGCATTCAGAAACTCAGACTGAGCAGAAGGTTTACTTTCCAACAGGACAATGATTCTTAGCACGCAGCAAGAGTGGCTTATAGACAACTCTGTGCATGTCCTTGAGTGACCGAACCACAGCCATATACTTAACATTTGAAGTGGATCATAACCCTTTCATCAACGTTGTCCGAAAAACAAAAACCATATCCATTCTTGTCTTAGGACAACTTTAATTAACTTTTGCAATTCACTTCAAATGTTTACTACTATATATATATGTACATATTTTAAGAATATTTTATAACACTCACTTTTCTAGCTATCATTGTATCTCTTGTATTTGCATTTGTATTGTATCTTTTTTTTGTTTTTCGCTTTGTTTTTTTGGATAAAAGCATCTGCAAAATGAATGCATGCAAATGCAAGGCATTTAGCATGTGGAGGCTGATAAAGCCTACCCTAAAAGGCTCTTGAATCAAGAGCACAGCCTCTATTCACTAACGGGCCCGTCATTACACATGCGTGCAGATTCGTACAAAAACGCAGAGCAAAAAGACATGCTATTAATCATAAAATAAGCTTCTCTAGATAGCAGAAGATCTACCTATAGCTACCCAGTAGTGGTAACTTTTCTAGAACAGCTAGTTCAGTTTGAATCTTTAAAAATAACGTATTATCTCAAAAAGTGATTCTTTAATTTTGTGTTAACCGTGCATATGTAGCATCCAGGTTCTGTACAGGAAACAGAAACCTCCCGACTTTGTTCTTTTGTGACAGCTATTTTAATTTTAACTTTTAATCTGTAGATGTTTTGAAGTCACCATAATGGTGATAGCGATTTGTATTTTTTGGGATCTTTCAAATTTCTGATCAAGTAAGTGTAACAAATGAGACCATTTTTTCAAAATTATGACAAGCTAGAATATATAATAAACTAGTCTGACATGAAATTAGTGAACAGTAAAATTGCATTTATTTGTAGCATAATTATAATTTTAATTGAAATGTGTAACACCTGACACACAAAAAACAACAATGATACTTACAACATAAACTAACATTACAGTTTAAATCATATAAAGATAAATCTTTACAGCCTGATCTATTCACAAGGTTTGTTTACAATAAATTTCTGAGATAAAGTCCAACTGTGAAATGACTGTGAAAGTAATGCAATTATTAACCAGGAATGTACTGTAAATTATCATTAAAATGTTTAACAGTGTAGTAAACAGGACATTTACAAAGTGAAGGGCATTTGTCAGTATGCCATTGTGTGCTTGCATTTGTTTCATCAGTGATGGAGCATGTTAAGACAGCTTAAACTCCTACAGTCATTCACAATGAACAAATAAAACCAATCAAAAATAAACAGCAACAAAACTCATACTGCACCATTCATAAGCTGCATGCTTTAACACAGTGTGAATTGTTCATGCCCCCACATCCCATGTTAAAGAGGTTCATTCAAAGGTCTTTAATTACTGTCCCTCTATTTATAGAATGTTAGAGCATGTGCATGTGTCTCGTCCTCTTGCTCCGCTTCCATGGCAACCGCCACATTATCATCCACAGAAATGTAAAGCACAGACTTCATCATCCATTTACACAAAACCAAACAAAATTACAACAGAATAGATCAAAAGCTGTCAAATACAGATGTGCTTGAGATTGTAATGTCAACTAATTTATCTCAAACCATTTAATACACAAACTTCATAATCATATATATATATATATATATATATATATATATGTACAGTATATAACTGTATATTTAAAGATTATAGTTAAAAAAAAATCCATTCGTCCATTTTATAGTTAAAAGAGAAGGGAAGAAAAGACATGGGAAAGCATGGGAAAGGAAGAGAAATAAAGAGGCGATTAAATGAATCCTCTGGGATGGATTAGACATCTCTCCGTCTGTTTAAACTCTTAACTCTTTTTTCCCTTCATCTCACCTTCTTACATTCTCTCAGTTTTTCTTTCTAAGACTTCTGAAGGATCAAAGTCTGCTTTCACACTATTTAATAATAATAGTTATAGCACACTATTAATGCCTCTGACTAAAACTTCTCTGAATCTGAATTGAAACTGACACACACACACAATGTCCCCACAGACAGTACAAACAAAAAGGTATACTTTGTGGGGTACTACAGTTACAGAAAATATGTTTGCATTGTTAGACTTTCAGACAAACATCATTTACTATTTTTAATAGCAGGTCGGTCCCCACAATGTAGCATAACAAGAACACACATGCACACTCAAACAGAATGCCCGCAGCACCTTTAGAAATGTTCAATTAGAGTAAATATACTTTGTTTAATTAAATTAAATTAAATTAAATTAAATTAAATTAAATTAAATTAAATTAAATTAAATTAAATTAAATTAAATTAACCAATGAGTTAAATTTGACCAATGAGTTGAC
>JAUMHR010000076.1:1792163-1803649 GCA_032361145.1 Enteromius fasciolatus
AGTCGATTCCACCGACTCCAAAATTAGGAGTCGGGAGTCGGAGTCGACTCCAAAAAAAACGGAACCGAACACCCCTAGTTGTACCACACAGATTTTAGTTATAATTTTCTGACTGATTTCTTGTTCCTGTTCTGTACATAAGTTAGATGTATGTTATGTCGTAGATTTCAGCAAAGTAAATACCCAGACAGTCTTCTCTGCTCTGGCTATGGCTGCAAAAGGCAGACACTGTCGGTTTTTTATCACTGCCCCAGAGGCAGAAGGGCTCATTTGCTGCCTCTGTTTTCTATAAGCATTGTTTTGACAGCGCTAATGGACCAGGGGTCATTTCTTGTGCAATGATGTAACTCGCTGCTTAACTACTATAGTGTAATGCATAATTGGAGAAGCTAACCAACTAGTCACGACTGTTTCCCAAAACCGTAGTAACATAGTCACATATTAGTTGTTTCAGTTGCTAATAAACATGACTACTTTATTTTTTTGTTTTATTTGATGTTTAATTTAACATGGATTCTCTTTTACAACATACGACAGTTTACCTTTTGCACATGTGCACTGCTAATTGTTGACCAATTAAAATATAAAAATTGAAACAGATATCTTCTAATGGAATGGAAAATGCACTGCATGTTTGCTTCTTGTACCTAAAAGAAACTATTTAAACCCATGTCGTAATAACAAGAAACTATACTTCCAACCACAGAGCTGTAGTTCCAACCAAGTAAGTTTATAATGCTGTTTGTCAATGTTCATTTGAACTATGGTTTCAGGAAACAGAATCGCTGAACTATGTTGGTAACAATGGAACTTGTGACCGTAGCTGGCAAACAGTGCTGTTGGGAAGACCTTCTCTTTTTTTTATTTTTGCCTTTATAAAGTCATTGTTTTTTCTAGCCATTAATAAAACATGAATACAATGTCCCTTTGCATAATTTATTTTCTCACTTCCTTTTCCTGTTCATTAAAATTTCCTGTTCAGTATGAAAAAATGGTCACCTTGACTCAAGCCTGTCAATTCAAATCAACATCATCCAAAAGTGCAAGTATTCAAAGACACAAAATAATTTATACGACAGCTAGACAATTAACAGAACACTCTAAACCACAACTGTTTCTGGTCTAAACTGGTCTTCTCAGCATGGATATGTTTCCAGTTTGCACTTTCTCAACCACCAGCCTATTTCATTCTATATTAATAAAAAAAAAAAGAAAACTTTGGTGATGTCAGAGTTCCTGATCTTATTTCAGCTGGAGCGTAGGTTTTTCAGCGAGTTTGGCCAGTAACATGTGGAAGTTCTCCAGAAGCACTGTCTAACTGGATCCCACTTTTTCTTTCCACCTGTGGCCTGATTTTGTCTTGTGCAGATTCAGGACTGATGGGCGCAGCAGAAAGCTGAATGGGAAAGTGGGCTTGAAATCTTTTCCCTCACTCTCTTCACACTGGAAAGAAGAAAACAGCAGCTTTTTAAAATAACTAGAAATGTCCACTTCTGTCTGGAGTGAATGAGGGAATCCTATTAAATGCTTCTAAATGATGTGTCAACACACCAGATTTGTATTAGACCACATTACCTTTCAGTCAATGGTGAAAAAAAAATAAAAAATAGTATGTATTATGGAAATATTACACATGTAAACAATATATTTATGTGTAAACTGAATAAAATGCTTTTGGACACTAAATTGCATATGCTATTTAAAAAAATTAAATTAATGAAAAATGCAAATGAAATTGGGAGTCTGTGAGAACATTTGAACGAGTATTTGATTGTTCATTGGAAAGCCATGTCTTTTAATCGTAGTACTTTTATACACTGCAGCCATTAACAATCCAACAATCTAAAGTGCGGTTAGTTGAATTCTTTTTTCATTCCATTTTTATATGCGTATTCAACAGACCCGATCTTCTGTCAAGGATGCTTTTATTGCATTACAGCTGCTCATTACAGTGAAATGCCGTCCATTCTGCCCACATGATGCAGTGTATTTCAGAGCAAAACAAAATAAGGCTTCATTTTGTTTTTATTCCTCCGAGAATTGACTGGATAGCATTACTAGAATGAAACCAAACCTTACTGTGAGTTTGGTTTAAAATGACCTAATAGCTTGCACGGTGATGTCAACAAATACTGTCGAGGCAACATGCATTTGTGAGAATGTATCAATGCATCAATGAATGGTTCTCAATAAGACCATGCAGGTGATTTTTTTGTCAAATTTGATTTCCCCCCTCCACCCTGAAAATATATGGCACATTTCGCCATTGATAAGTGTCATCTGTGCCTCCCACTCTTAGAAAATCTCTGCTGTCCATTCACCGTAGCTGCACAAAGCGTAATCTCACCTCCCCTTTGCCTCACGGTTAGCGCGCTAGACTACGGCAGCTCATTCATAACATTCAGCCTCTCTCTCTCCCCGTCTCTCTTGCTATGACTCACACGCTCTCAGCCTCTCAGCCTTCACTCAAAGCCTGACTGCTCTTAGACATTAGCAGGGCTGAAGACAAGACCTGCAGCTACCAGGTAAAAGACATGATTACTAGTCTAATCTGCTTGATTACCAGATTTCACACACGACCACTTCTGCAGGGCTCACATTAATGGGATCATTTATTCTGCTCGTCTTAGCGTTAGTCTGTGTGGTTTGTGTTTTGCTGAACTGTGAGAGTTATAAATGTCTGGTTGTACAGTGTGTACTGGCTGACGTTGAGTCTGGGAGGCTGCATGCTGCCTGTAGAGTACCATGTGTGTGTGTGTGTGTTTCAAATGGCTGCCAGTACAGAAGGCAAGCAAAGAGAGGATGAATGGACTGAATTGACTGACTGTACTGCGTATGTGTCCTCCTCTACGCTGCTGCCGTATGAATGAGACTCGGGGCGGATGGATGCCGGGGGTGGCCCAGGGCTCTTTCACTGGAGGGAGGGGAAACTGAAATCCCGGGAGATGGACATCTACAGTGTAGATGAAGTCACTGGGATTCGGTTGATGGCTTGTTAGACAGTCGTATACAAACGGCAAAAGACTGTTTGTCTGGAATGCCTGACACAAGGTTTTAGTGCATCAACAGAGAGAGAATGACTGCAGAGCTGAGATGCTTTGTGTTGTTTATCTCTGTCTACATGAGTAATGTTTATGTAATGTGAAGTTCTACGAGAGATTTCATTATGACCATGCAGTAAACGTATGCTCTGAGATCTCAGAGATTTTCCAGTATGGTTAAAATATGCATTTTTTTTGTCTTTTTATATCTCGTAGTTAAATATGTGAGTGGCATCTATGTGTGACTTGGTTTATTTATCACAAGCTTTGCTAGCTGCCGTCCTCTTTCTTTGGATGGATTAGAATTTTCTTACATTGAACTTTTAAAATCAAATTTGAATATATATATATATATATATATATATATTTACTTATAAGTAATGTATAATTTTATTTAATTAAATTTTCTTAAATAAAACCATGAAAAGCAATACTAGATTTTGATATTGTTTTTCCTTGTCCATCAGCTCCTGTCAGGAGAGATGAGGGTTTTTGGAAAGAAGGGGGGCACCTTGGCTTGTCAGGCGCTCACTCTGTAGTCAGGGAGGATGCTGGGAGATAAATTTAGCCCTCCAGCTTTGCTTCCATCTGCCATTGCATGGTTTAGGGCCGTTGCCATAGGAACCACCACTGGGTGCCCATTAGTGAGCGAGAGGGAAAATTGGCTAGCTTTCTTAAACGTATTTAAACAACATATTTTTGATTTGGTTAAGTACAGTATAAAGCTTATGTTTTGTGCGTTTTTGGTTTTGACAGAGTGGACAAAGCTTTATTCTCAGATTCTAACCATCTGAGCCTGGCAGGGTTACGCTGTGGTTTGGTAAGACTCGTTGCTGACCTTGTTATAAAATATTTTCAAATGATAATTCACAGTGCAGCTTGATGAATCTGTTTGCCACATATTGGCTGTTTTCATGTTCATCAAGTGGGTACAAATTAGTGCCTGTGATTGTTCCTTGTTGCTGTTGTAATTCCTTTAAATGCACATTTTGTCTGTAATCTAGGATATCCTCATGAGTTGAGTTGCTTACCTGCAGAGATTTTATGAGTTTACCTCAAACGACCTGTGTGTTTCGAGTTAAATTATATCCCTGACCCCTAATCAAGAACATATTTGGAAAAACAGTTCTGAGAAGACAGATTGGGCCTCTTTGTAGAAGCAGTGTGTGTAGTTTGAATACAGAATTGTGGAGTGGTTATAGAACTGTGTTCAAGCTAAAATGAGTCATTATGATGTGCCACTGCAGTCTGTGATTGAAGGTCGCCAGTGTTTTTGAGTGGGAGGATGGAACAGGTGGTTCTAGAGAGATGAATGCTTGCTTGACTCACATCCAAGTCCAGACAACCACCATGTTTTAGGCCTCCTACACTTTCCGTCCGACCTACATATCCTCATCAAACCCAACAAACCGTGAGCCAAAGAATGACATGTGAATACAACCCAGGCAGTTCTCTTATTTTGGTTAAAACTGAGGTTCATATCTTATTGTTTCAATGTTTTTGGATTGAGCTCTTCAAACATTTTCATTACAACAAAAATATTTGTTTAGAGCTTCAATGCTATTGGTTCATTTTCTATGAATCAATTATTTTAGTTACCTAAATGTCCCCTGTCAGACCTCTAGACTTTATAATAATATGTATACACACTACAGCATTATTTAATAATACACTCGTCAGTATGTTCTGTTTTCACTATATTTGGAAGTCTGTGAACACTTGAGTTGGATTCACACAAGAATTGTGCTGGAATGTATAGTTGGCAGTGATTTTGATATGTACCAGCAGGATCTCCTGTGGTTCCACACCTAACCGCCCCCTAAAGCAAAGCGTGGGTGCCAATACCAGCTGGTCAGTGAGTGGGATGCCTAATTCCTTATTGTGTTCCAGTGAAAGCAATGTCAGAGTTTATTTTCACAAGCATCCATGCTGTCTTAAATTGTGCTTTTGTTAAGAATACTAAAGAGCCTGAAGTCTTCACTCTTTGCTTAGACCCCATTTCTCTTTTACATACACCTACACAGATACTGTACCTATAGAAGCTCTGATATCTTTAATGTTTAAGTTCAGTGAGACATTTTATTTTTTAACCAGTTTATTTTTAACAGTCAAAGTAAACTAGCATTTTAACCAAACAAAAAGAAGGTTAAGAACAATACATTGTGATTCAGTGTCAAAAGTTTTGGTACCTTAGTACCAAGTCGATGAAAATAATACCCATCTTTCTGCATTGTTGGATACGTTTGACTTACAGCTGACATCTTTCTACTGCTCACATATATATCTTTTTGTAAATGTGTCCAGAAAGTTTTAGCATACATGAATATAGAGTGTGTTATGTATTGTATTTATTAGCAATTGTAACATAGAATTGACAATGACTAATTCTTTTGTCTTTTTGATATTTCCTAGATTTTATATCTCTGAAGTGGATCGTCATAGAGCATCTGCAGAATAAGACAACTTGAGAGTATTCATGGAAAAACATGATTGCCATGGATTTCCAAGGACAAGAAAGAACAAGAAACAAAAGAAGCAGAATATCCTCTAACTGAAGAAAAAAAAAAAAATATATATATATAATTGTAAAAATTATAGTGTTTCATGCAATTTCTTTGAAGAAGCTCTTCTCACATTAAGCAATAATGTTTACAGAATTCCCCAAAACTGTACAGTCCATGCACATGCTATGTGGAACAAAATATTATGCGATGCTCTGAATGGTCATAAATTAATTGATCATTCATACAGTCTGGAATAAACAGTACCTCAAGCTTTCATCTCATTTTATGGAGGCCTTGCATAGCCAGTTGACCACAGGGGAGCAATCTGGAGGTTTAGAAAAGCAGAATGAGACTCCAGCGGATAGCCCCCAGCCACATTCAGTCCCACAGTATCATGAACAGAACAAGGTTGTCACCCAGAAGCAGGATGCACAACATCAAAAACATCTTAATATTGAGAGAAAACGTCTCAGATTGCAGAGGAAAACTGCTCAGGAGACAGAGTCTGCTGAAGACGGAGCGTCACAGAAAAGTTTAGAATGTAAATTGAGGCAGCCTAGTGAAATGCCATCAGGAGCTGCATCCTCCGCTGTATCAGCTATACCATCTTGTTCCACGGATGAGGTCCTCGAAGGTACACCTAGACAAAAACGTGAGCGCAAACCTCAAAAACCCGGAAAGTATGTGTGCTCGTACTGTGGTCGAGCGTGTGCTAAGCCCAGTGTGCTTCAGAAACATATTAGATCCCACACTGGAGAGAGACCTTACCCCTGTGCACCATGTGGGTTCTCCTTCAAGACTAAAAGTAACCTTTACAAGCACAGAAAGTCCCACACTCATAGGGTGAAAGCTGGTCTGACTGCAGAAATAGACGGACCAGGTATAGGTTGTTCAGAGGAGCCACTTACAGAATCAGATGAAGAAAGCCAACCATCTTCCTTTTTAGAAAAACAAAAAATGTCCTTTGAAAAGTCAAATGTCATAGAAAAGGGCTCTGAGGGACAGTTACAAGATATTGAAGGCTCCCATGCTGTTAAAAAGAGACTTGCAATGCGACTTAGCAGAGGAAGACGAACACCTATAGGATCATCTGATGAAGCGTCCTCATCATTTGGTCTAAGTAGCAAAGGTAGCACAGAGTCTGGCTATTTCTCTCGATCTGAGAGCACAGAAGTCTCTCAAGATAGTCCACCAAACACAAGTGCCAAAAGCTATGCAGAGGTCATACTTGGAAAGTTTGGTCGCCTTGGTCATTTACAAAGAACTGCTCATGAACAATGTGGAAATCCTGCTGGGCAAGAAGGGAAAAGAATTCCGTTCACGGTGCCTAAAAAGCAAGTTATTGACCACATAACTAAACTCATCACCATCAATGAGGCTGTGGTAGACACCAGTAAGATTGACAGTGTCAAACCCAGAAGGTTCTCACTCTCTAGGAGAAGCAGCACAGAAGTGAAGCCAACCTCTTCTAAAGAGTCCTTTCTTCACAGCCCAAAAGAAATAGATCTGAGTGCAAAGAGCAGTGGTTCCATTACTCTTGGCGTACCTTGTGAGAAATTTCAGCACCATTCTCTCAGTATCCAGCAAGCTGACCCAACAACCACTGCTCCTCTTTTAAGAAGTCACTCTATGCCCTCAGATGCAGGTGTTGGTGATGTGTCTGAAACTTCTCGTAGCCTTCGCCTTAGCCAATCCTTTGATGACCAGCAACCAGTTCAGAATCGGCGTCATGGTATGCTAAAGCGTCAGCCTGCTATTGAACTGCCTATTGGTGCTGAAATGACCATGGACGGACAATCCTATTCCAGCTCACCGTTTCATCCCTCTGTTACTACAGTGCCTGATCCCAGCCTGAAACAAGAGCCATTTGATTGTGATGCATGTGGTGTAGTTTTTACTGACTGGGAGAGATATCAAACACACAAACAGCACTGCTGCACGGTTCACATTTCTCAACAAACTGAAAGTCAAGTCTATCAAGTCGAAGAACCCACAAGAACACACACAGCTCGACCTGGTGCTTTTGCATTTAGAAAAAGACGGAAAGAAGAGAGTATTGAACTTGAAGATCCTTCTTTACCCTCTGTTTCTTATATACCACTGAAAGGTTATACACCATCTTGTGAACAGCCTGTTAAAGGGACCACTCAAGAACATGGTACAGAAGGTGCTTTGAAAGGAATATCTGTCATACAGCATACTAGTTCATTTGAGAAACATGATAGTACTTTAAAAACTCTTGGGCCAGATGAGCTCTCTCACTCTCATGATGTCTCTCACTGTTCTCCTTACTCACAATCAAAGCAGCAGGCAACTAAACCATCCTTCCGTAAACTTGTACGTCAACATAATGTCCAAGTGCCAGAAATCCTGGTCACTGAAGATTCAAATACCAACACAATGGCAGTATCACCCCCTCCAACTGTGCCCAAAATAAAGGACGTTGAAAAAGTCATTGAGTTCCAATGGCCCCAAAGAAGTCCAACTTTGGCTCAACTTCCAATTGAGAAGTTACCACCTAAAAAGAAACGCCTTCGTCTTGCAGAAGCAGCCCAGTCATCAGGAGACTCGAGCTTTGAATCGATGTCCCTACCTCACAGTCCGAGTCAAGACAGTTGTGTGTCTCATACCTCCAGTCGATCGACTTCGTTTGAGGAGGCTGGCAAGGGTGATGCAGATACGACACCAACTAGGAAATCAAGAGCTACGCATACTTTGGCAATTCCCATAAATTCTCACAGAGAAATGAGGCGCTCTGCATCTGAGCAGGCGCCCCATGTTCCTCAACATGCTAACCTTATTACAGAAACTCGCAGTAAGTCATTTGACTACAGTAGTTTGTCTCCAGATAGATCCGCTGCAGGATGGAAAGAAAGGCGGAAATGCCTTTTAATGAGGCATAGTGCAGTGAGGGAACCTGATGAGGAAGACCAAACTTCTAAAGCCATTAACAACAGTTCTCCCACTCGAAGGACTAACACATTGCTTAGCTATAGCCCAGGCACCTCCTATAGTCCAACCACCACCCACCTTGTGACTTTAAGCAATACTGTACACTCATTTTGTGAGAAGCAGGTCATGCAATCACATCATGTTTTACCAGAGAATACCCAACAGAATGCATTGCAGTTGACCCCATTGATTTATACCGATCAGCCCACAACAGTGGGAAGTCTGGTTTGTCCATCAGGTGCTGCCAGAGCTCATTATTCTTCAGTGTCAACAGGACTTAAGCTCGAAATTCCAGTGGAAAATGAAATGGTGAATTCTGACACAAGGGTCAACCAATCGTACCTCACTCATTATTCCCACCAGAATCTTGGTTTTGATGTTACTTCAAACCCAGAACCACTGAGACCTTTACCAGACCAGCGAATTCCAGTTCGTCTTAATTCACACCTTCCACATTATACAGGTTCAATTTACACTACAGTTTCACAAACATTTACCGCAAGGCCTCAGGAACCATCCTGCTCTGGAGTCAGTTCAGTTTTAATGGCCTCAAAGTTTGAAATCATGGACCAACGACCAATATCTGATGGATCTAAGTCAATAAGTGCTGGTGCAGCCAAACGTGTGCTGTCCCCCACTAGCAGTGAGGAGTTCATCCCAGAAAGTGAGCAACAACAAAAACGAGTGAAAGAAGAGGAGGACAATCAGGAAAATGAAAGTGGAAATGATAAACTTTTGATCGAATGCAAGAAGGAAGAAAGACTTGGTGAGCAAAGTGTCACCTTCCCTATAGAACACAAAGAACCGTCATTTCCGACTCTTAACACTAATCTTAATTCTAGCTGGTGCTATCTAAACTACATAAAGCCCAATCCGTCCATACAGAGTGAACAACAAAACTCAGTTTATTCCTCATGGTGTACAAGTACCTGCAACCCATACCCTCCTGGCCTGACAAGCAAGGACATGCTATCCCTGTTGCACTGCAGGCAGAGACATGCACCACTCATCTACACCATGGCGGCCATATCACCTTCTCTGGATGGGAAACAAGAAACAACTGAATCCCAAAAGCCTAACATGACTGAGGTAAATGTAACAACTCTAAATTTATAGTCAGTGCATGACAATTCTTATACTTGTGTTTTGTAACATGGTTGCAGGTTCAGATATGCTCCAAACAGGTCTTTGGTTTAACCAGCTACCATTTACCAAAACAGCTTGACCATTTGAAACTTGATTTTCTTACTGAACTGACATGGTAGCTGACATTGATTTCATTAATTTGGGGGTGTATGTTTGTTAAAAAATTACTTTTGCTATTTTTTTATTTAAACAAACTTGACATAACAACGTAAAAGTAAGTCAGATCTAATGCTATCTGGAAAATGTTGAATGAGCCTTCCCCCCCATCTCTGTCTCCCTGGGCACCCGGAATAGGGTTGGTGAACTTGCCCGTGTCTCTCTCGAGTGTAGGTACATGCCACCCAGCCCACAGAACCGAAAGAAACCCAGCAAGCTGAGTTGACAGAGGTTGAAAAGAAAACATTGGAGGAGAAGGAGGATCAACTATCTACCTCCAAATACAGCTCACGGGTTCAGATTTGTGAGGGAGGGTAAGTCATACTAAGACATAACACTTACAACATACAAATGCTATGTGTAAAAGTATGATGTTGTAGATGATTGCAGTATATCTTAGCTATGGTATATGCAAGACAGCATTGTGTATATATTCGTGATAAAAAACCTACCGCATCCAAAATATATATTTTTTTGTTTACATTATATGTTTGTGTACTGTGTATATTCATAATGTATATATAAATACATGGAAATACACACACATACAGTATATATAAACATAACTTATTTTTCCTATATATATATATATATATATATATATATACAGGCATGTGTTTGTATATATATACAGTACCGGCCAAAAGTTTGGACGCACCTTCTCATTCAACGTGTTTTCTTTATTTTCATAACCATTTACATTGGTAGATTCTCATTGAAGGCATCAAAACTATGAATGAACACATGTGGAGTTATGTACTTAACAAAAAAAGGTAACATCTTTTATATTCTAGTTTCTTCAAAATAGCCACCCTTTGCTCTGATTACTGCTTTGCACACTCTTGACATTCTCTCGATGAACTTCAACAGGTAGTCACCTAAAATGGTTTTCCAACAGTCTTAAAGGAGTTCCCAGAGGATTTTAGCACTTGTTGGCCCCTTTGCCTTCACTCTGTGGTTTAGCTCACCCCAAACCATCTCGACTGGGTTCAGGTCCAGTGACTGTGGAGGCCAGGTCATCTGCTGCAGCACACCATCACTCTCCTTCTTGGTCAAATAGCCCTTACACAGCCTGGAGGTTTGTTTGGGGTCATTGTCCTGTTGAAAAAGGTTGGGATGGCATGTTGCTGCAGGATGCTGTGGTAGCCATGCTGGTTCAGTGTGCCTTCAATTTTGAATCCCCAACAGTGTCACCAGCAAAACACCCCCACACCATCACACCTCCTCCATGTTTCAAAGTGGGAACCAGGCATGTGGTATCCATCCGTTCACCTTTTCTGTGTCTCACAAAAACACGGCGGTTGGAATCAAAGATCTCAAATTTGCACTCATCAGACCAAAGCACAGATTTCCACTGGTCTAATGTCCTCTCCTTGTGTTTCTTGGCCCAATCAAATCTCTTCTGCTTGTTGCCTCTCTTTAGCAGTGGTTTCCTGGCAGCTATTTGACCATGAAAGCCTAATTCGCGCAGTCTCTGGCTGGTGACTCTTCAGAAGCAGAGGTTACTCTTGGTCTTCCTTTCCTGGGACAGTTCTCATGTGTGCCAGTTTCGTTGTAGCAATTGATGGTTTTTGCGACTCCACTTGGGGACACAATTAAAGTTTTTGCATTTTTCCGGACTGACTGACCTTCATTTCTTAAAGTAATGATGGCCACTTGTTTTTCTTTAGTTAGCTGATTGGTTCTT
>JAUMHR010000076.1:1815441-1835773 GCA_032361145.1 Enteromius fasciolatus
ATCTGGCCAACGAGTGATGTAGATGTTGTCACATGACTGCATTTTGGTTCGTTTCAACTGGTTCGGACCAGAGCAATTAGTGTGGTGTGAAAAGGACCGAAAACGGCAATGTATCATTTGTTGCCCCTGGTCCAGACCAAATGAACCGAACCACAGATGTGAAAGCACCCTAATACTCTAATGACAGCTAGTTGACATGCAGTTGCAATGTTACTTACTGTTAGTAGAATATCTAAAGTGGACTCTAAAAATAAAGTGTTAACTTAATGGGAGCTTGGAGCAAAATGCAACAAAAAGGAACAAAAATGTCCCCAAATTTAAAGATAAGGTAGCAAAAACACAATTAATACATACAGTATGGCTGTAATGTGAAAATGAATGAAAAGGGTTGATTTTGGCATTGTGTTTAGATATGCTCAAATTGCATCAGATTTACGTTTTGAGTATTGAGCATCACAACCAATCACAAATTTCTGTTGAGCTGATGAACGCAATGACCAATCAGAGGCAACAGTTTTTAGACAACAGTTTTGTTCAGTGTTTATATTCAGTGACTGAATTGTGCTCTCTTAAAAAAATATGATCATTAACAACAATTTGCAAATGCAATACAAAAATACAAAGCAGCAATAAACTAATTCATAGGCTTGTTTTGTCTGTGTAGCCAGATTATGATGTGCATTTTTTTTTCCATTTAAGACCATACAGATACTTATAATTTGAAAAATTATTAGAAAGGTAAAAATAAAGCCCCTAAAAATATTGCCACTTAGTGGAAAAGTAAATTACTGACCTTGTTGTCCAACATGTAAAATATTTAATCATGCGCCAATTCTGAAGATACTTGAATAGGAAGGGAAGATTTTCACTGAATAATTACTGAAAGGGAACATAAATAATTTGATTTAATATTTAATTAAGTTTATGAAAAATTAGTTTGAAAATGTTTCCTTGACCAAAACAGCTTTTATTGAAACCAAGCTGCCAAAAGAAAGCTCCCTTGGTGTTTTTTTTTAATGATGTAATAGACATCATAGTTTTTGCAGGCTCTGCAAACAGAATCGAGCCTAGGGTTAAGAAATCAAACTTTTTTTCCAGACTTGTCCTTCAGTACCTGGGACTTCTTAATTTCCTAAAATGTCTTTTTATAGTTTAGTTTAGTATAGTTTATAGTTTCCGAAAAAAAGCCGCAAGAGTACTTTTGTTGACAAATAAGGTACAAATGTGTGCTATTTGAAAGGTTACCATCCCAGTGACAGCTTTTGTAACTTTTTTCGGCAACACTTTATTTTAATGGTCCCTTTTGAACAATCTGTCGACAATAAGTAGCTTTGCACCCATATGTCAACTACTCTCATTAGAATATTAGTTCAATCTCTAATTAATATCTGCTAAGTTTTTATTGGGATGGTCTCCCAAAAGATGCTCTGCTGACTATAAGTAACTTTGCAAGTACATATCAACTTATTCTAACCCTAACCCTACCAGTCTGCTAATACTCTGCTAGCACTCTACTGAGAGTTAGTAGATATGTAGGTGCAATATTACTTATAATCAACAGAATACTTTAAAGGGACCATCAAAATAAATTGAAACCCTTTTTCTTTTCATAGACTATATTTACTCATATTTGCATTGCTTTGACAATCTTTAGACCCCACCTTCTCACATGCCACGATAGGCTGATTATGTACAATGCTTGCATTCTATTGCTCAAACTACTTTTCAGTCAGTATCTTCAAAAAAGTCTGAAAACAATAAGAAAAACAAAGCCAAACCACAGCCAGATCATTGCATTGGTGGGCTCAACAGACTTGACTGATCACCTAATGTTAGTTGTAGGACTAATGCAACAATCAACACATTTCACGTTATACGTTTCACGTTCTTTATATTAAAAACAGTAAACATTTCAAAAGAGATATTTACTGTAATAATGTTTACAGTCTTAAAGGAGACACAGCCGAGTGTTCAAATCATAGGGTTCGAATGATCACGGTTTTGGTGTACAAATACTGGTAACATTATAAGTGCAGCTCAAGAAGCTCAAGAGCTGTTTTTTATATGATGCCTAACATGCTGGTTTGGATGTGAGGATGAATAACGACAGCTTTACTTTTTGGTGAACTGCCCTTTTTTGGGGGGTCTGTCAGATTTTGGGAAGCAGAGAAAATATCGCAGACCATGATTTAAGTCATCGGACTAAGCTTTGCTGAATAATTTTGCTCGGTTTAAGTTAGTTATGTAGATGTGTAGATAAATGACGTTCCTGATCTATGTATATTTTCTTGTCTGCAGTCCACATTTTACATAGACCTACCACACATGCGCATTTGTGTGTGTGATATGCAGTGTAAAATGGACACATTTTATTACACATATTTAATAAAATAATAAATATATATATATATATATATATATATATATGAGGTGCCAATTAAATCCAACTCCCATTTTCACATTTTATTGTGTTACAGCATGGAAGCATTTAACTAAGGAATTTTCCACTCATCACGACGAATATATGTCTATTATTAAAAATCCTACTGTACAAATGTATGTTTTTATATGCATTTATACTATATTCTATGGCATTGCAGCATCTGCTTTTCTTTGTTGTATGTGATGGTCGGTAGACTATTCTTGGCCAGCATTTTAAACACTCATGCATTTCCAGTAAATAGACTAGAATGTGGTCAAACCCAGAAGATGAGCAGCTCTGGTTGATGGTTCACTTGTTCTTGTGGTGTTGATTATTTAGATGTGGGAAGATGTCAGTACGGTGTTCCTCCCGTTGTGATGTAATCTTTCAGACAGGACAAAGTATTATCAGAAATATAAGAGTAACATGAATTTACATGAAACCATGGTTTCAGCAATCTGTTGTTGTTTTACCTATGTTTATTTTATTCGATAAACTATGCACAAAATGTCCCTGTGTTCTGTCATGATTATATATCAGACTATATGCACATATATTGTTCATTTATGGATTAGCCTCTTGATGTTTCTATTAAGTAGCCTAATGTTGTTGATAGCATTTTAACAGGAATTAAATGTTTTTAGCTTTGGTAATGTGACAATTTAAAGTACATTAATTAACATTTGATTGTATTATTAAGACCTTACAGTGATTTTTCTGTCATTTCAGAGCAGGAATCATCTTAGCCAGTGACTGGCTGTTTGGGATAAGACCTCTGTTCTTGTTATCTTCCAGCAGAGGCTAACAGGGTCATGTTAACCCACAAAACTGCACTTAACCTCGTACTTGTGTTATTTCTGACTCCACTCGAAGACGCTATTATGGTTTGAGGAATAGGTTCAGAGGAAATATCGCCCCCTGCTGGCGTGTGATATCTCTAAATCACGTCCTAAATCATTTATAACATTTTTGATTAATAGCTTCATATGGGTGATTTTATTAATTGAGGGTACATTTGGTGTCCGACAATTCTGTTACCGTCAAACTCTGTTACCATAGAGTGTTGATAGTGTAACAGAATTGACAGTTTTATTTATTTTCCAAAATCCCCACTTGCTAAACGCTAAGAAAACATGCCACTAATGAAGACCTTTAAATAACCCAATGTTAGTTTTTAGATTCAAATATTTTCTCAGAGAGAGCACAGATACTTTTCAGTGCTTCAGATCTTATCAGTGAGTGAAAGTGACATCATTTCCTGCAGTTTACACAATTCTGAGAGATAAGTCCACCAATTTAAAGTCAAAATATGGTATGGTAACAGAGATTTATGGACACACACATTGTTCTAAGGAAACAAATTTTTTTAAATAGTTTAATGTTGTAGAATTATGTAAGTAACTATTTAAATGAAATGTTGTCAAAAGAAAAGCACTAGTCTAGAAAATATTGTGATTGTACATTACATAATTGTCACATGTATTGTGATAACAATACACAGACTAATTCGGACAAGAAGAAATCTTGTAATTCACAACATTGTGAATGTATGTGTGTGTGTGTGTGTGTGCGTGTGCGGGTTTATGAGGACACAAATTTGCATAATGACATGGGTATAACATAGGTATTACAATATGTAGGTGTTTTATGAGGCCATTTTCAGTGTCCCCGTAATTCAAAAGGCTTAAAAAACATACTAAATGGTGTTTTTTTTGAAAATCTCCTGTAAGAGGTAGGTTTAGGTGTAGGGTAGGTGTAAAGCAATACCACATACAGTTTGTACAGTATAAAAACCATTACGCCTATGGAGAGTCCCCATAAATCACAAAAACCAACATTATGTGTGCGTGTGTCAATTTTTTAAGCTAACGTGTTTTAATTTACTTTTACTAAAATTTATCAGGCTTTTTACTTCGCTAATAAAACATTTCTTTACTTTTAAAAGAAAGTAAATGCATTCTTAAATAACATATATTCTTACATTTTTTAAAAACATTTATTTTAAAAATGTACTGTGAATGCTGATGTCTACTCTGCGTGCCACTAGATGTCGCTGTGACTGAGCTAAAATACACAAGTTACATAATGCACGCATGTGTGTCTTCGTGTGCGTTATTTTGACTATAGCTAGGCTACTTGTTTGGACCACATGTAATCACTTATACTGTGAAATACTTTGACAACTCATTAGTAACTTTACCGGTTCTCATAGTTAATATAGTTAGTTAATGTATAGGCTATATATTTACTGACGTTTTTCTCTAATTCATTCAAATTAGATTAAAATAAAATAAAACCATCATTCTTCATGACTTTCTTCCCATGCACAAGGCGTGTGAAGAGAAAACAAGACTGGCGCCAAAGTGAACCGCTGGTATCCACGGCAACATTGTTACAGGCCAGGCTAGGTGTCAGTATTGGTATAGGTTTACTGATGTTTATTTAAAACATGCAGGTGTTTTAATACGACATGCAAGGGTTTATCAGTAAAGCCCTCATGAAGCCTGAGTTCCAGATCTTCAAATGCTGTTTACGTTCTTTACTGTGATGCAGGTCATAGCTCACTCCAGAAGAATGCACAGGAAATGGAACTGGACTGTGTGTGTGTGTGTGTGTGTGTGTGTGTGTGCGTGTATCATCTACCATCACTGCCCTTCTCAGACATTTGCCAAAAACCGAACCATCTCTTGCAACATTCCAAGAAAGTGAATGTATTTCTCATTGTTTTCAATTCCTTATACACCTCTTTTACGGGGGGCGTAAAAATCAAAGCTATTCGAGCTGCAGATAGCCTGTGATAAGGATGTATTTTACAATTTTGAGGGAGTGCTCACCTGTTCCAAAACACCTTGAACAATGTCTGACGGCAGAGTGAAGGATAATCATCAGATAAGGTATTACTCACATACGGAGGGTTAGTGATTTGACCAGAACTACGTTCATCCTGCTGCACCGTTACACCCAAACACCACCTACTGCATTAGCAACCACACACAACAACCTGGAAACATTCTAACACCCTGGATTTATATCAGCAGACGATAACGGAGAGAGCAGAGAAATTCCTTGTAAAAAGGGGTGAACTACTTAAGGGAAACAAATGCTTCACATTCCTTATTATTAGGAAGAAGAAAGGATACACCTTCAGTTCCTAAATAATTAAATTTTAGTCAAATCCTTAATGGTTTATCTTTTCATGAGTTTTGTTGTTTTTGTTTGTTTTTAACTTTCTCTAATTCAAATTCAATTCAATTTGAAAGTTTATAATTTTAATATGTTCATTCCAATAAATGGAAACTTAGCTTCTTTATCATTTCATAATTACCATCTTTGATATGCAGTTAAAGTTACTGAATGCACTGATAAGCGTTTATAGTAAACTATATATTTCTATTTCTTGTCGAATTTTCCATTAAAACATTTAAATATTTCAGTATATTTTTAAGCACATTTATAATGATGAAGTTGCAATTCACCCCATTTAGTGCATGCACACTGTTTTATTGCATTTAGACATTTAGTCTTTTTGACCATTCAGAGAAATGCAGTGGGGTCCTATGATCTTCCTACGATATTATATTATCATGCAAGAATGAATTCTCCCTATGTCGCTGTTATGCATTGTCTTAAATGGATCTACGAGGAATATCATGCATCGCAATTCCAAAGCTACTGTAAGTTTCAAAAATGACCTCATCGTTAAACAAATGTTGCATTTCATCTTTGTTGTTCTCACTCTCCGTCTCTGTCTCAGTGACTAGTTTTGGTCAGGAAAGTGCAGTCAAAGTGCAGTGGAGCAGCACATTCCTGAGAGCTTCCGGAGGAATTCCACAGAAGCTTTCGGTTGTTTTGTGTTTTGTCATATTCACAGCGAGCCAATGCAGGAGGAAATGGACAAGGCCACATTGTTAGATCATGACAAGAAACCGAGACAGAGAGAGAGTATGAGGTTAAGTACAGTGACCAGAGCAATCATTAACTTATTGCGAAGCACAATAACATGTCTCAGGAAAAATCACTATATAAATCCCATACAGCATAATTAATCCCATTCTTATTGGCTCTTAATTCAAACATTTGTTTGTTAATCAAAGACAATATAATCATGCTAGATGGGTTTATTATAATCTTCAAAAATCTTTATTTATCTAAAAAAATTGCCACTTTTCATCTGGCCATTAGATTTAACTCATATTTGCTTTAGTTATTGTTTTGTGTTTTTGACCTCAGCGGGACAAACAATCTGTGAGGTGCTATTGTTTAGTGGACTGCGACATCACTCTGGCATTTCCTGCCCCCTGCAATGACTTTTGACTGTTTAATATTTTTCCATTTCATAGGGGGGGTTGTTTACAAGCTGTATAAATATCACTGTTTTATTCCTTGTAATATCTAATCTGTGATGGTTTTAAACATATCAAACCATTAAACTAGCCTAAAAAGGCGCAATGACAAAGCGTAACAAAATATGCAGTGTCATGCTTTGCTTGGTTTTAAATTTTCAGCATATATCCATGCATGCAATAAATAAAGTTAACACTAATATATATATAAAAATAAACAGCCACAAAAATATTCTTGTTCTACCATGTCCTGTCATTACCACTGCATGTTTATTAATTTTATAGTGTATAGTAATAATAATAATAAAAAGGATAACACTTTATTTTATGGTTACATCTATTAGTATCTTATTAGCATGCATATTACTAGAATATTAGTTATTTATTAGTGCTAATTAAGCACATATTAATGCCTTATTCTACATGACCTTATTCAACATCCCTAATCCTACTCAATACCTAAACTTAACAACTAATGTACTGACTATTAATAAGCAGCAAATTAAGAATTTATTAAGGGAAATGTCATAGTTAACAGTTAACAAGTGTTACCTATTCTAAAGTGTTACCGGTAACACTTTATTAGGGTATCTTAACTAGTTGCTTGTTACTAGAATATTAGCCATTTATTAGTATTATAATTATTAATATAATTAATATAATTAATTATATTATAATTAAGCACATATTAATGCCTTATTCTACATGACCTTATTCTACAGTACATCCCTATTCTAAGTAATACTTAAACTTAACAACTGTTTAACTAACTAACTATTAATTAGCAGCAAACTAGGAACTTATTTAGGGAAAAGTCATAGATAATAGTGAATAAGTGTTCTCTATTCTTAAGTGTTACTGAGGATACTCGAAGCACACACTAGTTGGAAGAGCAGCTAATTTGAGAGGATATTCCACCGGTTCTAACACACTATGCATACATTTCCAGTGTGTAATAAAATGTCATGCTCTAGTTTACAATATTTTGCATATTTGAATCGGTGACATTTGTCAACTGGAGTGTGCTGATATGATTAATGACAGACAAATGATGCTGCCGTTATCTCTAATGAGGGGGTTTCTTTGGTAATTTGCATATTGTGTGAATGGTATCTCATTTTCCTAGTGGTAAAATGCATGGGGTAGCTTCCATGCCTACGATTAAGAAAAATTGAAACGCATTATATAATTTGTTAAAACAATATTGAGAATGGAAATATTATTGCTCAGACACTGATCTCATCTGATGGTAAATGATATCACATATGAATGCCCTGTTCTGTATAACCTCATCAGAAACAAATTAGGAGTTTGTTGCTGCTAAAGTAGAAGTAGTTAATAATATAGAATTTAACATAGTAGTTAATAGCAATATATCAATATAATTGTGTATATTTATTATATAAACATTGTGTTATATATATAATTGTGAGAATTTGACTCCAAACTAAACTGTGACTATATATATATATATATATATAGTTGATAAGTTTAGGTGTTGGGTAGGGGTAGGCATGTAGAATAAGGTCATGTAGAATAAGGCATTAATATGTGCTTGATTAGCATTAATAAATGGCTTATATTCTAGTAATATGCATGCTAATAAGCAACTGGTTAAGAGACCATAAAATAAAGTGTTACCATATAAATATATATATTTCTAAGAGAGAGAAAGGGAAAGAGAAATAGATAGATAGACCACAAACCATATCTACATATATACTTATTATATATAGAGATCACATTGAACGCATTGATCGGATCACATTGATGTCTCTTACAAAACATCAATATATCGGACTGATGTGCACTTTTACCATAAAATGCTGCGTTTTCATGTTTTTCATCTTTTTATCAATACTTAATCATGGCAGCACCCGTGCCGTATCCACAATCTGTGTTCCTGGACTTAACTGGATTTCCTGCACAAACACTATCAGTCCTACGTTTTCCTCCAGAGGTGGTTTCTGCACTAATGCGCAATCTTTCCCTGGACACATGCAAAACATGCCATTAAACACTATCTCCTGTGATGATGACAGCACATGGCCTCCCCTGCGGAAATAAAACTTTTCCTGTTTCTGTGACACTTACTCGTCCAGGGGGAGTGGATGACATCAGCGGCTGTTCCCTGCCTTTCTTTAATTCTCCCCTCCACCTCATTCAAGCCTGCAGCCAATCAGGAGGCATGAGCGGTTGGAGTCAGTATTGTATAACAACCAGTGGGCGGAGCTTCTGGGAGGATAAATGAAGGCGGGCAGGTTGAGTTTGAACACAAGCACCTGTCAGTCTCTCTGGAGCTCTGTTGACTGCAGATACTAACTGTACATCATCACTTTACTGGATTTAACAAACTCGAAAAAGAAAATGGCTTTCTCACTGCAGACTGTTCTCTTGATCTCAGTTACCCTCTGTGTGCTCCAGCAAGGTAAGACACTTTACCTTTTATAAGAAAACAACTTTCACTTTCCACGGCATGTGTGTTTTCTGTGGTTTGTCACAACTCTATGACATTTTTAATCAAATAAACTACATACAGTAGGTTAGAAATACTTGTTTTAGTATTGAGATTTTATGGAGACAAATGAAATTTTGCTTTCCTTTTAAATAATGAGTCGGCATATAATGCTTATATCAATCTAACACTTTATATATTCATGACCCAACTGGTGGCTATCTGCCAAAACTTTACAACACACAAAGTAAACCATTATGCCTTTATATTCTTCACAAAGAAATCCAGCAGTTATTAATGACTGCCATATCTATATAGGCTAGTGAAAAGTCCTTCATCTGTAGTATTTGTCTATTAATAAGATTAGGTGGATTTATAATATGGAGCAATACCAACATGTGTGTAGTTAGGTCATTAAAAAGTACTTTAGATGCTGTAACCTAATGTGTATATATTGATTTAGTCATACCTTATAGAGTCAGTGCATTTGGATGCTACTACATGAAGTGCATCTTAGGTTGCCAAATAAACATTGTGTGCATAGCTTTAATCATAGTGTTTGTGTTTTAGGATTTGGATATCCACTGTCGGATCGGTCTGAAGCATCAAGCAGTCCACCTGCTCTCAAGCGGGTCCGTACCAAACGCTGCTCCTGTAGTAATTGGTCAGACGATGAGTGCATCTATTTCTGCCACTTGGACATCATCTGGGTCAACACACCGAAGTAAGTACATCTAAGTACTTACACAAAACATTTAGACTTTTTTTGGGATTAAATTGGAATTAGATCCATGACATGTCACTTTAATCAGCCATAGACACCCAAAATATGAATTTGTAAGAGATTTGTCCGCTCACACCTTTTTGTTAACCCTCTCCCTCTCGTCTCACCACAGTAAGATCGTTCCTTTCGGTCTGGGAAGCCCTCTGTCCCGTCGCCGGCGCTCCACGGGGCGCTGTGACTGTGCCAACCCCGCCGACCGGACCTGCTCCAGTTTCTGTCACAGCAGGTGAGCCTCCACCCTGAAGATGAACTCAGACAGATATGTGTCTGCCGCGGATGCCATAGGCAGCCATGTGTGACCAGCCGAGATCAGGGCAGCTTGTGTGGAGGGGGAGTTAGCTAGCTCTGATATGCATGCTCTTCTCTGAGATGAAAGCAAATAAGGGAATGAAGGGGAATTTAAGCAGTTATGAATCATGAGCCACCAAGTCAAAGACAGCTATTTTCGGACAAGTTTATTAGTATTCAAAGATTCCTGTGGTTGTTCAAGGACGACATTAGCCCACAACATTCTTCTGCATTTAGATCTGTTTGAATGACTTAATGAATACTGTATGTAACCTTATTCTCAAATTTTATTTGCAGTTCAGAAAATTCAGATAAGGAGATTGTGACCCCGTTTGATGAGCAGTCAAATCACACTGGCAAAACTAGCGATCATCTACTGTCATCTCTCAGGTAAACCATTTTCTATCAGCCTAAGCACATTTAACACCTGCTTTTGCTTCAGTGAACATAAAATATCCTGCTTTGGGGCTAAACTAGGTTTTTATTTTGATTTGCAGGAAGGCGATTAAAGAAAACCTCATGACTGCCTCACGATCGGCTTCAACTAAGAAGAAATCCAGGCCCAGGAATCTCTTGATCAGTTAGAGAGAGAGAGAGAGAGAGAGAGAGAGAGAGAGAGGAGGTGATGGAGCGCCTGAACAAAACCAGTCCTGGATGAAGAGGACCTGCCTCGTGAGAAGAAGAGATTCACTTAATTCAGGACCGAGCTGAACCGCTGACACACAAACCCTCAGTTCCTTAAGCTGGAGAGGAGCAGAACAGTCAGAGTAAAAGATGATTTAGGAGGTGAAAAGAAGAGAAGATCACCTTCTGCACTAGTGAAATGATAAATTAGCGAGTTAAATACAGCAGAAGTACTGCAAACATCATTTCATTTTACCATCTGAAGAAAATGAAACCCCTTTACCCTCTGCCTGAAAGACTTTAGATACCGTATAAACTATTCTTGACACTGAATATTTTATTATTTTCCTTACCCTTTATTTATTGTGTTCTCTGTATCAGAGCTGAATTGTATTATTTATTTATTTATTTATTTTTCTTTTAATTGGAAATGAATGTGTCTGATGCTTTCTGTTAACTGCTCAAGAAAGTTTCCAAAAAACTGGAATGGAATGAAAAAAAAAACAACGCAGTGAGGAATGCTTATCTGTTTTCTTTTTTTATGACTCTTCCTTCCCTCCATTTTCCCTCATTTTTCCTTCAGTGAAGGCGGAAGTATTTATGTATGCTTTCAGTGGATTGTTTTTATTGTTCAGATACCAGCAGGTTTCAATAGCTCAAACCTTGCCCAAAAATGCTGTTATTGTTTCCCTAAAGTACAACCCGGCTGCTACTGTCTGCCGGCTCCATTATAGAAATACTGTAGTACTGTGTGGAGTTCCCTTTACTGCCTCGGTCTGTTCATGACTACTTTAATTATACATATAGAGTTTTCACATATATGCATTTAGTTCTGCTGTACCTTCTTCTAGTTTTCATCTTGTGAAGAAAAGGACTCATAGATACTTGAATGTTTAAACTTGAATTGCTTACAACCAGCAGTCAGTTTGTTAACTTATTTAATTTATTTAAGGAAATTTATTTTTGTATTATTGTATCTATTAATAAACAATATACTACCGAAAGAAGTCTCTACTTAAATGTTTTTCCTGAATCAATTATGTTCTGATGAGTAAAATATCACATTGTACTTCTTGTTGAACATGAAACTTTAAAATGTAACCATTCTACACTTTAAAATCCTAAAAACAAATCGAACACAATCCCATAATGGCCAGTGACTTCATGCATTATTTGTACGATCCACTTGTGTGGGTTGTACTGTAAATGTATGAGCAATACACTTTCCATAAGGAAGGCTCTTTGTGCTCTATTATGCGTTTTCTGGGGTGTGTATAAATTATGGCAATTTTATTGTCAGCAAAATCCCATCAGGCAAATTTATGGAATGTCCGGATGCACATATTTGGATATCTCATGTAACTTTTGCAACATGTCATTTTATTCCTCATCATATTTCATACTTTAAGATCTCTGTGATAAATGCAGAAGTGTGAATTCCACATGTGCATCCAAACAGGTGCACAGCATACTTTTCTTAAAAGTCAGCAGAGAGGTTAGCTGTAGGTGAGGCCAGAGCATTTATGTTATGTCTTTTTTAAGCAGTGTTTGACAGTCATCTGGGACGGTATTTTATCTTGTGAAGATGTGCAGTCTCTTTGTCTACCGGCCCGTTCCAGCTGCCCAGCTGCCTTAACGTGAAGTTTTGAAATTCCGAGGAGCATTTAAGGTGTCCCTTAATGCCTCGTGATGCGGGTCGATCTATAGAATTTGGCTTATGTAAAAATAAAACATATATGTTTGGAATTCCTTGCATAATAACAGTATTATGGATTACTATAGAGTAACTTACAGAGCCATCAGCTAATTACAGTTTACATTAGACCAATTACATTAATTAATTAAATGAACCACAATTACTGTGTTTAACACTTTAGAATAGGTACCACTTATTTACTAGTAACTACGATTTTTCCCTCAATAAATTCCTAAATTGCTGCTTATAAATAGCTAGTAAGGCAATTGTTATGTTTAGTTATTAGGTAGGATTAGGGATGTAGAACAATGCATTAATAAGTGCTTAATTAACACTAATAACTGGCTAATATTCTAGTTACATGCATGCTAATAAGCAACTAAAAGTAAAGTAAAGCGTAACTGTAACAAACAAACTATAACAAACGAGTGAATCAGACATAGGAGTTGCTATATATTCAAAATGATTTTATAATTACACTAAATTAACATTCAGATTAACTGCTATCTTTATAAAGTTGTAAATAAATGTTATTAAAGTTTAATTTTACAAGAAAATACTTTCTGATTTCTAAAGTGCAAAAAATATCAGTAACTCACCATTTTAGGGTACTTTAACATTGCTTATTAACATGCATAATATTAGCCTAAACTTTACTAACTTACCTAAAATTTACCTTACTAACTATTAATAAGCAGCATATTACAAAAAGTCATATTTTATAGTGAATAAGTGTTATTTCTTTGTAATTAATTATGAGAATCACAAGCAATTCCAAGTGAAATTTGCTTCTATGCCTTTTTTTCAGAGTTAGCAGCAACAGGAGTAAGATGTTTTTCTATCTTGGATATATTTTAATACAACAGATTTGATAACACTTTAGTATAGTTTAGTATTAGTGCAACTTAGTTTTAGTTGCTTATTAGCATGCATATTCATAGCATACTAGCTGTTTGTTAACACTTACTGTATAAAGCACTTCTTCAGCATGACCATATTCTACATCCCTAATCCTGCCCAATAACTACATTTACTAAACTACCTTACTATCTAATAAGCAGAAAATGAGGAGTTTAATGAGGCCAAAGTCATATTTAATGGTTTGTTAATGTCAGTTGGGCCTTAAAACAAAATGTATGTGCGACTAGCCCTCAATTAGAGTGGAACAAACTTCCCCCTTCATCAGTCTTTCTTCGGCAGAGATGAAAGCACCTTGTGCTCACACAGCTCTTTAAGAGTAAACAGCTGACTAAGTGTAAGAGAAAACAGGATGCCGTCTGCACATTCCTGTCGCATTCCTTCAGACGCACAGTTAACCAACTACTAGGACAGAAAATGGAAAAACAGTGGAAAAACACTTGGTGAAAGGAACTTATGTGGCTGGGACGGAAACTGATTAAGACTAAATTGTTCTGGTTGTCATAACACTGTGTGCTTTGTTTTAATCTTTTCCTTTGTGTTCTTTAAGATTTTCTTTGCTGTTTAGGCCATTAGCAGTGGATGCAGGTGCATGTACGTCTGCAGGATAGCATGCATTCATTATAAAGACATTTTTTCTTTTGTTTAATCACTTGTTTTCCAGATTAGGGTGAATACAGTAACTTCTCTTTCATTGAAAGAATGTGTGTGCATGTGCGTTATACTTTAGGGACAGTGTCCCCAGAGCTTAGCTAAATATCATTTGGGGTTGTCTTCCTGAAAGTGGGCGATGCAAGTGGGGTAAATATAATTGGCAGTGTGTATATGTTGGGGTGACTTGGGTCAGATATTGATTTATTTGTGGAAACTACAGTAACTGTTACAACAGGAATATTAAACCTTGACAGAACCCTCATGTGAGGATTAAAGGGAGGGAAGAATACACATTAACAAATGGTTACTACATACATTATGACATGTCTACCATTCCTGTAGCTCAAACAGCAGAGCAAGGGCCAGATTTACCAAACAAGGCACATTAGCATTACAACACAAATTACAAATTAAAAAAACTCCTACAAATGCATACAGTATGCAATCCACAAAAATAACGGTCCATGCCTTTTCATTGCTAGTGTTTCACTACGTCCTGACAGTAGTAAGAAGCTGTTAGTAAATATGGTTAGCTATCCCAAAATCACAGGTTTGATTAGCCAATTAATAAAGGAACTTGACAAAATATTTAAGAGCCAAAAGGGATAATTAAATGTAACTAAATGTAAACTGTATCATCTTTTATTGGAAAATGAAACATACTTCAATCTGTGATAACTGCGTATAACTTTACATGTACGTATGGTAGTATGTTATGGTCTCTAAAAATCCAAGTCAAGTCACATTCATTGAAACAGCATTAAATAATGCAGATTGTTTCAAAGCAGCTTCCATTTGTGTCAAACTCCTTTCCTGGAGGGCCACAGCTCGGCGCAGTTTAGCTTCAACAAGCTCTAAATCAAACCTGCTTAGAAGTTTCTAGTGATGCTGAAGACCCTGATTAGCTGGATTAGGTGTGTTTGATTAGGGTTGGAGCTAAACTGTGCAGAGCTGTGGCCCTCTAGGAACTGAGTTTGAGACCAATGAGCTTAACAGTGCGAAACAATAAAACGGTTAGTGTCACGGTTCATGGGTTCACAATTTCATTCTTGCCTGGTGTGTGTATGAATGAGCAGCGTGTGTGAGTGTGGATAACGAGCAAATTGGTTACAGCTTTCAAATTGGGGCTCGTTACCCAGCACTACTTAATGTGCACTAACCTGTCCTGTCTTTGTCAGTTCCTCTGCTCTGCTCGTGATTGTCGGAGTTTCGCTCCCCATTGCTCTGATCTGGATCTCTGTGTTTCTCTGGTCGACTACCCGCTTCCTCCGGTTGAGTCATCTTTGATCCGTGGCTGCTGTCTGGATTTCTCACTGCAGTTCCTGCCCTACTATCTGCCTACCTCTTCTTGCGGACTTGATTTTCACTGAGAACTGAGATTGAATTTATTTCACTGAGAACTGAGATTAATTGACTGCTGTCAATAAACTGCTTTAACGCATTTGCAACTGTTTCCTCCTTATTAATCAGTCACAAATAGTGTGTCAGAGGGCCAGTTAAGATAAGAGCTCACTCAAGTACTGAGGAGCTAAACCATTCAGGGTTAAGTAATAGCAAAATTTTAAAATGTATACAATGTTCAATAGGGCAGGGTTGACAGAACCGGCTGTACTTGATGGTTCTAGTAAGGACTCCAGCTTCTGAAATGTACATTTCTGCATTTGACATTGAGAAAATGTTTGCGATGGGAAATGCTGTTTGTGCACATTTGCTAGAAACAATAAATGCTAGAAACGTGGCTTTAATTACATAGCACATAGCAACTATCCTAACTAATGATGAAGAATTGACATGACTGACAATTAACAACCTTTTTTTATTTAGCAGTAAGAAATTATTAGTCATCCAAAGTTTTTTATTAGCTGTGCATTCCATTAATTTTACGAATTCAGAGCAGAGTATCAGCATAACAGTTCCAGCTAACACCATGTTTCCTGATGATATCTCCCAAGGATAACATGTAAAGTATGAAAAACAATAGTCCTAGTACCGAGCCTTGTGGCACTCCATACTGAACTTGATATGATACCTCTCCATTCACTGATACAAAATGATAACAGTCAGATAGGAAAAGACCGATTATTAAAGTTGGTCGGGCTGCCATTTTCATCTTCTTGTAAAGCAATGGAATAATCAAAACATCCAAATTGTGTGTACGCCCTGGACTTCTGCAGGCTTCTACTGAAAATACTACTGTGTATTCTTATTTCATAAGAGACAAATTCAGCTTTATGAAACAGTAATTTTTGTTGCAGAACATTCTGGAATTGTGGGGTGTATCCTTAAATGATACATAGTGTATGGCCAAAAGAAATGTGTCTTTTAAAGAATATGTTTTGAAACAGCTCTCTCTATCATGTCCGGACTTGAGACATATTTGAGAATAACAGCTCAAGATGCAGATCACGGTCACTCCTGTGTTGTGGCACACGTACAGCAGATAGCCTAAAGTGATAGACAGACTCCCCAGCCTGAAGACAGTCAACCCTTCTTTATAAACAACCTTCAGCCAGCTTTGTAAACAGTCAGGTCTGTCAGTTTAATTGCACTGGATCACTATCTTAATTTCTCATTCAAAACTGGGAGTGATAACCATCTGCAGTTGACCCCGATTCACATACCAGAGAATGAAGGGAAACCCAGTGGTGCAGGACGCTGGAATTTGCTGGGATTCATGTAGCGGGCGAATGCAGACAGTCACGTCTGCAGCGAGCAGGTGCATGAAGATACAGCTGTTGACTGCAAATGCAGTTGTTTCCTACAGCAGGTCTAAACGCTAGGCAGAAGCAAACACACTTGTTTTTGTGGGAAGTCATTACTGCAGGTTGCGAAAAGAAGGAAAGCTATGTCTCCTTGGATCAAGAACGGAGGAATTCTCATGGGAGTCACGTAATAGAGCGTTTCCTCAGGGAAATATTACATGTTTTGTAGAAACAGAAGCAACTGTTTCTAATGAAAGACGTCCTGCCTTGGTGTTTCTACAGAATACTCTTTCACCAAAGACACTCAACTATAGAAGCACAGAGAGATGCCTTCAAACCATTAGTTATGCCACTAGCTAGATGTATAGTAGTAACTTTTTTTCTGTATTTTTTTCTGCATGTGGTTTTTGAAGTAAACTAGAAGTGTACGTTAAGTGCACTTTACTGTATATATATGCTATTATCTATTGTAATTACAGCTCATGCACACTAGCTGTGGCGTGTGAGTGCCGTTTATGTGTGTTGGCTCTATTGTTTGAGGTCAGTAGTTTGTGCTGTGAACTTTTGGTGTGTTGACATTTCTGTTGAGATACAGTATTTAAGAAATGTTTAGTTACCAAGGAGATATCAAGTAGACACACACCCAAACACTCACTCTCTGGGTGGACTTAGTGTTGTTTCTGTATTGTCCTACAATCACTTAATTGGAAGCAAAATAAGCAGCAGAACCATTTAAGGGCGTTGCTCTTCAGCAAGGCCACCTTTCAATGACATGTAGTTAGAATAATGCTAATCATAAAAAAGAAAAGAGAACAATAATAAGCTTTTAACTAAAGAATTTATTGTTCGGAGGATTCTACAGAAGCGTGACTCAAGCTATCCAATGATAGCATTACAGATAAACAGCTTCTATTTATGTAAAAGATCAAATGCATGAAGGAAATTATAAACAGCTTAGCTGACGTCAAACATTCAAGCTCATATAAAACATAAAACAACTTTGAACTAGCAACTTCAAGCTAACATCCATAAAACAACCAGCTCAAATGGGAAGGAAGAACAAAAAGAAATAAGAATATTAACTGTAAAAAAAAAAAAAAAAAAAAAACTAATACAAATAACTGTTTTTCAGTTGCCGCACCTGCATGGCAAGATTTTTCTCAGCATCTCATGCTGTGTTCAGGAAAACACCCTGGATGATGAATGTAAATGTAATGCAAATGTACATCTCACACTTCTGACTATTTCTCACAATTATGAATTTATATCTTGCAGTTCTTTTTTCTTACAATTCTGACCCTTTCCTATAGGAACTACAAATGCATATCTTAAATTTTTGACAATTTTCTGATAATTCTGACTTTATTTTTTTATTTATTGATTTTTTTACAAATACGATATATTTATATTTCCCAATTCAGACTTCTTTTGACTTGAACTTGAAACTTGAAATGTACTAAACTGCAACTTCATTAAATGTGTAATTACAAATATATTTAAATGCATAACAAAAGTTCCAATAGAACTGAAGTATATTTCAGTTTACCTTACTTTACCACAAAAGGATATAGTGAAAAAAGTTATTTAGATAATTAAAATAACTATCTAAAAGTTCACTGAACTTTTCAGAAGCCAAGAATGACTCTTTTATGGCATTACAAATTAAACTCAGCCAAGATTTGAACCAGGAATCCTCTCTGTGCGTTAGATGACATTGTTAGGCACTAAGTCACTCTGCCCCCCATCCCCAGCAAACAACAATACAAACTATAAAACTGTCATATAACACCAGTTATTCAAAACCTTTGCCCACAGCTATTGGTAGCACCAGTTTCACATTTATGTCAACAAGTTAACCTTAATTGTTTTCTCTGCTTTACCAGGAAGGATGCCAAGATGATTTCTTGTAATCTCTCCTGTTTCAAGCAGCACAAGTTTCTAAAATAGTCACAGATCTCCACATTTGATCAAAGAGAGACATTCTTCTCTGGAAGCAGTGTGGGGTTTTCCATGTTTGGCATAGTTGCCTGTATATGAACTGTGATTTATCTGCAATGATGGAATGGCATCATTCCGAGAACAGACCTTAATGGTTTTAATAGCATATTTCACACCCTTAGTAAAGTCTTACTAAATCCTTAATACATTCTTAACATACCAACAGATGGGATCTGACTGGTTGACTTGAAAACTTCATTTTGCTTGGGGTGTCTTACCTCCCCTGCGGAAAAGATGTGAGCTTAATTGTAAGGAATGTGAACTTGAGGTGTCCTTTAAATAATAAAAAATAGATATATAGCCTATATATATTAGTTATCTGTGTTTATGTGCTGCGTTAAATGCAAGACTCTTATCGTGCAATTAAAAAAGTATCGCCGTTAATCTATTCACAAAGTCAGGTTGGGAGCTGAGTCTATACGCAAGCTAGGATGACATTCACCTTGATTGTTTAGCGCGGATGTATACCTAGCCAAATTGCACTATGGTGTGCTTCCTGCCTAGGGTTCTCCTGCATCTCACCAGACGGTTTGTCTGAGCGGTGTGCATGCGGTGTGCATTTATATATACACACACACACACACACACACACACAATTGTGTTGTTTGAAAATATTTTTTTTTTGTGTACAAATCATTCATAAAGCAGAAAAAATATGCACTGCAATGAAGGGGTGAAACTAAAATATCAACTATAACATAAAATTAAACTGACACACTCCACTTGAAAAGAAATAAATATAATAAGTATATATATAAATATATATACTGTATTACAAAAAAGTACTATTTACAACTGGATTTTTTTCTCTCTTAATTATTGCATTAATATGTGCCATGAAATTCTCTCAAAATACAAAAGTATCTTGATATTACAAAAGAAAAAGAAAAAAAATCAACCACACATTTCAGTTTTCCATGAACAACAATACAAGTGTACTTCTCAACATGAATTGGTTTAGGTAGACATCATATGACCCCTTTAACAAATATGTTAAAGGGGTCATATGATGTTACTAAAAAGAAACATTATTTTGTTTATTTGGTGTAATGCAATGTGTTTATGCAGTTTAATGTTAAAAAAAACATTATTTTTTCACATACAGTGCAGTATTGTTACTCCTCTCTGCCCTGCCTTCCTGAAATGTGTTGATTTGTACAAAGATCATCGTTCTTAGAAGTGAGATGTGCTCAGATTGTCCAGCTATCTAGTGCGTTGTGATTGGTCGAACACCCAAGTGCATGACGGAAATGTTATACCCCTTACTATAACGGGATGCCTTGTTCCAGCATGATGACACAAATCAGGGAACGGGGGTTACAATAGGTAACCTAGACGTTCCCTTGTCTGTCGTACACTACGACGTATGTCGTATCGACAGACTGGGTCCCCCTGGAAAACGCCATCACCAGCGAGCCCCGTCGCGACTTCTGATAGTACCGTCGTAC
>JAUMHR010000076.1:1846232-1856478 GCA_032361145.1 Enteromius fasciolatus
TGTGAACAAATTAACCATTAATTAATGCTTAACTAATGCATTATTTTGGACCCCTATTCTGAAGTGTTACCTAAAAAGTCTCTTTCCATGAAAACAGCTGGCTAAAATAGTGTTATTTGTTTATTTGATTGATAATATACAGCAATAAAATAACTAAATAAATTGATTAAAAGGGGCTTTGTTACTTTTCTCAAAACATGTTTTATCCATGCATCGTCATTTACATGGCACCGCCCATATGTGCTTGGATTATGCACATTTCAGATATCATACAAATCAATGTTATAGTGATAAGATGAACTACGTGCACTTCTCAAGTTTTGCTACATGCCATATTGCATCTCCGCACAGACTTCACGTTCCCCACGAAGCCTCGCACAGACCTCACATGAGCATATTTATCAGAAAATTCAATCAGAACCTGCATCCACCGGCCTCTGTTATAAACCTGACAACATCCCTGAGCACACGTCCTCCTGTAATCTCACATAATAAGTCCACAATCACACATAACGGTTTTATAAATGCCATGAAGTGTTGTCTTTGCTAATGGTCTATTATTAGCCTGTGACAACAAGGACAGGAGAGTGTGGGATGGTTAAACTCATTGTTTGTGTGCTAGATTAAATGTTGCTTATCAAGGACGTTGAGAGGAACAAATCTTGAAATGGTTTTTGAGCAGCATGGAAAATAACTTTATCTGTCTTTAATGCTATTTTTAACTTGGGATGATATTGAAGTGATTTATGTCAGGCTAATTAAAAATGAGTGTTGTTAAGTTTTCTATTTAATATATTTTAAAATGCAATTTATTCTAATGATCAAAGTTGAATTTTCAGCGTTACTCCAGTCAGTGTCACACGATCCTTCAGAAATCATTCTAATATTCTGATTTAGCAAGCATTGTTGTTATTATTATTATTAGCAATGCAGATAACTGCTTAGATTATTTGATAGACAGAAACAAAACCCTCAAATAATAAATTATAATTTCATCAGTTTATCTGTAAATATGTAAGCATATTTATTGGTAGTACTTAATCATATGTTATGTTTAAAAAGTGCAAATATTATATGCACAATTCTTACAACACCAGTATAACAACATAGAGAAAAACATAGAAATCTATAAATAATTATTTAATATTTAAATATTGATTTCCTCTACTTACCAAAAAAGTCTGGGAGGTGTTTCTGTAAGCTATTTAAAAAAATAATAATAAAATAAAATAATAAAATGTGTGTGTGTGCGAGTGTGTCCATACAATGCATAATCATATAATACACCAAAAGTGAAAAACATTTATTTTCCTTTCTTTCTTCTGCCTGTCAGTTATTATAAACAATATCTGGTGCATGTGTTTCTGGAGTCTGCATTCTGAGATCATTACTCACATTTTTGTTACTGTATTTATAGTAATGGTGTATAAAAAGTGGATGCTACCTTCCAGTCTTAAAGTATCATGGGCTATCGAAGACATGACATGGTAACTGTGCAGTCAGTCTGAGGCCTTTACTTCAAAACAAAGCTCTGCCAGGAAATACCACAATTCCCAGCATGAATGAAATACAGAAAACACATTTCTCCAAGTTTCTGTTCGCGTTTGCCTGTTAAAGCAGAAGTTTGACAAACAATAATATTAAAAATCAAACAAACACATTACAATATTCTGAGATTAATTTTAGCTAAATGTTACTGAGCGGAAACAGTGAAAGCTGACTGGAATCTAATGAATGCAGGCTACTGTTGTGCTCAACATCAGATAAACACTGTCTATCCTGTTGTTTATGTGGTCATACTAAAAATATAACAAATCATTCTTAGAACTACAAGAGCTTAAATTGCTTGTGAAACTAAAAAATGCGATTTACAATATGCGATACGGTTTGTTATGAAAAACAAAGGGTCTAGTTTCCATTGTGCTCCACATCTCTTTCATCTGTGTCTGTATGTAACACAAAGGCAGGTGCTTCAGTAGGAATTAATGTGTGACTCAACCCAGATCGTTCTACTGTACATTATCTAGATTTATTGTTCCCTCTGTGATGCTGTCATTGCTGAAAGTCCATCGTATCTGCGGCCCACACATCAGAAGTCTGTCAGAAGGCTGTATTCCACTCCAATTTAACCCATATTCGGTTTATTTTTGTCTGAGGTATCACAGTTTATCACCGAGAGGATGTGACAGTTGTCAAACGGTCATTGTTCCCTTGTGAATAAACATAGACTGCAGGTTATCACCTTGTAGATGTTTGATTTATTAGTGTTTTTCCAGGAGCCTTCAGGAAGATATTCATCAGTTATGTGACTGACTGAATGTTGTTTATTCTGGGATGTAACAGTGAATAAACAATATATAAACTTCAGTGTGAACTGAATGTAATGTTTTTGGACACTTTTTAAATGTTCTTAAGTGTGTTAAAAGACAGTAAAAAGACACAGTAGAGACACAGTCTCTTTCATCTATCTATCTATAGCCTATATATATATATATATATATACAGTATATCCATATATTTGAAGGCATGGTTGTAATGCATTGACAGCACTAATGTTTCTATGTCTGTTTGACAAAGCAGAACTGAAATCTGTGCCCTGGAGGAACATTTCACTTCACTGACATCACCTCAATTTAACAAACAAATTAATTTCAGCACATAGTTATTAATGTCTGTTTATCATACCATCTCTTTTATTAGCTATAAACTATTTTACATTAAATAACCTGTTCTTATTATGGTCTAGTAACCTTAAAACAGCTGTTTTTATACATCCAGTTATTTAATCTGTTAAAATCAGCGGTCCTTAACCAGAGGCCTTTAGCTCTTGAAATAACAAATTATTATAAATATATGCAATCAATCTGAACACTCTAAGTTGCTTAATATGCACTGTATTTCAAGATCAAACTACTTTGTCACATCATTTCAAATTTTATAGACCACAGAAATTATTGTAAAGAGCAATTCATGATAGGATATGTGACATTTCAGCCTTATGAGTCATACAGTTTAAAGTAACAATGCATTCCTCAAAGACTAAACAAGTGATTCATCATGACCATGCAAAGACTTGACAATCAACTCCATTTCAATCACAATCTATAAGGTCATTTTTGATTATCCAGCATATTGTCCATGCAGTTGTGGTTCAGCTCAGATGTTGACTTCTTTGGTTTTAAAAGGTGAGTTCACAGACTTTCAGTTTACAGTCTGAGATGTGAAAATGGATCTACAGTATCAGTCTAGACTCCTAGACGTGCATGAAGCATTGTTCAAAACTGAAGCAGCTGAACACCAGGACTAGACTAAAGTTAACAGTGCTGTTTAATCCAGGACTAGTCATAATCTGTGTCTAAAACAACTTGGTGACTCATGCATCTAACGTCATTGTCTGCATAGCTGGAAGGAAAATAGGGATCGTCTCCAATGTAATCGGCTTTTCTCTTAACAATTCCCTCTCTGGAAAAAAAAAAGCGAATACTGCAGATTTACTTTTAAGATTTACATTTAATGCATTTGTGTAAACTGTTAATCTAATTCTATTAGCAGGATACTACACAAATATCAAAAATGAATAAATAAATAATGTTGTTAATAATTATAAATATATATATATAGGCCTATATAAATATATATCGAGACAAATTCTAAATGATTCCAAATATCTAATAATTAGCTAGATAGATAGAGAGATAGAGAGACATCACATTATAGGCTGTTTTATCTTATACAGATTTCTCTCCTGATTCATACAAGATATTTACCTATTATAGACTTTGAGCTGGAAGAAACAGCATAAAGTTAAAGCATCTCAATAAAAGCTTATTGCTTAAGAAATGAAGTAGTGCGGATTATTGCAATGTTTTTATCGGCTGTTCAGGACCCTCATTCTGACGAGACAGATTGGAATTATACATTCTTCCAAATCTGATCATTTTACTTTTGACTGAACTATTCCTTTAATTTCATGCCAAATTATATCATATTAAGTATAATTATATATTATAAGAGGTTATATTTATTATAGATTTGAGCCTTGTTGGCTATAAATAAGCCTGGAGCAAGGGTTGAGCATTGTATACCCTTGACTTGAATAATGAGCACTTTCGATGGAAACAATGAGTATGTAATTCCACCCTAACCAAACTTGCGTTCATCTCTGTTCTTTAGTACCGGAGAAGCGCTGTTTAAACTTACCTGTTCAGGTGTGGAGGTGCTGTGAAACCTGGCTTTGGGTAATACTACAAATTGAAACGAATGTTCAATCAAAGATAGAATTACCAGGAATAATTTTCAATAGAGCTCACAGTCTGGCACCTACATAACACTCTATTTATTTATTGCCAAACGGCATAACTGTCTGGAATTTCCTGTTGAGCACATTCATACAAACATACACAAGTGAACATATAAAAATTAATCCACCCATTACAAAGAACGAAATATAGATGCATAGGTGCCTGAGGAGTTTAAGACATGACACCATGTCTATGGTTTATATATATAGTTCTATATATTGTGGCGGGAATCCCGATGACCAATCAGCATCGCCCTGGCAACCAACCACTCACACCTGGAAACACTCGGCACGGACCAATCTGTCACCGTTTGGAACCAAATGTAAGCTGGCCTTCCAGCCCAGAAGACTGAGAACTCAGATAGTGTGTGAACTTACCTGCTCTCTCTATCATTTGCCTCCACAGACTTACTGTGACCTATTGGCTCCCCACTTCCTGGATCCACTCACTGGGGTAACAGCACTTCTTTGCACCTACCCCTCACTGGACAAGTCACTGGGAAGCACAAGGAGAAGAGGATTCACTTCAGCACCGATCACCGAAGACGCCACCATCACCATTGTTTGTTTACCTGCCACTATTGTCAATAAATATCACCCTCCGGGGCTCACTGAAGTCTTGCTCTCTCGTGCAGTTCCTCGCCAGGCCACTATATATATATATATATATATATATATTAGTACGTAGGTCAATAGCTTAGTAAGAATTCATTGAGAGAAGGTCAGCAGGGCGCCTCTCTTTTTCTGACCGATTTTCATATTCACAATAGTAACAGAGAATAAACAATTAAGTAAAGCATTTAGAGAGGCAAATCCTCATGGGACAGGCTTCTGAAAACAGCATGCATTGTGTATATTTCTGGTGCTGTATTAATAGATGTTTCATGCACTTCATTGGTTTCATTTTCTTTCGTTTGTCTACTGAGACTTAAAATACCTCCGCTTTTTAAAATAAAGCATGCTTTGCATTGTGCTTTATCTCTGAATGGTTCTAAACATGGAGACTTACAATTTTAGATTTCACAGATAAAGACAAGTGTGTGAGGCTAAATGTTTTTAGCTCGAATAAAATCAGAAATGAAAGTCGACAGCATTTATACTGTCTTCTTCTGCAATGAACAGCTAATAACTCTTTGGCACGATATACAGTATGTTGTATTGTATCACACCATGCAATGTAGAAATGACAGTTTTAATGTAACCTATAATTACTGTAATATACACAAGTATTAAGCATCAAGTATTATTACAGTTTTAAGCTTTAGAGTGTAACATATTGTGCACAACTCTCTTTTAACGTGAGGAACTATTAAAGTAGTCACTGTAAAAACGTCACTTTTAAATCTGACGATGGCATGAGGAACAGGATACTTTTTTTTTTTTTTGCCTTTGACCCACTTGTTATTAAAACACTTCCTTCATGCCTGAAAAGTCTGTCATAGCTAAAGAAAAATATATATTTTGAATTTTTACTTGCACATTAAACACAGAGTTTCCACATTCACACAAGTGAAGGATTTTCAGTGGAGGATACAGTTATCTAACCCACACCTGTGCTTCATCTGTGAGACACAAATAACCCAGGATTCAGTTCACAAATTCTCAAAGAGACAAACACATCTCGATCATATTTCTTAGATAGATAGATAGATAGATAGATGGAATCACATTTTTATTTCGTATATAGATCAAAAGCTCTTATTCTGATCCACAAAATAGTAGTTGTGTTGATCCTACAGTACAATCAAGATAAAAATGAGATTTTTATATCATATCAGTCTTAAACATTATGAGATAAGTCCTTTTTTCCCTGAGTGTGGAAAACACCTCTGTTTGGTCAGAAGGAAACTCTGGAAAGGAAACGGTGCTTTACTGGAATACATTAATTATGAATTCATACCAAATAAGTGGAGAGAAACCAAGAAATTAGATAAACTCTCAGAAATAACAGTACAAAAGCTGTCATTTGGTTGGTTGTAAAAGCAACATATTTGTAACTGAAGGGTTCATTTTGGTACCTCAAAAGTACATACTTAAAATTGTACATAACTGAATGTAATAAAAGTGACCCTTTTGAAAAGTGATTTTGTACCTTTATTTCTGAAAATAAAAAAAATAAAACGCTTTAAATAAAACAAGGCCAATTGTTAACTAAGTAGATTATTTTATGTTTATGGAGTTTAAAGATATCATTAAGGGAATGGGATATTACTAAATAAACAATAAGCTTGTCAAATTATTCTTATTAGAATATTTGTCTTGCAGTATTGAATATGACCACTAGATGGCATGCGTGATTAGTAAATCAAATCCCACATTAGCTGGAAGAAATCATTCCCTCCTGCACTGATGTCCTGTGACTGCTGGGTAACAGAGAGACTGGAGGTAAAGCTCATTAAATGTGCTTTAGAGTGTGAGAATTTTAGAGAATTAGAGCATAAAACAGAACAGTTGAAAATAATAATAATAATAAAAAAAGAAATACACAAATACAAACACAAATGAATGAATGAATAAATACAAATGAATAAGTATTTCTAATATTTTTTAGTAAAGAACAAATGTAAAATAAGGATGGTGCTTAAAAATTTACTTTCAAGTTATTTATGTAATAATGACAAGAATGTTATAATTGCGGACAGTTTAACTTTTTCTTTAAATGTTGGATAGGAATATCGGCATATTCTCTGTCTCCATTCATCAATGGTGATCCCCATGATACTTTTATAATAACAATAAATACATCAAATAATAATGATAATAATAATAAAAAAGATTTGTAAATATTACAAACTTGAAAGGAACTAAAGTAGGCCTAGTTAATGTTACCAAATTTTCCCCTGCAGTTATTAAATTTCTAAATAAAGTCAACGTGAAAAAGGGTGAACAATAATATTTAAATAAATATTTAAATGAATTCACATTAACATCATGTAGTCGCATATGTTACAACTATTAACTGTTATGGTATTATGTAAAATAAATTAATTAGCAATTTTAAAAAAAAAACTTAAAGGGGGGTTTATGGTTACCACCTGGCAACCGTGTGATCTTGCGAGCAGGTTCGAGCTTTTCCTGGTCACATGACCTGCCGCTCTAACAGCATTGGAAAGCGTAACCGCCACAGGTTCGCAGCGGAGGAATTCCAGGTGAGACACCTGGCAACCCGTGATCTCTCGCTTGATCAGAGAAGGTAGAAACCTGACAGTGGACCAAGTGCTGAGGTCGATAAACACGAGTTGACATCGGGTTAACTGAACCAACTCTCATTGCCCAACTGCGCCATGAGAGCGCTCTGGATTAGGACATATTAATCCAAGGACAATTCGGATGTTTCTTCATTTCATCTCATCTCGTCTCGTTTTGAGAGTTTGCGGACCTGACAGAGTTTGACTGACAGCCGCGAGGTTGACCCGAGGGAGCTGCGTTTAAAAGTCTTCACGGATTCAGAAAAGTTTTATGGAGGGATTTTATTAATAACGTTACATCCAAACAGGTAATGTTTTTTTAGTTTCAGTAATGCTGTGATTAACAATAAACAGGTGTTTTGATGTTTTGAGTTGGTGTTAATGATTAGCCGCTAAATGCTAACAGCGCAACAACCTGTTGCTCTGTTTCAAAACATCATCAGCAAACAAGGAAATCCTAACAATAAACCGTTTAAAAACAACGTAAACACCCGGATCTACAGAGCTAATCTTTTAAACACAAACTAACTAAGAATATATGTCTAAATTAAGTTGTCTTGCAATTTGGTTAATGATAAAGTGATTTCTTTTGAATCAGGATAGCATCCGTTCAATGATTCACCTTTCCAACATGTCAACATCAACACTGATTTATAGTCTACGTGTAGAATGAGTTTCTATTTAAGTTTCTACACTAAGAGTTAATGTGCGGAAAATTCATTGCATTCCCCACATGGTTTCTGTTGTCCTGGGCAAGTTTGAGCAGGTCCAGGTGGTGCTCAGGTTGACACCCACAGAAAGAGCAACCTCAGGCTTTGTTTTTTTTTTTTGCTGGAGAAACAATGAATCTACATTTATGGCCTGGAATACCATAGTGCTGATTGCTAGTTTAATTGTACAGTTCAGAAAAGGTTGCATTGCATTCATGCAAACACCATGAAACTAAATGCAGTGTGACTTTGTAGCTCCATCTGAATGCACGGTTAGTTAATTATAAACCAAAATGTGTCCTGTTGCAGTGATTTTGTTCAATCAGTGGCCTAGTTCAAGCTTGAGTGTGTCCCGTTTAACCTCTATTCATCCTGTCAGTTCATTTAATAATGAGTGTCAGACAATGAAGGGTTGTTTCGTTCAGCACAGAGCTCTTGATGCTCTTTAGGAGGATGAAGTGCACCGTAAGTGTTCCTGAAAAAATGCTGTTGTGATGTTATATTAGTGGCCAGAGACAGTAGCCTTTGAATGTTACTTCTGCATTGTGCAGTTGATGGTTAACTTGTGAGAGTTTAATGGCTAATGGGAGGACTTTGCCTGTTTTGCAGAGTAAAGAATCTTTATGCTAGGTTTTATTTTTTAAAAATAAAAAAAAATAAAAAAAGGCCAGTGCTTGCACCACCATTCCGCAATAAAATAAATTCTGTCTTACACAATTTTGTGGAAATAATTGTAATCTGAATGCAAAAAAAAATAAATAAATTGGTACAGCAAAATAAAATAAAATAAAAATGCTATTTGATTGCTATAAATTTCATAAGCAAACATATAGGCTACAACTTCAAAAGTTTGGGGTCAGTAGGATTAGTATTTATTTCACGTTTGTAAATTGTTGAGGTTAAAATAGATGTTCTTCTAATAGATGATGTTCTTTTTGAGCTTTTTATTAATCAAATAATCCACAGGAAATGGCTTCTGTATGCAAATATAAAGCCGCACAACTGTTCAGCGGTGGATGTGATAATAATAATGTTTAATAATAATAATAACAGGTTTTTGAACACCAAATCAGCATGTTAGAATGATTTCTGAAGGATGATGTGACACTGAAGACTGAGTAGTAATACTGAAATTTCAACTTTGATCACAATAATAAATTACAGATATGATTGGTTGTTGTATGGCATGTCTTGAAAGCTCAGTGCTGCCTGTTTCAATTAAATCTCCTTCCCAGTTGCATAAAATTATTTGTCTTGCAAGTTAGTCTTTTTTCTGTTTATAACACCTTGATTTTTTCAATTTGAAGTAAGACTGATTATTCCTGGGTTAACTGCTTTTTGGTCATGCTAGTTCTTAACAGTCTGAACATGAGGGACTTGTGCACTGGATGAACTCTGATAGTCATTTCTGAAACAGAATGTTATTGGTTAAAATCTATACTGATTAATTATCCGGGTTTTGTCCATTGCCAGAGTGGTTGAGAATGTTGTTCAAGAACATCCTCAAGAGGTGAATCACAGATGCTTTTGATGTTTTGACACACAAGGCTGAACGTTGCACGAAACCGGATGCTGCAGATGTGGATTTGAAACGTGTACATCGTGTATATCTTCTGTGATAATATGATTGTTGATTAAATGATGTGTGGTTTGATGTTACTGACAAAACGCTCCTACAGAATAGGGTTGTGAATTGGCACTGGTTTCACGATTCAACTCGATTACAATTATTAACGATTCGATTTAATTCAACATCATGATGCAACACAAATGTATCATCATTATATCAGATTTATTTTGAAAAAAATTTCTTACTTTCACAATCAATTTACTTCACAAGGTTAACTTATACCCTCCGTGTGGTCAGTCCACACAAGCTTGTTTTTTTTGCGGCCCCTTTAAATACAAGACAAGCATTCAATCTACGCCAGAGCATCAAGAGTGTCCAAAAATCTCTGTACAGCGCTCTCGTCGGCGGCGGTGTGAACGCACAGTAACGATTAACTAAGCAAATTGCAATGTTTGAGGTGTTTTATAAGGTTCGATGT
>JAUMHR010000076.1:1966388-1977016 GCA_032361145.1 Enteromius fasciolatus
TGAAACTGACTCAAGATACTTATCCACATGATAAAGGAGGTGTTGAATATTCTAAAAATATCAATAACTCACTTTCGGCTAAAATCGAAGTTACGGCCTTTTGCCTTTGCACGGCAGTAGTGTGATAAAATTAAGGTTTACTGTTCGTTATCAGAAATATGAAGAATGAAGCACAGCTCACATAGAAGTCCTTTTTGAAACTAAGGAGGTTTCAATATAGTAGTTGCAATGTTCCATGGGTATTCATTGAAACAACTAGATTTTGTCCATGAAAATTTAGAGAACAACGTTAAATGTGAGTGCACATCATGACATGGCAGTCATTTTGTGCTATAAAGCACTGCGTAATCACGCAAAGTTTTGCAAATTTTCTGTGAATCCACCCAGTCTGTGTCCTCAGACCACAGGTGATCCAAATCTCTTCATCCCACGGGTGTTTAGAGGAACTGCTCAACTGAATATCAGCTGAATGTTTGAGACGTCTAGACATGAATGCTTTCTTGACAGTGGCTTAACACACTTGACTGCTGGGTTAGCAGCACAGAGTAAGGATGATTCCGGTAGTTGTTATTGATTTAAAGTGACGGGAAAACACAACAAAGCACATGCTGTACAGCTTTGACTTTGAAAGGATAAAGGTGTATGTTTTATAAAATATTGCAGAACCTGCAGTAATTAAATAATAATTTAAAAAAAACAACTTATGCAAGATAATATGTTTCGAGTATAAAACATCCGAGTATACGCATTCGAGTATAAAGAATAAAGAATATGCATAATTTAGTCATAACTAAATTACATTTTTAACCCTTTCTAATTAACTTTTAAACTAATATTGTAGAACAACGGCACAAACAGCAGGCTTAAATTAACCTTTTTTGGCCTTATTACAGATTTAATTACTTGCTTGGAGGTGTGTGACAAATTACATTTATATCTATACCTCTAAAGGACTGTGTGCATTTCAATCGACACAAATAAAGTAAAAAAAAAAATAGAAAAAAAAAGAAATTCAGCCAATGTCAGCTCATGCCTTTTTCTCATGCTTTTCTCCTTCCAGACACCTTCAATCCTGCAAATGCTTTAGATCTCACTGAGCAATAAGCAGGCTTGTGATGATAGCTACAGATGAAGATAAAAAAGTGGAGAATGTAAGAGCCTATATTGCACTGTCAATTGTTCTGGACAATTGCTCTGGGAATAGGCATGAGATGAGATGGTTTTTTCTCTAGAGCTCTCTCTGCGGACTAAATGTGATTCATAGACATTTACATAACTGCCAATTACCTGGGAAAAATGGAGTTTAAATTGACTGCCTTGGGGATGACTAAAATGTATTTTAAATGAGTTTTTCCCTTTTTTTCTGCATCACATTTCAAAGTATTCTTTTGTTCTTAGACAAAAGGAAAAATTTAATTCAATGTTGATAGCATAATTGTGTTGCCTGTCCAATTAACACAAAAATAACCTGCAGATACATTCTCAAATACTATGTGTGATTAAAAGACTTTCATGTCTTAATCTCCAACAGTTTTGAGGTTGAGCTTCGTGTCAACTTGACAATCACCTGGGAGTAATAAAATAGAGCTGTTATAAATTAAGTCCATTTAAATGCTTCTCTCCTTTGGGAAATCACATCTATTCAATTTTAAACAAAAACACCTCCACCCACATTCTAGCACAATTCAGCGTAAGATCAGCAAGATCTGCACTTGCATGACTATTATATAATACCAGCTGTGTTCATGTTAATAACCGTAGCTGTTATGTTATGCCTCATTGACCTGCACCAGGCCTAGATGAGGTTTTAGTACAAGATTTAGTACATTTATTTGCTGTGGTTTAAGTCATATTTAAATTATACCCTTTAAATTGCATTTCAAAAACAATATACCTAGGTGCTTTCTTTTCCATTGGATGGTTTTGGTTTATTCATTCCATCTAATAAATACACAAAGTGGAAATGAGTGCTTTGAAAGCTTTAACATTAGTCCAAAAAGCATGAACAATTTATATTTACTGTTATGCTCTTAGCAAAGCGTTCTAATTAATCTAATTTATTAAGATTAAATTGTTGTGCTACCTTCTTGGAACAAAAACAGTTTTCACTTGCTGCGTAATGGAAATGTTTCTTTTACGATGACTTGGCTCAGGGTAAACTCATTTTGCACTTTACAAGCACGTGATGCATGCAAGTTGACAGCACAATGGATTATAATGAAGAGATGGGGGAGGAGAAGGGGGATGGGGTGTCTTAGTATCCATAACTCTGTTTCAATAAATGTTATTAAAATGCTTTTTTGGACACATTTACATAAATGTACCCTTTTAGCAGATCCTTTTACTTATAAATGTTAAGATTGGAGGAATACAAAATAATAATAATAATAATAATAATAATAATCACCACAAGGCGATGCTTTTAAGTACTTTGAAGGATGAGTGGATAGAAAAAAGACACTCAATAGATGCAATACAATAAACTGTACACATACTGTATGTACTACATAAGCAGAAGTGTTCACAATTTTCATACACCTGTGTGAGAGAACAATGTGATCTCCTCTTCTCTAAAATGAGTTAGACCTAACCTAAAACCTACAATTTATAGACAGGGTCTGGTGTCTTACAAAATAAAAAAATAATTGGAGACAGGTCACTTGAATTTACCCAACTTCTATCCAAACTTTTGACTATTAAATGTTTACATCGTGAAAACCAGTACTACTTTATTTATTTTTTGTATTTTGTATTTTTTGTATTTTATGTATTTAGCTGATTTCTGTTCTCTGCAGGGCCTATCAGTCTATTCACACAGGCTGTGATTGTGACAGAGCACCTGGTGATTTGAGACAGATAATAGACAAAGGGAGACAATGCGACTTCACACAGTTTTTCTAGCTCAGCTGTTACCTGAACCAAGGACTTCCTGTGAGGCAACAGTTCTACCCACTGAGCCACTGTGCTATACAAATTTTATAAACTACAAAGTATTGGCCAACCCATACATGTGTTCTAACAAACCTCTCTGTTGTTTCTGTGTTTGCAGATACACCAAGCTGAAAACTGCCACCAATATCTACATCTTCAATTTGGCACTGGCAGATGCTCTGGCCACTAGTACACTTCCATTCCAGAGTGCCAAGTATCTAATGAACACTTGGCCTTTTGGTGAGATTTTGTGTAAAATCGTCATAGCTATTGACTACTATAATATGTTTACCAGTATCTTCACCCTTACCATGATGAGTGTTGACCGTTACATTGCCGTGTGCCACCCTGTGAGAGCACTGGAATTTCGTACCCCCATCAAGGCCAAAATCATTAATGTATGCATCTGGATTCTCTCCTCTGCTGTTGGAGTGCCAATCATGATAATGGCAGTTACCAGAGAGACAAACCAAGGTGAGTACTTATTCAGAAGCAAGATTTTTAGAAAGCAAGTTTTGGAAGATATATCTCGATAAAAGCAAAGTTAACCTTCTGAATTCTGATTCTAGAACTGTTTAAATTTATCCCATAACAGGTGCCACTGTCTGTATGTTGAAGTTCCCTGATCCAGACTGGTACTGGGACACAGTGACAAAGATTTGTGTGTTTATCTTTGCATTTGTGGTACCAGTGCTAGTCATCACGATCTGCTATGGTCTAATGATCCTACGCTTGAAAAGTGTACGTCTTCTCTCTGGCTCAAAGGAGAAGGACAGAAACATGCGTAGAATCACTCGAATGGTCTTGGTAGTGGTAGCCGCCTTCATTATCTGCTGGACACCTATCCACATCTTCATCATTGTCAAAACACTTGTAGACGTCAACCAAAAGAACCCCTTTGTGATTGCCAGCTGGCACCTGTGTATCGCACTCGGCTATACCAACAGCAGTCTTAATCCTGTCCTCTATGCTTTCTTGGATGAGAATTTCAAGAGATGCTTCCGAGATTTCTGCCCACCCTTCCGAACCAGAGCTGACCAGAATAGGCTTAACCGAGCAAGGAATGCCACAAGGGAGCCAGTATCTGTCTGTGCACCTTCGGAGACAGGAAAGAAGCCAGTATGACTAGGCCTGGAGAGGATCCCACGGGGGTCCCAATCTAGAAGAGTTCAGCAGGACCTGCAATCTGAGGTGACTCAAATCTCCACTACTGAATTTTAGGAAAAGTATGAAAGAGCCACTTCCTCTTTCTTGGAAAGCACACAGCTTCTCCGCACTCAATACTGTCTCAAGTTTTGAAAATTCAGAAGATAACCAGAGAGACTGAGTTAAACAGCTCCTCTCCTGCACCATTTGTTACTTTGTATTGCGGATTGGCCCCAGTATTTCTTCAGAAGAAATGCTAACACAACAATGAGCATCTCGTGCTCGGGCCCAGTATCCAAAACAGGGTAAATTATCAGACTTTCATGGTCCGGTGGATTTTCAGGGTCTGAAATCTTATTTGTTTTGAGGACACAACCCAAAAATCGAAATGAAGGAGCATTCACAGAGTGTCTGCAAACAATGGATGATTCAATTCCCTGTGACTGAAAATAGCTGCTGTTACTATCAAAAATGAAATCCGAGAGGCCACAAAAGCAAATAGTGAAGATGGGTTCCATTTGCAGAAAACTGGCTCAGAATTGAAAAGTATTTTCAGCAGTTGTTTATATATGTAATTTCCTTTATCTCTCAGATATTGGACTAGTACTGGACAAACCTTGGGGAAATAGAAAAAAAACATGGAAAATAGATGTAAAAACTCTGCTCAAATGTCGCAAACACTGATGGAAACTCCAGGGGAATGATGGGAAAATATGTCTTGCCCCAGAACAGACTGCTGTCAGATTTGACAAACAGACCAAGATGGTATGTGATTTGAACCTCAGCCTAATGGAAAAATGAATTATGGACTGATAAATATTGATGGACTATTAGCCTTTATTGCTGAAGATCAGCTCATGATACCAAACTCTGCATCTCCTCTCCAAATTACTCCATTATACATACATTGAAGAGATGTTCAAACAGACGTCTGAAATCCACCAAACATTTCAGAACATTCCCAATAAGCTTTATTTAAAGAAAACACCTCAGAAGAAACAATACATAATAAATGAATACATTTCACATTTTTTGAATAATGACGCATTAAAATGTCACATCAAATTGCATTAAATTGGCTTGAAAAATGTATTGTGTCCAAAGGCAAAGTCAAAATTCACAAGAAGCTTTTCTTTGGAGTTCCATATATATATATATATAGAGAGAGAGAGATATATATTTTATATGCTAACTTCATGTGTATTAATTGAACGTAATATTGCATTCCATTGCTTTTGATTTGGAATGAATGCAATTTGATCAGCTTTATATCTAATATTTCAATTAATACAAGTGTGTGTGTATATACATATACATATATATATATATATATATATATCACAGTGCTTTTACTGTCAAGTCACAAGTGTAGCAAAAAAGGAATGTCCGTACGTTTTATTATGTCATTGTGGCTGGCAGCTCCATTTTGTTAAATTCCATTTAAAACAGTAGATCATTTATTTTGTTTAAGAGGTGGATTAAAGATTCCTCATAAGTGCTTTGTGAATTTTAATCGCAGTATGTAGTTTGAGTCAATTAACTACGTAGATTGATTTTGGTCTAACTAAGCATAGTCCTACAAGATGACTCATAACTCAAAAGTAAGTGTATTTGATGCCTTGCCTCTGGATATTTTCTAGATGTACTAGCTCACTGAGTCAATTGTTTTATTGTTAAAAAAAACTAACAAATGTACTAAGCTGTAATTTTGCTGATGATAAGTGATTTTAGTGAAATTGTATTTGTGTTACATTTTTAAGAAATATTATATTTATAATAAAACATCTGCAGGAATGTAATCTGATTTATACATGGTCAAATTATGTATGGGCTTGTTTAGGCAACAGTTTGTGGGTCCATGGTTCACACTTTTTTTTCATAGTCATTAATCTTAAAAAGAGGTCCTCAATTCCAATATGCATGCCCTATGAATTGAGTTGGGTCCCAATGCTCCATGTTCCCTAAGAATGTTCACTTGACACAATGCTTTCGTTTGAAACACACACACAGATACAAATTCAATAGTGCATAAAAAGATTGAGGTATTATGATATGTGCCGGTCATGAGCTGGTCACGACTGGCACATGACCAGATACATACCACCTTAAACAAGCAGCCATTTTTCAAAACATACTTGAAAAGCATGTTTCTTTTTTTGTTACCTTTGTATAACAAAAAGACATAGAAGACTGGAATTGAGAACTGCTGTTTTGAAACTGTGTGTTAAAGGGACAGTTTAACCAAAAATTAAAAATGCTGCCATCATTTACTCACCCTCATGTTGTTCAACACATATTTTGAAGAATGTTTGTTACCAAATTTACAGAGTTACAAATAATGAAGCATGATTTTCACACAATTACTAGAAGTATATCATGTTATAACTTCAAAACAATATTAATATGCTGGGAGATTTGAAAACTGATGCTTTTGAACATCACACATATCCAGCTTCATATTTATTCGTTTTAAATCGGTTCATAAGGCTCCAGTTCAAATCCTGTGTAACTACGGTTTGACAAAACACATCAAAGCTGTGTAAAAGGAAGTTGAAATGATATGGTGGCATCAACCAATGCCTTTTGATATCAGTTTTGGATTTAGTGTAGGGTATATTTCCAACATGATAGAGCTTTAACTTTTAGTGAAAGTCCCTGGACATTTAAATTCTGAATGCAATATGTAACTGTAGCAACGTAATAAAAATACACCAATACTTACCTCTGTCAACATAATAAAAATGTCCAAGGGTTCATGTATTAAACCTGTGGTGAAACATGCAGCAAGGTACATAAAACGATGCTGCACAAAAAGTGCACAGAGGTACATATTTTTGAGTCCATGTAATACAGAAGTCAATCTTTTGTTTAAAAAAATACTTTAACATATCCTGTTGTATTTAACAGAAGAAAGACAGGTTTGGAACAAAATTAGGGTGAGTAAATTATGACAAAATGTCTAGTTTTGGGTGAAACTATCTCTTTAAAAACACAAGTATGCATCAAAATGTAATACTAAATATCTCTTTTTTTTTTGGACTACAAACTGTTCTAAACACTCACCATAAAACCCACTGCATATTTTGACTTGTTTTTATTATTTATTTATTATTGATCAAAAGAGTATGATTCCTGTTAGCTTTGCTGGTTGTTACTCGGCACAACTTGAAGGTATATTTATGTGCTGCAGTGCTCAGTGTAAAAATTGCGTCACTTCACAGGCCATAATTGCAGAATTTCTCATTAGCTTGCACAAGACCTGCTTATATTGTGTAAATCCTTGAAAAAAAAAATATATATATACTATTAAAATAAATAAAGCACATGCTATTGTATCTTTTGACTAATAATTGGCTGAAAGGCTTTTTGTATGTGTTGACTACAAAAATGCATGAACTCCCAAATGATTAAACATTGCTTACTTGCTCCTGTCTTAGTAAGTTTCTCTGAATACTTACCCTCAATTTTGGGTTTTCCCATTTACTTCCAGTAGCCAAGTCTTTAAACCTGCATTCTCGAATACCCCCTAGTTGATCTAATTTGTCTTATACTTTTGATAGGTGGCACAAAACGCAATGGTCTTTGATTGATGACACCATAATGAAACACAAGACTGCTTCCTTAACACTTGCTTCTTGAAGTGCTTCTTTTTTTTAATTGAGAGGGACACTTTCTTGTATCACTTTCAAATTGCTGCAAGCTTATTAATTATGCCTTTCCACCATTAGGTGGAGGACAACCTAATGGAAATTAGGTTCTTTTACACAGAGGATTTAGCTGAATGGATTCAAGAAACACTAGAACATTCTCTTTAAGCGGAAAGAGTAAGCAATGTGTACTCCAAAGTGATGTATAAAAGGTAATTTATTTTGAGAGTAGGCATTCCATTGAATGACAAGCAGTAGATATCCCAGTGAAGATAAATTAACATGCCACCTAATGAAGAGCATTAGCAACATGTTCATAATCCAGTAACACAAATCACGTCTCATTGACCCAAGTGCATCTCATTAAAAGAATGTAAACGAAACATCCTTATGATGAAATATAGATAATACAATTCTCAGATTCTCAGAAGTCCATGAACAAAAGAAAAGAAAAAAGCTTGAGGCTAAGTAGGACTGAAGCAGGGACAGCTGGACAAAGACAAAGGAGAAAAAGGGAATATATCATTAAGACTGAGCTTTCATGCATATTGAGACATATTCTCCTGTGTCCAAAACATATTCACTAAGCTACTGCTTAAATCCTTTGTTTTGGCTTAAAGCCATTGTTACCCAACTGTAAAGTGCAATGCAACTGATCTCCTCAGAAAAGGGTACACCAAGTACCAACTGTCAAGTACTGATGCAACACATTCAATACGCACTCTTTTGTTAAATAGTCTATTGATGCTGCATTTAACTATTTCTCTACCTGCAAACGTTCTGTTCAATATCCTTCACAGAGTTACGTCAGTGAAGCTACTTTGAAAATCGATCCTTTATAGTGGAAGCTACTCAGAATTGAAAGTGTTGTAGTCTTCCAGTCGTTATCACAAAATAAACCCAGAATAATTAAAGTTCCAGTCCTTGCTTTGTGCTGTGGTCCTCATCACCTCATCAGGTTTATTTTGTGATAATAACTGTCTTTGATGTATATTAAGCCACCTAGACAACTACTTAGAAATATGAATGAAATAAAACATTGATTAGAGTTGTTTATAACTTAGAAGTTTAATAATTAATAAGTGCAATTTCAGTCTAAGTTAATTTTCTCTAGTCTGTCATTGGGTAATTTTGTTTGTTAACTGTTTATTTTTCTTCCCACAATCTGTTATTTTTTATTATTATTGGTTTATTATAAAAATGTTGGATTATTATGAAAGTGCTTGGATGCCATTTTCATTGCATTCACAAGACGACAAATATTAGCCATTAAACTTGCACTGATATGAAATAAGAGATACAAGAAGTAGCACTGGAATGTTGTTATGGACAAAGATACATTTAAGTTGCTTATTTGTAACTGGCTTATATTTTAACGTGCCTCAACCAACAATTTCTAGCTGCAATAAACACTATAGTGGCAGTAAAACAGCCAAAACATTTATTCCTTTTCACGCAAATTTTGATTACAGGACATATTTGCGATCAATAAAAAAATACTTTCATTTTCATTTACTTGGACAATACTATATTATGACCAGCTTCAATACAGTATGTATGACTTTTCTGGCATAGTGAACTTGCTCTGTAGCTCACCTGGTACAGCATTGCAGTTGTGACGTGAAGTCCTGTGAAACAATAAAAAGATCAAAGACTTGTAAAAACAACCCAAAATGGCAAAGTTGCCAAATGTTTTTATCTCACATATGCTTTTGTCAACACTATTGTGTGCTGGTGTTACATTATTTTCAAAAGCGGTAAAGAGGGCACTTACTGTTTAACATCACTCCGAACTGCCAGAATACGTATTCCAACCAATGTAATAAAACATTACTGCATTCAGGTTCATCTGTTTTTGTACATTTCCCTTTGGAATTGTCACGAACCATGCAAGGTGTAATGTAATATAATTTTGCACAAATGTTGCCACAGGTACATTTTTCCATTGTGACTAGGTAACAAATAGTAAACCGTTCAATAATGCAACTGGACAATCTGAAATGAGAGTTCCAAAGAAACATGCAATAAAATAAGCATGAAATAAAGCATTTTGGATACATTTATTAGTTATTCCCATTACTTATAATGCAACTGCATCCACACACACACACAAGCATCATGCAGCCTATAATGAAGAGTAACAAGAATAGAACCTCCACAGGTGGTATGAGCAAGTGTTGTGCTGGTGTTATAAGCTGTCACACAGCCCTGGAGTCTTTCACACTTCACCCTATCACAAATCTCATCTGTCATTCAGGTGCATCTATTTGCAGGTAAGTACAATTTACCTTGTTGTAGGCAGATAGGGCATGTATTTTTCAGTCAGATCTCAATGCCACGTGCCTTTTTCAGCATCAGTGTATCATCTTCACCAGAAGCTCCAACCTCTGCATAAGTGTTGGTTAAAGAAGAAGGTCCTGCAGGTTATTACAAAACTCAATTTTTTGCCATATTACCCAATCATTCCTCCTGTCTTGATAGTAGAAAACAATATCAGAAGAAAAAAAAAAAATTGAATGACCGCTTACTTAACATTTTGCTTTTGAAAGAATCACAAAACAGGCAAGAAGCAGAATAATATATAGCAGAAATGTCATTAGAGGCATGCTTGTCCATTAAGCCTGGGGCAACAAACAGTGAAGCATTTCAATATCTTTGTCCAACATTATCCAACATCAAATTGTGTTTTTCATCCATTGCCATAATTGGCTTTGGCTTGCACACTGGGGAACTAAAGATAAGTACGACATGACCTTCAAATACCTTTTCTGTTTTGGGGGCATTTGATTTGACCAAAATTTAAAGACGTGGCATTTAATTGTGACCATCACCATCATGTGACAAAGCCAACATGGCAGATATAGTACTGTATATCTGGATTTCATTGATACTACTCTCACCCTT
>JAUMHR010000076.1:2048723-2063227 GCA_032361145.1 Enteromius fasciolatus
CACACGAGGGTAGGATAAAGGTGAAGGTGATGAGCTGCTGATCAGAAGCAGGTGTGAGCAGTTGCTCTAAATGAAACGAGGAGGTAGAGGATAATTAAAAGGCCAAGAAGGCAGGAGACAAAAAGAAAACAACTCAAGCCATGTGCTTAAATCAAAACAAAAACATAAAGCACCCGTGATCATGACAAAATCTAAATATCCTGAAACATAGATCTAGTCTAAATGGTAGTACAATTTTTTACATTTTTTACACAATCTGAAAGTATTAAACAAAAAGAGCACCACAAGTTGTAGATAAAGATATAGCAATACATTTTAAAATGTAAGGTTTTTAATATATATTTATTTATATAGTGTAGCAGCAGTCTGTGCAATGTACAAATGAAATATGCAAATTATATGCTAAAGTGCATTTTGCCATACTAGCACCGCAATATTAGAAAAGAGCAGTGCAAATAGAGTAATTAAGCAAAGTAATATAAACAGCATGAAAGTTCTTAAATACAAATGAGTATGATGTGAGCTCCTTTTTAAATGTATTTTTTTATTTTAAATTTTTTATAACGATCCGGTATGCTATGGGGGGAATGGGGGCATGTTCTGGTTTAGATGACCTGAAGATAGAAGCTCCTCCTAAGTCTCTCAGTTTTGGCCCTGATGACACAGAACCTTCTGCCTGATTGCAAAAGTTGAAACAGTTAATGGGGTGGATGAGTCCTTTAATATCTGAACTGCTCTGGACCGACATCTCCTGGTGTAAATGTCCTGTAGGGAAGGGAGAACATACCCACAGCAGCGTTCTGCCACACACCACTCTCTGAAGAGCTTTTCGGTCCTGAACAAAACTATTCCCATACCAGGATGTGATATTCTGTGTAAGGATGCTCTCCAAAGCGCTGAGGATCACTGTAGAGACCCTGAACTTCCTCAGTTGTCTGAGCTGGTACAGGCACTTCCTAGCCTTTTTGGACTGGACATGGATGTGAGCTCTGTTAATAATAAGGGGCTCTTGGTCTGGCTGCTGACTCCTTCTGAAGTCCACCACCAGCTCCTTGGTCTTGCCTACGTTCAGCTGGAATTGGTTGTCCTGACACCATGTTCTTCACCTCGTCCATGTAGGCCGACTCATCATTTTTGACACCACTGTGTCATTGGCAAACTTCACAATGGTATTCTGGGCATGTCCCAACGGGAGGAGGCCCCGGGAAGGACCTAGGACAAGCTGGAGGGACTATGTCTCTCGAACGCCTTGGTGTTCCCCCGGAAGAGCCGGAGGAAGTGTCTGGGGAGAGCTAAGTCTGGGTGTCCCTGCTTATACTGCTGCCCCCACTACCTGGCCCCGGATAAGCTTAAAGAAAATGGACGGACGGATGAATTACTATTAATACATGGCTAATATTCTATTAATATGCATAATAATAAACAACTAAAAGGTGTTATCGAAAATAAAGTGTTACCCTGACTTCTTCACATTGGCGTCTGAAGGTTGAGGAGAGGAATGCCATATGCTGGTAGCGCACATTTGCCAAGGGCCTTTATCCAGCTTCGTCCAACTTCAGCCTTGTCTGCTTTATGTGCATTTGAGACAAGCTATCCAAGAATCCATAACTCAGAAGTTTCCATCAAAACATCGCGGTAACTTTCCAATATATCATACAAAGATGGAAAATGATATGAGACGAGTTCCTTCCATAGCATGAAGAAATACTGTTAAATGATCTCAGTCTCATCGTATCACACATGTTTGTGTCTATCCCTCATTTTAATAGGTCTACATCAAACAGTAACATATTCCATCTTCCATATGAAGCACATCTGTGAGGAATCCACATGACATCAAATGGAAAGACCCATGCATTAACAGTAGCGTGCAACGGCAAGAACATAAATAATTCTACTGATTTTCCTGATAAAGAGGCCATATAGTGATACACTTTGACATTCAGCTCTTTTCCAGTGCTTTCCAGTCTTGATATAAACTGTGATTCTCAGACTACCCTGCAGGAGCCTAAAGGAATAATTCAGTCAAAATGACATCAATTCTAATCCTCATGTCTTTCCAAAGTTGTAGGACTTATTGCTCCTCTAAACTACTCAATGTATTTATAGCATTTAACTCCCTTAATTTGTATAGTGTTTGTATGCTGTAATGTTTGATGTTCACATTACATTAGGTACACAACTGCTTGTTTATCCCTCTTCAGCTGTGTTTGATTCCAGACGTTCAGTACTTTATCAAAAAGTGTTAAAGTACCTCTATTATAACAGTGAAATCATGAAAAGCTGGAAAGTTTCCTTCAATAAACCGGGAAAAATGCGTTTATAGTGAATTTTGAACATTTTAGAGACTTACATGGATTTGTTTTAAATGTTTTTTTAAAAAGTGTTGTTTTGTGTTCCATGGAAGAAAAAAAGGTAGCATGAGGGCGAGTAAATAATGATAGGTGAACTTTTCCTTAAACGTCAGTGACTCTGTCAGCACTCTTTGATTTGACTGAACAGTAACACTAAAATAGAGAACACTTAATCTCTACTAACTAAGACTTTTCCCTCAGTAAATTCCCAATTTGCTGTAAGGTAGTTGTTAAGTTTAGGTTTTGGGTAGGATTAGGGATGTAGAATAAGGTCATGTAGAATAAGGCATTAATATGTGCTAACTAGTACTAATAAATTGCTAAACTTGCTATGCATGCTAAAAAGCAACTAGTTAAGAGACCCATTAAAATAAAGTGTTATGGACTTAACCTGATGTCCCATGATGCAATGGAGGTACCCATCCCTGCGCTGACATCCACTGTAATTTCATGTGGAGTTGTGTGGAGGTTTGGGATTAAAAACCTTGGGGGAAAAGGAGAGGAGGAGGACTCACAAAGCCACTATTGTTTGGCCTCCACAGTCATTTTTAATGCAAGGCCACTGTGATTTTCTCAAAGCTCCCACCTGTTTTTCTCATTAAACCTCTCGGCTGTGCTTCTACTGGATACCTTATAGGTTCCACCCTCACTGGGAGCTCCGGTTAAACTGTGTGGGAGGAAAATTAGAAAATGAGACAAGGTAAAAAAACAACAAATAGCGTACATTCTGCGTTTGGGTGGTGGACTTAAATGAAACGCAGAGATCCAGACGAGGAGGAGGAGGTGACCAGACAGACAAACACACTGTTACACTGGCAAGTGCTATATTAAAGCCTCTTGGAAACCCAAACACAAATACAGACAAATACATGAATACAGACAGAAACAATGATTCCTGATGGTCCGAGATTAACACTCTAAACAAAACTACTGTCTGTAACGGTGCTTAAATCTTACTTGCTCTGCCTCGCTCTGAAATCAGGAATGTTTTTTTTAAAAAGTGTTCGTTTTTTTAGTCCATATTTGTGTTCCATTTCCATTTGATCTTTAAAACAAATTTGGATTTAAGTCACATAGAGCAATACTTACTGTTCTTTACATTATAAACAGGCTGTCAATTCTATACTATTTTGTATTCAGCAACTATATTATGTATGTTTACTGTATACTGTTATATTCAAATAATGGTTTCTTAAGCCTGATTTAGTCTGTTTTCCATAAGGGGAGAAGGTTTTCTTTTTCAGTTTTGTTTTTTGTTTACAGTTCAATACCATATATTGATGGTCTTGTAAACTGAAAAATAAAAATAACTGCATTATGTATTTTAATGTTTAATATTATTTTACTTTGTATGGATATTTTTGTCTTAGGGAAGATATATGCTTTATTAAAATTAAATCTATATTAGTTCATTTATTTTTTTCACTGTACAGTATATGCTTCTAATTCATCTACTTGCTGTTTGAATAAATGAATAAACAATTATGCTTTCACTCTTTTAATAAAGCTCACATCACATTTTTCAATATTATGTTGTCAGTGGGAAAGAAAAAGGGAAAATAGCAGATTTCATAGTCATTCTCACCAAAATGTTTCTTATAACATAGCTTAATGAGGCGTTTATACTGTAAGTGCAAATATAATGAAGGGGTGCTTGAGAAATCTTATTATGCTATAACACTGTACTTTATTGTCCACTATTTTTCTCTCCCTCATGGGGCACAAGTTCTAGTATCAAGCATCCTGGAGTAAGCTGCCAAATTCAACACACGGATCCTTTGTTGTTGGCCTGAAATGACTAATGAGCTCTTTAACCAGCAATAAAAATCCATCTGCTGTTAAAGATTTGTTATATGCAAACATGACACATACAGTAGAGGCAAATATTGAACATTGCTGTTTTTTTATCAACAAACATATATCAATTTTGTTTCACAATAGAATACAATAGCAATCTGCTGAGTATTTCAATTATTTCCATCTACGTATTTTGTGTGTAAACAGACTTGTCTGAAATAAACTGTCCTTGCACACTGTTTGAGACTCACTGAATTTTCACAATTGTTACAAATAGTTTCTATAGATACCCAGGCTATCACAGAGGAGCAATATTTATTAAGGTGTCCATATTACATTTTTTTTAAAAGACATTTCATGCAGTGCACATGTTATGCTTTCTGTCAGTGTTTCCTTAGTTTAGTGTCATGTGGACCTTTATTTTGAAAGTTTGTCTCCCACTACGCTTTGCTTCTCGTGTTTGTGTCTTGTTAGTTTCCTTGGTAATTGATTAGCTCCAGCCCTCGTTAACTCTAGTCTAAAAGTGTTCATGTTTGTAAGTCTAATCGCTGCATATTGTGAGTGTTTCCTCTCAAACAAAGCGTTTTCCCCTGTCTCTTGTTTTCCTTGTTTGATTTATCTGTGTAAATAATAAACCGACCTTGGATTATTCTCTGTTTTGCCCCTTTGGACTCTGTTAGCCAATTAACTGACCCTCGTTACCCATATCGATATTCTTGTATGCTGTTGTCTCCGCTATCCCTGTCTGCTGCCATTCGACCCTGCCTTTGTTTGACCATGCCAGTAAATACGTGGCAGAGTCACAGGTTGCCTCCAGGGTGGATCAAGAGCCTTAGGAGGTCGTGGCGGATCAGGGGCAGCCCTCGGCTGTGGTGACTCATGGGCAGCCCTCGGCTGCTTCGGGACCCTATAGCCCTCCTCAAAAATTTTCTTAGGGAGGCCTCCAACCCCTAGCACTGTGTTCTTGGGCTGTGGCTTTGACAGCGTGAACTTGGTATACTTGGGCTGTGGCACGGGCTCTGGCAGCGCAGCAGACTCTGGAGGGCGCACTGGAGGCACAGCAGACTCTGGATCGGGATCTGGGACCGACTCTACTGGTTGCGCCTAAGGAATTGGATCTATGATTGTCTCCACAATCATAGATCCCATCAATTTCAATGGAGAGCTGGTGATTTCCGGCGACGAGAGCGACAGCGGCCGAACGACCAGATGTGGGCGTGTTCAGCGACGCGACAAAGTTCAGAATCTCTCAACTTCATGCAAATGAAGAGCGACTTTAGGGAGCGACAGCCAATAGGAAAGAAGACGCTCACATGCTCATTCTCCTTTCAGCTCCAGCAGTGATGATGGGGTTTGCGTTTTTGCCATATATAAATGCACACAATGGAAAAAAGTACTCTGTTTCTCATTCATGTATGGACTCGGTGTATATTTATATTATATTTAGTAATTTGCCTCCAAAATGTTTGTATTTGGTGGCAAGAAACCTATTCGCTGTCAACGATGACGTTACTAAGAAACCATTAATGAGAACAACCACTAGCAACCTCATCGCCAGCCTCTAGCGACATACACCGACAGAAGTCGCTGCTAGTGTGAACGAGGCATTAGGCTTAGAAGGATTCTCTGTGGCATAAAGGTAAGAGTCAGACTGAAGAAGAAGGATTAAGAGGTGTGGTAGTTACCTCGATCACCGACCAAGAGCTTCTGAACTGTTTGACTTTTATACAGGGTTACTGATTGCTGCCAGGTGATCTCAATTAATACTCCAGTGACTGAGATCAAGCCATCGCGAATTGTGTAAGCGTGACAATGGATGACAGCTTTTTATTTTTTCTAATGAAAAATTTTATATTCTATATTCATACTTTCTGCCTACATAAAACCTTTAAAAAACAGTCACTTGGGTACTTGAGGTAGATGTCTATGTAGGCAGTAGACAGCAAGGTAGTTCAGTAGGTTTTGGAACAGAGCTGTACGCACTTTGTTGAGTCACAGATGCCTAACAAACTCTATTGTTTACTGCTAAATCACATAAATGCTATACATAAACAGACAAAAAATGCAATTTCACTTTCAATGAGGCGAGCAGGAGAAAAAGAATACCCATTCCTTACGCATATAGGCCTACATGTGCACTCATCCAAATCCAAAGACAGAAAGAGACTATAATCAAGAAGTAAATTAAAGACTCTGAACTGAGGTCACACACGGTCACACCCCCTACTCAAGTAGCAGTCTTCATTGTTGCATTTCCTAATCTCTGGATCCACCCAGTATATTCAACACACACACACACACTCTGCTGGGGTGAACTGGCTATGAGAACAGTAAAATGTACTGTTTTATACAAGCTTGGTTTACTGCTTGTATTTCTATAAGCCCAATGCCACGTGCAGAGAAATGAAGTCACTGGTTGAGTTTACAGATGATGAGAGCTTTATGGCATCAGGCTTTTCTGCGCTCTTTAATGTAGAATAAAACAAATGAACCACAATCAGTCATCAATCAGTCTCTTAGAAATTTGTCTTAAACCTTGCTTGATCACTCCAAGAGCTTTTTTTTCCCCTGACTTCAGAGATTTGGATTCTACGTCTGTTCTGTCATTAGAAATTCTTTGAAACTTTTGCCCACTATATTGTATTCTGTTCATATTCTCTGGGCTTTTCTTGTTAAAAGAAGACTTTCTCTATAATTAAAACCCTTTCATTATTTATTCACCTTCATGTCATTCCAAAAACCACAAAAGGAGAATTTTAGAGAAATGTGCTGGTTAGTCTGTTTCATATATTTACAGAGAATAAGGACTGAAATGTTAAATCTTGAAAAATGTTATAATACAAGCAGGTTTATCAAGTCTGTTACAAACAAAAACAACAGATTGCCAAAACTTAACATTAGGTGGATATTGCTTTCTTATGCTTTAGTATATTTTCTGTATACTTTAAGCGAATGTTTTGCAAATAACATAATTTCAAGAGGATCGCTGGAAAAATTAATCACACACGACTGTCAGCCCACAATCTAATCATCCCCTCGTTAATTCACACCCAATCAAATAATTTTCTCTTCACTATAAATATCCTGGCTTCCCTTCTCCCGTTTCTCGCTTTCGTGCACCCCACTTCCACCCCTTCTCCGCCTTTTTTCCATTTGATTCATGCCTTCCGCGAGGGGCAGACGGAGACGGAGGCCGAGCCAAACGCCAAACTCTTGCCCACGCTAGGGTTCTAACCATTAGGGTTCGGAGTTTGGAGTTCGCCGTTCTCCCGGCTCGCTCCCCAGACAGCACGGCAAATTCGCTATTTTATTTACTATGAGGAAAGCGTGAACTGTTGAAATATACAAATATACAAGAATATACAAACTGACTGTAATCTAAACCCAAAGATTAAAGTTTTATGAAAATATCCACCCTCAGGCCATCCATGAAGTATATAAGTTGGTTTATTCAGCAGATTTGGAGAAATTTTGACATTTACATCTCGTGTTCAGCAAGGATCCTCTGCAGTGAACGGGTGCATTCAGAATAAGAATCCAAACAGCTGATGAAAATCACAATAATCCACACCACTCCTGTAACATCTTGAGAAGTCAAAATCTGTGTTTTTAAGAATCAAATCCATCATCAAGATGTTTTAACCTTGTTTTAACCTAAATGGCTCTCCATGAGCTTGTGGAAGCACATGTATTTCTCCCAGCCAATCAGTGGATATTAGTCTACGTCACAAATAACGACACCATGGCATCAGAACAATCAGAAGTTACCTGTGGCATTTCAAACTTCAGCGTGCTTCCGGAAGTTGAAAAAATATGAAGTTGTATATTTGTTACACAGCATCATTAAACAGATAACCTTTGCTAGCAGACATTTCAGATAATAGTTCATAGAGGTATAAATACTAACAAAAGTACTTAAAGTAGACTGTAGATAATGTTACTTAACGAATTTGAGACAGTTGTTGAACTTTTATTTGGTATAACCGACGAACAACGACGAACATCAGACGCATCCTCTCCTCTCCAGCAGCTGATGTTCCCGGTTGTAATGGTAACTCACAGACAATAGTGGGCTGGCTAACGGTTACTTTTTAAAAAATAAAAAAACAGCATCTTTCAAGAGTTCAAAAACTTTGTTTTATACATATGTTTAACCTTATTTATTTATTATAAATTGTAAGACTCACCCCAGAAAAGCAAATTCTTCTATCAGACACTTAAACTTGAAGTAAGATTGTGCCTCAGTCAAACGCGCTGTCCTTTGCGGCAGATGATGTGCCAGTCTGTGACATTATTTTACTTTCATAAATCGTTACGAAAGATTCACAACTCAAAAAAATGTTTTTCCTTTTGTCAATATTAAAATGCACGTTGATCAGCTGTGGAGGTGCACGCTGTCCTTATCTGAATGGTGAAAATAAATACATCTTTAAAGAATGTTTAATCGTGTGTCCGAAGTTTACACATTTTAAATAGTATATCTGGTAATCAGAGAGCATATAAAAAAACGTGTAAATGATGTTAATGAAATTACGTGCATACAACGTCGTAGTTACGTTGCCAGTAAGTCATGAAATTACTAATATATTATGAAAAGAGTACGAATACGGGATGTCCTTGGTTATCTTGTTACGTAAGGAGGATGTACCGGCGACGTCGTGAACTGGTAATAGGATGGTAATGGAATTATGCATATGACGTTGTGGTTACTTTGCCAAATGGTAAGTCATGAAATGACCAAAAATGACAAATATGTTACGTAACTGTTACTTCATGTGTTAGATGGGGTGATCTAACGAGTTGCATCTTGGCTCTGGAGTGGCAGCCATCTTGCGTAGTGGCTCAGGAGTGGCAGCCATCTTGTGCCCTGACCCAGGCTTTCCTTTCTCACACAGTATAATAAGTTCTGGTTTTCGGGAAGAGTACACTGACCCTAGACCAGCAGTTACAGGTTTATTTATATACAGCATAATCACATCATGCACAAGACTGGGAGAATAAGCTTTCCCATGCTACACCTATTCCTGTTAGTAGCTCAAAAATCCTTACATTCAAATCTAATTTGTCTAATATGTCAAACTTTCAAACCACAGTATAAAAATATTAACCTGTGACAACAGTTTAAAAAGTGCAGGAAAACCACAGACTTGGCAACCCTAATTCTACCCCCTCTGAGGTCATACCATAGCTTTGTGTGACCTTTTTTTTTACCTGTATTCTTGCTATGTTATGACCAGAGCAGGGACTTGAACTTGATGACTGGATCAGTCCGGTGGATCAGGATGAACAAAAATTAACTCTTGAATGATTTAAGCTGACTATTTTGAACCTCAAAAGCTTTATTTCACTTGAACCATCTACAAAACTCCACATAAGAGGGTCTGAGAGTTCTCGGCATTTGTTTGGAAATAAAACTGTCAGCAGGAGTTTAACAACATTTTCTGAATTGCCTGGAGCTGCAATGAATCTGACCCCCTATTACCTAAACATCTTATTAAGAACGGATACAACAGACCTAGTGCAATTAGTCAAAAATCTACTCATCTTCTAAAGTTCTCATTTTCTTCCAGCACGAGCCTAAGCTCTTATCTTTTGGACAGATTTCTTATTTTAAGCCTGAGTTATACTGTAGTGCAAAGGAACCCTCAGTCGCTTGCTGGGAGTTCAGCTGGTCTCCTCTTCGTGGGTTTTAGCGCACCAGAGAATGTTTAAGCAGTGTGTGAGCAGAAGTTCAAAGCTACTGGACCACAGCAAGCTGTTTAATTTGATGTTCACAATCATCTCGCCGTTTAGTCTGTTGAGTTCTCCTTCCTTTCTTGTGTCGTCTCAGTGTGTGGTCTCTAACAAACAGTGAGAGTGTCCACAACATCTGGAAAGACATCACACACACACACACACACTGTGGTATAGTGTATGAAATAAAAGGAATTGAGCAGAGATTATGAGAATAAAATGGCAAACATTCTTTTCGTGAGCTCAATTTCCGATATTTCACCCTCTCGCTCTGTTTCAGGCTACACAAACCCATTGACCTCACCCGGCTGTGCTAAAAACAGCTGGGACGCTTTCTGCTCCAAAAATCCCATGAAAATATAGACCGCTGAGCCACCACCCTGGCTTAACTCTCCTTATGCTACACTTTTCTTAGGTATTCCTTCAGTTTCCTTTGATTTAATTACACTTTATTTTGAAACAAATTAGAATAACTGTATATGAAGATTTTATTTGCAAAAACAGAAAACTCAATTTTTGTTCAATTTTTATTATTATTATTGTTTTCATGTGTTTTATTGTGTTAGTTAGCTGTATTTTTAATGAATTTTCTAACCTTATCAAAAAACACTTTTACATATGCAGAGAGAATTGCATTGGTGACACTCTAGTTTAAGAACCAATTCTCACTATTAACTAGTTGCTTATTAGCATGAATATTACTAGCATATTGGCTACTTATAAAGCACATATTAATACCCTATTCTACCATATTTTAGATCCCTTAAAGCACCCCATCCCTAAAATGTACAACTGTAATTACTTTTAATAAGCAACCAGAGACGAGTATATTGGTGCAAAAGCCATGCAGTTAATACTTTTCTAACCTTTATTTGTATAAAAATTCATAAAATACAGATTTAATGTTTAAACAGAAAAATAGTGTTTCAATAATGCAAACAGTTACATTCTGCATTAAGTCAGGTCTAAAACAAGGTCAATAGTAATTAGCTTAGTCTTAGGCTTACATGTTTTATCTAAAAATTATTTTGGAATAAAAATAAACGTGAGATTGTTGTCATACAGTGAACTTGTCATACAGTAAAAGCCCAAAAAATGCAATGGATGCTTACAATTATTTTATGCAGCAATACAGCAATTACAGACATTTGCCAAAAATGTAAAAAATATATAAAATATATTTGTCATATAGGATGAGAACTACAAGAAAGTTTAATGTGTTCAGGTTTGTTAAAATTATTGCATTGCAGTTTTGGTTTATTCTGACAGCAGCTGACTAATAATTCTGAAATATGAAATTACACAGAGTGTTGAGTGTAAGAAGTGATTTACAGCAGAAGTGCTTCCACTTCTTTGTTAGGTTTAACTGTTACAGTGGACTGCAGTGTGAAACCGAAGATGAAGGGTGTCAGTATGTGGCTTGAGGGTAATAAGCTCTTGTTAAATTTATTGTTGGGTCATAAGTACAGATTATTAGCCCTTTGAACATGAGAAGATAGATCTCTAAGGTATTTTTTTAAAAGTAAATGAGATGCTTTCTGCAGGTAATGAAAGCAGTAAATCTGTGTCACTGCTTTAAATTAAAACGTGCTGAATCATTTCTGCCTTCGTTAAAGAGAACAGTGTAAGCCACAAAAATGGTATAGAAGTGACTGGCCAATGAGAAAATAGAGTTACCCTTTCAGTCGAATCACTTCAACGTTACATATGGGAGCTCGCCAGAGAGACCAATTGCCTTTGAGCTTTATACAAAAGGCCAATGAATATTGGTGTGCACTTGATTGCGCTTAGGTGCACCTCATCACTACGTGAGTATAAGAGGGTACAAGCGCAGTGCACATGCAGCTTTTTGCTTCAAAGCCTACGCCGTTCTGAGCTGGAGACCCCCTCGACTTGCGTTTAGAGAATTGTCGTTTCTGAGAGTCCTGCGATCATATGTACTGCTCGCTGACAGCGATCACTGGGCGGCTGTCAGTGGATCCTGCAAGCTGGTGGCCTTTTTCACGGCCGGCTGTGCCAGTCATCTTGCATTCCGGCGAGCAAAGACCTCTGAGTTGCCGCGTTAGGTCTTTCCTGGGCAAACTGTGAAAAATAGCTGATTTTTCCATAGTTGGTAAAAACATTCTCCGGAATGTTGATCCGACCGTGAGTTTCTGGGTGCGGAAGTTTCTTTACCTCTTCGGACGGACATGATCATTGCCTCACTTGTCTGGGCCCGAGAACACGTTGAGGCAACTTTTGTGGATGGTCAATGTGCTCATTGCGAACGGATGACCATGGCTACGTTGAAGACTCGCTTTTCATTCGTGATTAGCAAATTCACGAATCCAGCGCCGAGGCGCTTGGCGGACCTCCAGGTGATTGTCCAGAATGACTGCCCCACTGACTTCTGGCGCACCGCATAGTCCCGTGGTCCTCCCGAAGGAGACCCGTGAGGCTGAGATGTCTTCGGCAGCGTCAGAGGGTGAGTCAGACGTTGAGGCTGAAACCTCTTTGGAAAGGCGCCGCGCTGAAAAAAAAACCATCTACAATTTGTTTATGATGAGAGAATTTGTAAGAGAGCCCAATTTAGCCACAACTCAGTTTCAGCGATGATTCATCTGAATTCCTCTGATTGGCCATTGCATTCATAAGCTCAACAAAATGGTGTGTGATAATACGCACCACTGTTGATATGCATTAAATGCAACCTGATCTCACGGCAATTCTTAAATATTTTACGAGGTGGCTAATTTGTACAAATTCGTACTAATGACATAAACCTAACCCTGCCCCTATACCCACCCGTCACGGGGGTTTTAGACAAATCGTACACAAAATTGTACAAGTGAGGTCGTGAAAATTAGTACGTCATACCAATTAGTACAAATTAGCACGAATATGGGACCTCGTACGAATACATACGAATTGGTTGTGTTGGGTAAAAGCGGATGTGCGACACGAGACGTATTTTTGTTAGGTATTTTGTGTGGTGTGTTTTGGTTTTTCCCCACGTGTCTACATTTGCCCTTATTTGGTAGTTCTTGTCATTACCGTGATTATTAGTAAATTAGTCTCTCTCTGTGTTCCCCAGCTGTTTTCTGTTCTGATCATTATGGCTGTGTGCTGAAGTGACTGGCCAATGACATGACTAATGTTTTGTCTTCCTTTAAATTCCATAATCATTCAAGATTATACCCTGTCTTTGAATGTTTTGCGTGTTTTGAAGCCTTTCTGGAGATTAAAAGCACCTTTTTGCTATATCCTTTGTCAGTATTTTTACCACAACCACGACACTTAACAGAGACTTGAAAAGTGAAGCCATTACTTGTTGATCGCTCCCAGGTGATTGGCTGCAGTATAGGTCATAAGTTACACTTCAAATATTTTTTTTCTAAAGATGGTTTCAATCATTTTAGGTAGTTCCTTTCATGCTGATTTATGTTCAAGTGTTATTTTTTTTTTTTAAATGTTTGCTTTAAACTAGTTATTGATTGTAAAATGGGTGTGGTGTCATGATTGTGAGCTTGTGATTGGGTCTGCAGGAGTTTGGGCAGGACTTTGATTCCACGGCTCCACCTCACAGTCTCTACTGCATAGACTCAAGCTCTAAATTATGTCATTTTTGCAAGCTGTCAGCAGCCATACTGAGAACTATTTGGATTTTTTACAGTCTATGGTAAAAAAACAACAACTATAACACAAAATGAGAAGAGCTACATTTTTCATCATTTGATACTTTTCATTTCATCTTCACTTAAATAACCCTAAAACAATTTAACTGCATGAAATGATGAATTGCTTAAATCTACTGTACTAAAAATCCAAAGATGACGTTCTTCAAAGTCTGCCAAAGCACTTTTATACTTAGGACTATAAAACAGGGACTGTATTCATAGAAACTGCACAGACTAAGAAATCATTCATATCCTACCAATGGAAATTGTATAATGGGTCAAACAAAACAGTTTAAAATATGCACTTCATCCAGAGTAAACATAGAAATGAAAATAAACAGCTGTTTTAGTCATTTTTGTGGCCACCAGGTTGTGATTCATTCTGCAATGTTTTGATGAGGTGGAACACAGATTAGAGAAGCCCTCGTAAAACACACATATACTGTATGAAGAGACGCAGCAGAACAAAGATCTATTTTCATGAAAGATCACAGTAATCAGAGCATGGCGCACTGCCCACATCGAGACTTCACCGCTGGTTTAGTGTTATTCTTTTGGTCAGTTTGAAGGCACACATCTCTTTTTTTCTCTTCCTCTCTTTAACCCTGTTGGCACACAGACACATCATAAAGTGAAGTTAAATGTTGGTTTTGATCACATCTGTAATGAGAGTGTTCTCAAAGCACACTTTGATATTATGGTGCACGTCTCAAGGTTTAAATGTGGACTCTGGACAGCCGCTGTGTGTCTTTGTGCTCTTCCACATTTGCTTTTATCCAGTATTTTAATCCAGCACAATACACACTGTTTAGGATATTTTTTCATCTTACATCTTCGCATAGAGTTTATCAGATTGTCAATTGTGGCCTGTGGAATGTTGGTCCACTCTAGGGCTGGGCGGTATATATATCGTGCGATATATTATGCGCATCTCATCAGTAAAGACGGTTCTTTGATTAGCGCT
>JAUMHR010000076.1:2092311-2106356 GCA_032361145.1 Enteromius fasciolatus
TAGCTATAAAATAAATGAAGCATTACGAGTTAAGACCTCATTTGTGATCTGTACAGTTCCAACTATTTAAATAAGAGGTGCCCAATCCTGGAGGTCTACCTAGCTCCAAAGTTCAGCTCCAAACCACCACCACCACCTAAGCCAGCAGATTAGGATCTTAAGCAGCACTGGATAATAATAGACAGGTGTTGAAACTGAACTCTGCAGGTAGGTACTGAAGTAGGATTGGGTTTAAACTAGGGCTGGGCGATAGCCGTAGATCACTGAGAATCTACGCGTTGAGTTTCGCAGGTGATTCAATGGTGCAGCTTCTCAGTGATCTACGGCTCTGTGTATAAGCTGGCGTTTCTTTTGAAAACAGCTGACGGAGATTTACCGCTAATCAAAGAACCGGCTTTACTGACGAGATGCACATAATATATAATATATATAGATATATATCGCCCAGTCCTAGTTTACACCAAATAGATCTGGTAGTCAGTACAAGGTAAAACCACTAGGCTACTTCCTTTGACGCAATGTGAAAGACTTGTGTAAAAAAAAAAGCCACAAATGCACTGGGTCTGTCTGCAGCTGACAACACCTAGGTGACACATAAACTCACGTCCTGTTTTGTTTTCCAGCCTAGCTAAAAAAAAAAAGTCCTCGGTTTTATTTGTGGGATGACTGTAAGGCACATTTCCACACTGCATTTTACAGGCTCAGGCTGGGGAACAGGCCAGCAGAACAGCATCATTGCCCCCTGGACACCGACAACCACTGTGAGCACAGTGAACTGCCAAATATAAAGGGATGAATGAACCACTTACGAGTCTCAGACACTGGCCCAGGCTCAGGACGTCAGTCAGTGAATCCACTGTACTAGAATAGACTATGAAGAATTTTAGCCTTTAAATCTTTCCCAAAAATTTGCTTAATGGAATCTCTGAAATTCTAGCTATTGGATGGACATGTAGATAATCCTAGGTGTTATATGAAGCTTAGATAAAGCTTTAAGCACTTACTCATATATGTAACTTCCATTACACCAGTTCTGTGCTCCATTATTAAAGGCTTTTAAAGAATCATTCATCTGATTTTCCAAACAACCCATAAAAAAGGTGGTCTACACGACTCATGCACTGTAGTCTTCTGAAGCCTAATGATCAGTGTTGGGGACGAAGGCATTTCTAGCAACATGAGTTACGTAATGAGATTACTTTTAGAAATGCATTGTTTTTAATTGAAAAGGGAAAAGTTATTTTGCTTTCAAGAGAAATCAGGAGTAGGTGACATTAGATAAGCATAACATTTCCACCTCCTGTTTGAACTTTTGTTTTGTGCATCCTGTTTGAGCTGTGCGCTCTAAGGTAATTTCTATTTTCTTTAGCTTATTTAATTCAGCTTTTACATTAAAAACAAACCAGCAAGCCGAGCCCTGATGAGAAAATGCAAAAGTAACATAAATTGCGTTCTATAAAAAGTAACTAAATAGCACAATTGCACATCCAGATAGCACATACTTTTTTACAGAATAAGGCAATATTGCAATTATGCATTACTTTTAAGTAACTTTCCCCAACAATGCAAATTATAGCTTTGTTTGAGGAACAGACTGAAGCTGTTTTATAACCATACACATCAGAGAAGCAATTGCTCAGCCATCTTTCAATTTCTTCTTAGAACATTTTTTTTTCAGTTAGCACTATAGCATCAGTGTTGGTGGATAATTAGCTAGTAAAGTGGATTGACTTAAGGTAGATGATGGCAAAACTTGAACTAGACCTTTGAGATTCTTAAATTTCTTGAAACTGAATTTCTCTAAAGGTCAATATTAACATTATTTTCCAAAAAAAAGATGCATTTTACACTGGCTGTGTTGATTAGCTCCCCCTGCAGGTAAGAGTGTATGGTAATCCACAGGTCTCAAACTCAGTTCTTGGAGAGCCACAGTTCTGCACAGTTTAGCTCCAACCCTAATCAAACACACCAGATCCAGCTAATCAGGGTCTTCAGCATCACTAGAAACTTCAAAGCAGGTGTGATTTAGAGCTGGTTGGAGCTAAACTGCGTAGAGCTGTGGCCCTCCAGGAATTGAGTTTGAGACCAATGGTGTAATGTATACCTCACACTGATTCCAGCCCCTGGTTTAAACCAGGATTATGTTACATGCTGGAGGGATGAATTCCTTTAAGAAATCCATTCACCAACTCAGAAATGCACCTGTTCTAAGACGGAACAATGAGAATGGCTTAGATGTAGAGTCTATGTATCCTTTCAGATAGAAAAAAATGTAATCCTAAGGACTTGGTTTATACTCTGGCCAAAAAGAAAGACTTACCAGGCTCCTCTTTACCACGTTGATGCCATGTCAGCACTGGCCCACAAGTCTACTGTTTCCAACAGGATTAATCCACTGTTAACCTTATTTGCCACAAACAAGCCAACTTTGTCTGCTAAACAGGCCAGTGTAAGCCAAGCAACACTGCAGTAATGATACCACTGAGAAAAATTAAATAGTGGTGATTTGTGTCAAGAGAGTTCTTTCTGCACTTGGTTATAAGGATGGTGAATGCTTTACAACACCACCAAATACTGATACCAGGACACCAGCAACCTTCTGGTGGGCTGATTGCCCTGCAAATTTGAGAGTTTGCCTCCTGGTGGTTGTAGACATGTTATATTTTAGACAAAATACAAAAATATGGCAGATTACCAGAGTGCTACTTAACATGCACAGGTTTCTATCACTATTATAGGAAACAAAATTATGTTTTCACTGTAAAAAAAAAACTAAAATGATACTATCAGTAAGTCATGGCAACCTATGTTTTTCTATTTACTCATCTAAATAATTTAGGCATTTTAAACTTTTTAAGTCAGTTTAATATAAATTAAGTTGAAATGCCTTGTATGTCTAAGTTTGTTATACTTAATTTAAGGCAGCACCTGAACTTAAGTTTTTAAGTTGAAATAATATTTTTGAATTTTTATTTTTATTCTGTGTAATATAAAAGATAACATGAGTAACAATGATAATTGTTTTTTAATTTTATTTTTAATTGTTTTTTTGAGACTTTAATTAAGTTTTTCGTCTGTCTGGGAAATAATCTGCACTTATTAAACTTGGATGAACAGTAATTCTGTGTCATAATTGGATGGAAAGCGATGAAGGTGTTTTCAGTCAAGAATAATCAGGGTTTTGAAAAATACTTTTAAATAAACCCGCTCCAAAACAAGACAGACTGTGGTTGGTTGCTTGCTTTATGTCAATAAGACCATCTAATTCTGTCTTTTTGACTAGCCTAAAATGAAAAGTGTACCATATTTGGGAAATCAGAAGTTTGGCTAATTCAAGACTACTGTTGGTTGTAACCACAAGCTGTACAGTACCTTTAATGACTGTTAAATTAACTAATGGCCTTATTGGGAGGGTCTGATTTAAAGTGGATAGTTTTCATAAAAACAATCAAAAAATGAACTAAAGGTGAGAGACTGCAAGACCTAAAACCTTTTGGACATGTCTGTGGTTCTCACATACAAAACCAGATGATAGAGTAATGAGCACTTTCTTTTGAAAGGTCAGTGATGTCATCAGAGAGTGGCCTAATTTTGAATAGCCCATTTAATACAGCTGGGTAAAAAATACTATATATCTTGTTTCACAGTTAATTGTGTGAACTGGTTTTCTTGCAACAGTGAGGTTGCAATTAAAACAAGCTAAATAAATGGAAATACTCAATTCCTTAACAATAATAATAAATTAATAAACATTTTAATAAATCGCAAATGTTTAAGTATACATAAGTTTAATTTTGAAACATTTATCTATGTTGTTAAATTGATTATAACATGACTTAAAACCTCTAGTTTATTTTTTATTATTATTAAAAAATGAATCTGTCGTATACAGTATATACTATATTTGTGTATAGAATAATATCATAAAAAATATGAAGAGTCTCTCTGGATGTTAAATAGATTAAAGGGGGAGAAGTGCAGTGATTGCACAAACACCTGCTGATATCTGCTAAAGTTCAGCATGGAAGAAAAGCTGCCACATAAGTCATGACTGACTGCAAAGAAAGTATCCGTTACATAATAATCATGAAAAATAATCTTCTTGGCAACTCATTGAGAAACTGACAAATTATACTGAAATGTATAATGATGAGATGCTTAAAAAGTGCTTAAGTAGAGATGACTAAAAACTTGCACTTGAAAAAGCTCCCATAGAACTTTAAACACTAGTATCATAACAGTTTTTTTACAATACATTAGTGCAACAAATTGTGCAGAAATTTGTCAATATATAAACGTTGATAAATTGATATTACATTAATACATCTTTACTGAAACATGAGCTGAATATATTTCCTGATGATAATGCCTGATTAATCATCCAATTATTTCCTAAATGACAGTGAAATGTAAATGACACAGTAGAAATTGAATATATTAACAAGTTGTTTGTCCTTATGTAAATATGATTTTAAAAGTCCAAATTATTCCTGCTACATGGATGAGGTTGAAATATTAAAATAACCAATAAACCTTTTAATATAAAACACATTCAGTTTCAACATCTCTTGGCAACCAGTTCTGCTAATAAACTATATTACTTGGAAAATTATTTTCCATTCTTATCCAAACTGTTTCGTAACCATAATTTGAACTGAGAAACATAGCCTACCTTTCAGAACTTAATCCAAAACAATGAGTGTGTGTGATCATTTGTGGGGAAAAAAAATATTATAGTAATAATTATAGTCGTAGTGTTAGCTTCTAAATACTTGTTTTGCTTTGTGTCAGAAAGTATCCCACAGGAATATTCCAAATTATTGTAAAATTTGGAATTAGAGTTCTATTCACATTTCTTAATGCATTCCATTTTTTACATACAAAGTTTTACCGAGATATGATTGTGTGTGTGTGTGTGCGTGTGTGTGTGTGTGTGTGTGTGTGTGTGTATGATGAGACCTCAATGTTATTTCCTGAATGCCTAGTTGTTTTTTTTGTTTTTTTTTGTTTGTTCCAGAGAGAAAACATTAGAATCCTTCGGTAACGTTATAAAATCAATGTAACACAGTTATATCCACATTTCTTACCGCATTCCATTTTTTAACATAAAAAACCCAGAAAGTATCGAGTTCAACCGAGGTTTCGTAGTGTTTATGTGCGTATAAGATCCTGTACCTGCACAATATGTCGCGGCTGAACGGAGAGCGTAGGGAAGTTTCCTCGGCCGTGGATCGGGACACATTCTCCAAGGATGGAGTCCAGACGCTGCACCTGCTTCCAAGACAAAACACAGCAGCGCCGGCTCTGCTCCGACACATCCGCGGAGGACATGGCGAGATCAGTCCGGTGAAGACTCACGTCTGCTCGGTTGATGTCAGCTGGATGCCCCCTCAGACTATATGAGCTCCGGTTATTTCGCTATAGGAGTAAAGCGTCAACTCAAAGTGTGGCTTTAGGTTATTTTATTAACGCAACAGAATCCAGATATTTATCAAAGCACGAACAAACTGACGCGTCTCAGCTCCTCACAGTCGCGCTACTCACACTAGTCTAGCGTTCATTCACTGAGGCTGGATATAAGCCTACAAATACATTTAAACCTGACTCATTTACATACGCCGCTCAATTGGTCAGCTTTAGGAATAATAAGTACGTCCAGAAGAACTGAAGTCCATGTGTCCGCCCACCTCGCCTACGTCAAATTCCCCGCTGCGCTCATTGGCTGTGGGAGGAGCGTGCGTTTGTATGGGAGCATGCGTTCGGTTTTTTGTAAACAGAAACCAGGATTCTCAAAGCTAATGAGTTTGTTACACAGCTTGTTCGATAGTACATCTATGAAAATGTATTCACATTGTGTTCTCAATGTCAGGAGTCACACAAACCCTTTTTGTGTACAGAAATGGGTTTCTCTCGTTGCTTTTTAAGCTGGTTAAATGCCATTTGTCCCTGGTTACTGTGCCATTGTGACATAATCTATCAGTTGAGAGAGAAAAAAGCAGCTGTTCTAAAAGAGTTATATGACCTGTTATCATTTTCTATTTACCAGTATTTAAGTATCCAAAAATATTTAGTTTTGCATAACATGAGAACTAGAAGGAAGTGAAACTAAGGAAATGCAATATCGTTTGTACACATATGCTGGAAATCTGATATGTGTTTAGCCTGTGCGACATTGGAGCAGTGCTCTGGGTGGTTTCAAGCAGTCTAAACTGGAAATTCTTCATAATAATTTGTATAAACAAAACATGTATTACAAGCGTTTACCATAGAACATCATTCTATAAACATTATGCACGTAGTACAGAAAGACAATTTAGAGAACAGCATATGGACATAAGCTGAACAGAGCAATAAAGTGAAGAATGTGAATGATAAGCAGAAAAAAAAGAAAAAAAAACACCTTGAAATAACTAAACAGGACATAATGACACACTTTTACTGCTGCGGTGAAAACTGTTTTTAATCTGCACTGTAAAAGTTAGGTAACCAAAACTGTGTTCGGTGTGGTGAGATTCAAATTAAATGATTTTATACAAACGTATAGACAGACAGACAGACAGACAGACAGACAGATAGATAGATAGATAGATAGATAGATAGCCTGTTATGACTTAATTACAATTACGTAATACGATTTATTTGTTGATTTGGCTCCTTGGCTCCTCTTAAACTTTGGGTATGGTATTATATTAGATAAGTTCCAAAGTATAGGCCTTTTATAAACCTGATCAAACAGTAAAGCCTTACTTCTGCAAACATCCTTTATTTTCCCAGCCTTCTCATAGCAAACAGAGAAGCTTGAAATGCTGCATGTATATGACTTCAATGCTACCTCTATTCCGTCACAGAAATGTGATCTATAGCTGCCGGCCATTCAAAAGACGTCAACAAATCGACCGGCATGTTAAGTGTAAAGTATCATGTGAGGGAGCAGAAGTTAAACTCTGTCAGAAAATACAAAAGAGAAGCCTTTTAGAATGACCTCATTGTGAAGATCTCTGTGTGCTCATGAGAAACAGGTTAAGAAACTGAACAGATGTCACAAATACTCATCAGCCAATCTGTCACAACACATTCAGATATACATGATTGATTGATTCTCTGTCTTTTTGTGGTATTTTCATGCTGTACTGAATCGCACAGTATACAACGTCATGTTTTCAGTGCTAGAGCATTTGTCTTAGTTTGTGCTGCTTTAACACAGCTTTTTAAATTCTCACAAATGTTACTATAAATATCTTATGCAAATTAAACTACAAATATCCAGTATTATTTAGATTGTTGCTAAGAAATGTGTCTGTGTGTGTTTGGATAAAGAGGAGTCTGGGTCTATGTTGCCTTATAAATATATCTGAGAGATGATGCTGGGACATACAAGACATATTTGTCTTTTTTATTATTAGACAAAGCATACTGTAGTTATGTTTAGGGAAGTGACACATACTTTCTATAACTTTAGCAAATGTGAAGGTGAATATTATATTAAAAATACCAACACAGTCTCACGACCAATTCGTACATATTCGTAGGTGGTAAATTCATGCTAATTCGTACAACCCTTACTCGTATGATATTGTACGATTTGTCTAAACCCCAGTGACGGGTAGGTTTATGGGCGAGATTAGGTATAAGTCATTCGTACAAATTCATTCGAATTGGCAACTCGTGAAATACGTACGATTTAGCAATTTAGCAACGATTTAGTGAAGGTTGTCTTAAAAAACAGATTAATTTACACTTGTCCAGCTTCATCTGGAATCCTGAAGTGATTTGAGCGATCAGATGCGTTTCGGGAATTTGTTTGGTCTATGACTACTCATCAAGTTTTTTATGTTAACTATACATTCCATTTTGCATATGTTTCACCAGGCTGCACAGAAATATAGAGCTGAGTATCATCAACATAATAGTGAAAGCTAACACTAATAATGTCTCCCAAGGATAAAATGAAAATGAACGGTTCTATTACTGAGCCTTGAGGTACTCTATACTGCATTTTTGATTGTAATGGCACCTCTTCATTCACGGTCCCAAATTGATGTCAGATAAGCATTTGAACCATGCCAGTGCACTTCCTCTAAAGCCAACATAATTTTTTGAGCTATTCAAAAGATGTAATAAACTGAAATATACAGTGAAGATAATTAGATGATATTTCAAAATTATTGGGGATGGGGGTCATGGTGGAAACGTAACCTGGAAAAAAAAATGTTGAGAACCTCTGCAATGGTATTTCGACAACCCGGAACCCAACCCAACAGATAACTCAGCCATGGAAGAGTCAAAGATCACATATTACACCCAACCTAAAACTCCTCTGCATTTATTTCAAAAGCACTAAGACAGGAGGTATATTAAAATAGAGGTAAGTCAGTTTATCAGGATACAGTGTAGAGCTTCTTTCAATACATTTTCAGTTGTGTTTGTTCTTGTTGCCTGTTCTCAAACTGACATACTGTACTGTGTGAGCGTTGAGTCTGAGGAGAAGTAGGGTTAGCATTAAACGCTGCACCTGTGCATGGTTCATTTGGCTAAAGAAAATGAAAATTGTCATGAATTAGTCACTTTCATATCATTTTAACCCAATAAAATTCAGTTCTTTGAAACTCAAATAATTTTGAGTATAATCTGAGAAGCTTCGGTTCACCTATTGCAAGTTGATTCCATGGAAATATAAAGCTTTATGTTCATAAAGTCATGCTAAATGTAAAATGTATTCTACATAAAACAAGTGGTATAACAAGGTACTAAAAACTTCTGCTCTGCGGATTGACTAAAAACATTGGTGCATTGGAATACTTTTACCATGTCTTTATGAAATGTTTGAAGACAAAACCACACGTTGCTGTTTTAAATTCCACTGTATGTCGGCTACGTAAGCCAAAAAATCATTGCAGAGCCCATTTTAGAAAATAATGTATAAATACAAAGTGTCATGCAATCGAAAACTGTCATGGTGCTTTTTCTTTTCTTTTCTTTTTTTTTTTTTTACAGTTTACTCCAAAACACTTCCTTGTGCTCACAGTGTGTGAGTGTCACTCTAGTGCATGATGAGTGTGTGCAAACATTCAACAAGTTCACAATGACAGGCAGTGATTAGACATCAAATGGAAATGTTCACTAAACAAAGAACCTTTTTTACCCAGACAGGTTTTTGACGTAGCGGTCTAATTTTAAATAACAATATTGGTACAGACAAGAGATGTACAATTCTACTTCTGAGGGGCCGGTGTCCTGTAGAGTTTAGCTCTAACTCCAGTTATACACACCTCAACCAGTTAATATAGGTCTTACCAGGCAAACTGGAAACTTATATGAAGGTGATATAGAGCTACAAAAAAAAAATTTCAAAGAACGGCTGCACACTTGTTTCTCTGATGCATAAGGTCTATAAAAGTAAGAAACGTAAAATTGTATTTTTTGCAGTCGTCTTCCCAACAGTTTTTCAGTTTTTCTGTACTAAGTTCCAATTTCCTATTGGAAAGAACACAAATAAAATCCCTTTCATTTCATTTGTTTCTCTAAGACATTAATGAAATCAAAAATACCTATATTTGCCAAACCTCAAGAGATTCTGTATCAGTATAAATATTTCTTGTCAACTGATCTGAACATTCATATAGCGCTAAACAAATGTCAACAATCTTTTGTGTGTGTTTTTACTCAAAAGTAACAAGCATGCAACGTACAAATTCACTCTTAAGTTTTCTTTCTTTCTTTTGTTTTTGTAATATTCAAATAGTTATTTTTATCTATATGAAATGTCCCCTTTATAGTTATGTTTTCCCATGAAATTGGGATGGAAATGTTGCCTAGAAAAATATAGTTTACAGTAACAGACCTACGTCAGTGGGCTCTCTTACAGGCACCGGTCAAACTTTGTTAAATCGTTCAGATTGGTCTCAGGAGAGTTACCAAACTGTTGTTCCTGGAATGGGCTGCTTCCCAGCCCTCAGATCTGCTATTTACATTCACTTACACAAGACTATACACACCTACTCACGTCAACATGACAAATGTACATGCTAGCCAGTCTGTGTGTGCATGGTATGGAAAAATGTGGTTGTTTATGTCATTACAGTAAAAATGTGGATTGGGATACCAGTAGCGTTGGAAGATTAGCCAGAGGTTTGGGATTCAGTTTGACCAGCTGGGAATTAAAATTTGGCTCCACAGGTGAAAACAACTCTCTTAAAAGTATGGAAAGAAAGCCAGGAATGAATGGGAGATGATAAAGAGGAGAAGCAGAGACACGTGTGACACGTGTGTTCAGGGTTTTGTAAATAGAGCTGTTTGGAAATGTCTTGGAAACAACCCAACCAAACATTAAACAGAATATGTGTATGTGTGTATACTGTATATGTGTCACATTCTGTTTCTGTCAGAAAGTTTGATTGTTTCACCTGTTGTTTTTACACCTGCCCTCACTTTTGTTCTAATTTGTAACCCTTTAAATACCTTTGTCCTTTTGTTGTATTCAAGTCTTGTTAATGTAATGTCATTGTGTTTGTTGTAACCTCGTGTGAGCCTTTTACTGCCCCGACAGTATTCTTGTTTTCCCGTTCTGGAGTTTTGTTTATTAAATATTTTGCATTGATTCGCTTGTGTTTCTTTTTGCTGCACACCACCAACACCCCGACGTTACAGAACAAGACTTCAAAGAGAGGATGGCGTTCGAGGGGATGGACGCGCACATCCTCGCGGGATTCGGCTCATTTTGGCGGATTCAGTTGCCGGGAAGCCGGCTCGCTGTTCAGCGTGGTTCGCCGCTGGGAGCTCCGGTGCCGGTTTCGCCGCCTCGGCGCGGATTGCCAGGCGGGAATTCCGCGTTCCCGAACATGCCGCCGCCGATCACGTAATGGGAGGAGGCACGGAAGATCGCGGAGCTGGCAGTCAAGATGGCGACCGAGGAGACGGACGCCGCTTTTTCTCCACTGCCACAGCTCCAATCACGGTCTGTCACGTTGCCATTGCCTGAATCAGAAACTGTTATGTTGTCAGAGTCTGTCCCGCTGCCGCGGCCGGTGCCAGAGCTGGCCCAGCTACTGCTGTCACTGCTAGAGCCTGACACGCTGCCGCTGCCACCGCCACTGCCACTATCAGAGCCCATGGTGGATGACCGACCCACCGGAGCCCACGGTGGATGACCTACCCCCGTGGCCCAATCCGCCAGAGCAAAAGGCGGATGTGGATTCGCCACCATGGCCCAAACCACCTGAGCCTGCGGCGGAGGACCTGCTGCTATGGCCCGACCCTCCAGAGCCTAAGGTGGAGGACCTGCTGCTATGGCCCGACCCTCCAGAGCCTGTAACCGAGTCTGCCGCGCTGCCTGAGCGCCCTCCAGAGTCTGCCACGCTGCCTGAGCGCCCCCGACAGCACATCCCGTGCGCCTTCCAGAACCTGCTATACATCCCGCGCTTCCTCCAGTGTCAGTACCCCCTGTGTGCCTCCAGGGGAGCTCTCCCAAGAAAATTTTGGAGGGGGGCAGGAAGGGGTGGACCTTGGAGGGGATGGGCGGGATTGGGACTGTTGTGTGGACTGCTGGGGATCCTCCATGGACAGTGCCCCTTGATACTTGTCAACTGGGGTGGCCTTTTTGGTTTCTTCCTAATCCGTTTGATTATTTTACCTGTCGTTTTTACACCTGCCCTCACTTTTGTTCTAATTTGTAACCCTTTAAATACCTTTGTCCTTTTGTTGTATTCAAGTCTTGTTAATGTAATGTCATTGTGTTTGTTGTAACCTCGTGTGAGCCTTTTACTGCCCCGACAGTATTCTTGTTTTCCCGTTCTGGAGTTTTGTTTATTAAATCTTTTGCATTGATTCACTCGTGTTTCTTTTTGCTGCACGCCACCAACACCCCGACGTTACAATATGGTTATATTGTGCATGTTTTATCTGCTAGAATTCACATATAAATTACCTTTATTTGCATATATTATCAGGTGCTCAGTAAACAGACAGTGTTACAAACATTGCGTTGTGATACTCTCTAAAATGGCGGAAGATGTAATCAGTGGAGAAGAATAGTAGAGTTAAATTATGTTATTTTTGATTTTTTTTGCAAAAAAAAAAAAAGAAAACAAACTTATTTCATGTGGACTTTTTTACCAACGATGGCTTTCTGATACCATTAAAAATATCTTAATTTGTGTTCCGAATATGAACAGTGTTTGGGTTAACAAAACCTTTAAACGTTCCATTAAGCATTATAAGCATGCAAAATAATGCAGCAACATCTTGGCCCATTGATGATTTAGGGAAAATTTTTTGGTGGTTTCGGTATTGAGACTTCCTTGATCTTGATGGAGGGGAAACAAACATAGTCAACTGTGACATACTCATGTGCATTCAACTCTCTCATTGTTATCTGACCACACTTCCAAGGAGTGTTCTGCTTTTCATAAATGTTACTAAAGGCAAATAAGCCACCTGTGTAAATGTTCAAATACTGAAGATTGTGTAGGATGTGATACTGTTGAAATGACTTGAAACTGGGACCCTGTCATGCAACTTTGAAGTCAAACCAGTCTCATTTTTTCTTTTTGTTGCAAGCAACAACGTCGGCCAGTCCCTTTGACCTGTATTGTGTATCTTTCAGTATATATATATCTATATATCCGAATATGGCCCACAGACAGTGTTGGGGGTAACGCATTACAAGTAACGCGAGTTACGTAATAATATTACTTTTTCCAAGTAACTAGTAAAGTAACACATTACTTTTTAATTTTAGAGTAATATAACTCCGTTACTTTTTCAAAAAAGTGATGCCAGTTACTTTGTTTTCTTATTTATTGACTGACGAGTCTCCTGACCTCATGTTGGTAAAAAATCAGAAATACAGAGCATTGTGTGCAGTGTGTGAATACTAGGGGTAGGCATACATTATTATTTTTAAATCTAGATTAATGTAGATTGAAACGGCTCATTTGAATTGTGCCATAGGCATTCAGAATATGTGTGCTACCTAAATAATGACTAAAAGTAAAGCACTATTCGGACGGGACTAGTTTCACAGGGGGTCGTTAGAGAATGTTTTGTTTCGGTGAATTTTAATCCAGTCTGAATCTGCAATGTCTGTGTTTTGCAATGTGAGTGATATTGTTTCCTTGTGTGTTTTAGCCAATGCGATATGCTGTAGATGCTCTTACCGCACACACGTTTAATATGTTTTGATATATAAAATAAATAAATAAATACAAATAAAGAGCCAGCTCACATAAACTGTTAAGACTGGCTATTGTAATATCAGCATCAAGTAAGATTACTCCCGTTCATTTCTGAGCTCGGTTACATATGTTTTAATCATCAAAAGTAAACATGGGTTTACTACAAATAAAAATCATAATAGGCTAGTTGAACTAAAGTAACCACACATTAGCATGGTTTTGCTATACTAGCCATTTAGCTTTACCATGGTATTTGTGATTATACTAAATGTAATTAATCTGAATGACTATAGCAATGCACCACTAGTGAATACAGAGTAGTTCTAGACTAAATGTGAATGTGCATTAATTCATCTCACTCTCAAAAAATTTATTTAGTATTCATCAAAATAAATTAAAATAAACTCGCAAACCTGCAATAAATTACACAAATGTATCTAATCTCATTTTATTAACCAATATCTTTGCTGCTGACCTTGGATGATCCAGTTCAACCATACTTACAAGCAAAAATGACTTTAAAAAAAACCTAACTATTGTGCTTCATTGGGTTGTTGTTGTTGTTTTTTTTTGTTTTTTATTGCTGTAGAGTATTAAACTTTCTCCTGTATTATACTTTACAGATGTGAATTTACTTTATATTTCACATCTCGTGGCTGTGGTAAATTAGTACAATAATAAATGGCACTGTGACACACTGGACAGCTTCGTATGGAGAGAGTAAATGAGAGAGAAGTGTGATATTTATCATGTAATTATATCCTAACTGTATTGTAACATTTGGAAAAAAAAGAACAAAATCATGAGTTTTTCAGTGATGGATTAAGGCTATCAGAATAGTTCTAATTTAGCCTCATTTAAATATGGAGGCAA
>JAUMHR010000076.1:2117961-2131301 GCA_032361145.1 Enteromius fasciolatus
TACTGCCTGTTTGACTTCGATTATCTATTAAACTGCTTGCTCATGGATCTACTGTCGTCTGAGTCATCTGCATCACAGAATACTTCGCCAGACTCAGATCCAGCAGCAGTGTATCAGCTGGCCAAGGAAGTCAGTCGGCAGGGAGCACTGCTTAACACCCATCACCAACAGTTGGATAAGTTAACTCGGGCGACTGAGGAGATGGGACAGTCGCTCCGTACTTTGACTGCTTCAATGCAAGCCATGAGTGCCGCCATGACTACTCTAGCTCAAGCCCCAACGGCAGCAGCTGCACAAGCTCCACCTAACCCCAGTCATGCTGCTCGTGTCTCTCTTCCTGAGAAGTATGACGGCGCCCCGGGAAAATGTAAGGGCTTTTTAATGCAGTGTAACCTATACATTTCACGCCAGGCCAGCTGTTTCCCCGATGAGGAAAGCAAAGTTTCACTGATCTGCTCATTGCTGGTAGGACGGGCACTGGACTGGGCCACCGCTCTATGGGAAGGACAACGGATGGCACAGGTTACTTTCCCTGAGTTCCTCCAGCAGTTTCGTGAGGTCTTCGACCATGCCAGTGGGGGGCGCGACGCCAGTGAGGAAATCCTTGCACTTAAACAAGGAACCAGCGCAGCCGCGGATTTTACTCTGCAGTTCCGCACCCTTGCTGCGCGCACTGGCTGGCCAGCCGAACCACTAAAAGCCCTATATCGTAAGGCCCTGTCACGTGAGTTACAATCAGAGTTAGCTTGCCGGGATGAAGGCAAATCACTCGAACAGTACATGGAACTGGCCATTCAGCTTGATAATCTCATCCGTTCCAGACGCACCCGGCCAGCTTTATCCACTCGTCCATTTGCCTTCAGAGTGCTCCAGAACCTATGCAAATTGGGAAAACTCACCTCACCGACGAGGAACGTGATCGCCGCATCAGAGACAACCTGTGTCTGTACTGTGGACAGGGAGGACATATTAGGGCCAACTGTCCAATTCGACCATCTCGATCAACATCTTCTCGGGTGAGTGGGTCCGAACAAGGGCATTCTATGACTTTACCTGTTGTCATAAAGTTTAATGGGGTCTCTATAACTACTACTGCATTCATAGACTCTGGGGCTGAGGGGAACTTCATAGATGAACAGTTTGCAAAACGCATGCATCTCCCTCTGCTTTTATGTACTCAACGGGTGGCCGTCGCAGCCTTAGACGGGCGTCCACTGGGCACTGGAGAAGTATCATACACTACCCAGGATCTGCAACTCCACATTGGCTTCACACACTCGGAAACAATACGTCTATTCACTATATACTCCCCTGAGCACCCGATCATCCTGGGCCTGCCATGGCTTGAACTTCATAATCCGACCATCTCCTGGACTGAGAGACAGATAGTACAGTGGTCACCTCACTGCCTCACGCACTGCCTGTCCAACTTGCCCACCACCCAAAGAGCACCCAGCACTCAAGAGGATTACCACAACCTTCCCCTCGAGTACCATGATCTCCGGGAAGCCTTCAGCCAGGAGAAAGCCATTCACCTGCCACCACACCGACCCACCGACTGCGCTATTGAACTCCTTCCAGGCGCAACACCACCAAAGGGGCGCATCTTCCCCCTGTCGCAGCCGGAAACTGAAAGCATGAGAGCCTACATCACCGAGGAGCTCAAAAAGGGGTTCATCCGACCCTCAACATCACCCGCTGCAGCAGGATTCTTCTTCGTGAAGAAAAAAGATGGGGGCCTCAGGCCATGCATAGACTACAGGGGTTTGAATGAAGTAACAGTGAAGTATCACTACCCTCTACCTCTCGTACCCGCCGCTCTGGAACAACTCCGAAAGGCTCGATATTTCACTAAGCTGGACCTCAGGAGTGCCTATAATCTAGTCAGGATTCGGGAGGGTGATGAGTGGAAGACGGCATTCTCCACGACAACTGGGCACTACGAGTACTTGGTAATGCCCTTCGGGCTCTCTAATAGCCCCTCAGTTTTCCAGGCACTGATTAATGATGTCTTTCGAGAAGAACTGAACCAGACAGTCATAGTATATATAGATGACATTTTAATATACTCTGAGACCCTCTCCGACCATATTGGCCACGTCCGCAACGTTCTGAGGAAATTAATCCAGCACAAACTTTATGCTACATTGACAAAGTGTGAGTTTCATCTTACTCAAGTGGCATTCCTCGGCTATGTCATCAGCCATGAGGGAGTAACCATGGATCAAGACAAGGTCACAGCAGTTCTCCAATGGCCAGAGCCCAAAACCATTAAAGAGATGCAGCGATTCCTGGGGTTTGCTAATTTTTATCGCCGATTCATACGCAATTTCAGCCTCATCGCAGCACCCTTAACATCCAACAGAACACTGATGTGTTGTCGATGCATACCAACATCAGGCGTCCATCAGGCATGCCCTGTACTTTTCTTTAAAATCGGAGAGGGTTAGCCAGAGATGCCTCTCTGCAGCTAACAAAGCTGCCATTGACCGACCAATAGCACGTGTGGTCTCTTTGGTAGCACGCAATGAGAGGTCAGCAGCCCTCCTGAGCTCCCTGATGTCATCGGTGCTCACTTTCTCACCTTCATCCAACTTGCCTACGTGGCTTGGCTTTAACTTCGTCTGGCCATTCTAAATTTAATTTGGCAACAGCATGAGTCACCACCTCCAAGAGCTCCTCGTACTGGGGTAAATAAGAAACAGGAGTCTCCTCTGCGCTGTGCATCTCTTTAACTTCGGATGAAGAGAGCAGTGCCGCGCCCTGTGAGGAGGAAGTAACCACACCGTAGGCTTCCTCACCTTCCTCACCAGCGCTGGACCCCTGCAAAGCGAGTGTAGATAGGGATTCACCCGTCTCCGACTCCTCTGTTTTCTTGCTTGCTTTTTTAGACATTTTTAACTCTATAACAGGAGATGCTTTTGTGACACACACTCACAGTACGCTTTGCTGAATAACAAAAAGTTGAATGCCGGTAGTGTTCCATGTGCTTTATGCTTCCTGGCCGGTGACATCACCCGCCTATGACGTCTTCCCATACTATTGGTCAGATTTCACACACGATTCAGATTCGTCATGCTGAGGGCTTTCCCCATAGCGTTTCATGGACGTGGCTCAAGTTCCTAAAGAGGAACTGCAGAAACTCATTACCTCGATGCCCAGACGTTTTCAAACTGTTTTGAAAAGAATAGGAGATGCAACACCATGGACAACATGCCCCTATTACAACTATTTTGAAATAAGCAAATTTTGCGCATAAAATTGTAAAATGTCCCAGTTTATACATTTGGGCCCAGTTTCATGTTCTATTGTGAACAAAATGTGATTTTAAATTCTTTTAGTATTCATTTTATTTATATGTAAAAAGAAATGTCCCAACATTTCCGAAATTGAGGTCGTATATAAAGACTAACAATAAAAAAACACACACACACACACACAATAATGAAGCAAGAACATGCAAGCATAGTTAAAATACATCATCTAGAAGGTTTTTTGACTGTGTGGAGTCAGTTCTTTCTTTCCAGCACCTCCATAAATAAATCCATTAATCACAGCTTTTCCAGTCAGGAAAGAGTCAGAATGAGGCAAACACAGATCATTTAGACTGATTATGTGGACTTTCTTTCTTTGACCTTGTTTGATGTGAGTCTCTAAATATGATGGAAAACACTGAATCAGCCCAACAAAAGTAGTCTTCCAAAGTCATAGAACAGCTCATTGTTTTTACTCACTGATAATAATTCCCTCTAGTTAACTCTCAAGAACAACTACAATCACATGATTGGGTCTCTGGTTTGTGAATGAATCAATTTGACAATTAACCAGATAAACCAGTTCACTAAAATGAACAACTTACTGACTTGATACCAAATATTTGTCCCCGTTGGGTCGGATTTGGAACAACATAAGGGTGAGTAAATGATGACAGAAATATATTTTTTGGGTGAACCTTTAAGCTTCCTAAGCTATATTTTATCAGAGCAGCACTTCTCAAAAGGATTTATTTTTCTCTAGCAAACTCGATAAATGCTTGGCGTTCATACCTCCTGTGTGTTCTGAATTTTTCCCTTTAAGCTTCTGGAACTAACTCGTAACTCATGCAATGCGCCTGTCATTCACGTATTCACACTGCTTTGTTAACTTTTGAGCCCTAACCTTTTTAACTCCTGCAACGCCTGTCGCTCGTATACTTTTAACTTAAAATCCTGCACCTTGAGCTTCTGTTGCTTCGTGTCTTTAAGAGAAGCTGGAGCCACATATGGATGATCAGAGAAACTCTTTGCATGAATAATAGGTTAGACTTAAATTACTCCAATCCAGCATATAAAGAGCTTGATCTTTCTTTGAAGAAGGGTCAGGGTCAAATGTTGTGGAATCATGATAGATGGACAGTCTTCTCACCTCAGTGATGTTGAAGTGTTTCATGTGACGTCAGAGTAAACAGACGTGCATCTGGGAGCATTTCTGCAGCATTTTCAGCAAAGAAAACGCTGCGCTGCTCCAAGATAAGATTGAAAATACCAGTCAAAGTCAAAGAAAGGTGAAGCAGGTGAAATCTGTCATAAAACGGTGAAAGAAATGTGGAACAACTGTGAATTTGCTTTGAGCTGACTGATCTTCCAGACATGAAGAGCTGTAGAAGAATGGTTTTCAGAAGGTCTACAGCAACCAAATACGCATTAGCAAAAGGCATGACTGGCACAGTGAGGGTTGGTGGTGACAGCGTCATGCTTTAGGAATCCTCTCTGTGACAGGAACTGGGAAACTCATAAAGAAGGAAGAATGGATGAAGCTAAGCACAGAAAAAATCCAATAAAAATGTGCAGAATTCCACAAGAGCAATGGGACCTGGAAGATAATTCATTTTCCAACAGGACAGTGACCCGTAATGCTTTAAAAACATCACGTTAGTGACCTAGAACGGTCCTGTTTAAGTACAGATCACTCAAATTGAGCATCTGTGGATTTATATTTTTAAATACTATTGCAGTTTCCATTCAACTGAATGAAGCTTGAGCAGCTTTGCAGCAAATAAACCTGATCCAGTGAGATGTTGTCCTGGTAAAATTTATGCTATCCCATTTTTTTACACTACTGATATAACATTTTGATCATTAGAATTAATGTCTAATTAGGATTATGGAGCATCTATTTTAAAGGCAGGGTAAGGGGTTTTTCAAAAATGCTTTAGAAAACTGGGCCAAGTACTTGTAGTCAATCAGCAGTAAGGGGTGTGTCTACTAATAATGTAGAGGAGAGTGCATTCAGTGAACAGCCGAACTGAGCGACAGAAACGCAGCAGAAATGATTTGTCATATTGCTCGTGTCCTGTTACGAGAATTATTGTTTACTTAGATATTTTCATTGTTGGTGTGAACGTATAAAATTAGCACACCTCGTGGAACAGAGCGAAGGGGTGTCCTGCCTTTTTTTTGTGTAAATCTGTTGGGTTTTGTTTTTGGTTAGGTAGTTAGGTAAGCTGGCTGTATCTTTTCTTTTCAACGTAATTAGGTTATTTCTTTTTTGCTCTTTTTCTTTTTTAGTTTTCTTTTGTTTGTTATGTTGCAAGTTACATGCAATAAGTTTGTCATGCAATAAATTAATGTTAGGACAAATATATTTTTTTAATTTAATCTCATTTTATAAAGCATTGACTGTGCTACTGACCTTCAATGATCCAATTCAACTATACTAAGCAAAAATTAAAAATTTTGTTTTTTACTAAATAGTGTTAAACTTTCTTCCTCCTGCGTCTTATTCTTCATGCAGTTTGTTTTCACTGTGCCTTCTACTGTACATCTTTAACCTGTAGTGTGTTTATTTCACTTTTGGTATGAAAAGGCATTTACATTTGTAAAATAAACAAAGAATTATATTAAAAAACAAAGAAACAAACAAGCCCATTAATGTAGCTTCTTTCCTAGTGTAAATGTGAAGTGTGTAATTTCTGCAACCATAGAGGCACTGCGAGGAATTACACAAAACTTAAATAAATCAATGCCAAACCTCATTGTTCTCACACCGCACATGACCCAGCATCATGCTATTCGAGGTTGGTCACCATACTTCATATCTCCAGTAGACTTCCTGAGTTTTACTAAGATTAGATTGTGCCTATTTGACTACTTTGAAGTCATTGATACAGTCAAGGCTGATATATAGGCTAATATTTGCCCTTTTATTCTGATGCTTGAGTGCAGCCATTCAGGGGCACTTGACCATTAGCCAATACCAGACTTCAAGTATATATATATATTTGTGCCCCTATTATGCCATTTTAAAGGTTGCTAATATTGTTTTATGAGTCTCTTAAAACAGGTTTACATGTATGCTAGGTCAAAAAACACTTTAGTTTTCTCCAAAAATGGATTTAATTTTACCCCATTTCTAAACGACTGGTGAAGTAGTTAGAAGAATCAGTCTGTCTAAACCCCTCCTCTCCATGAGCCCTCACTGCTGTGATTGGTCAGATGGCGCAGTCCTTTATGATTGGTCTACCGCCCTCTTTCTGACATTACTAGGGATGTTTTCAGAGAGCATACATCAACCAGTTAGCACGGACTACCGTAGAAAGTGCTCGCAATTTGCTTTTGTAAGCAAATCTGGCACACCTCTACACTGTGAACTTTAAGATTGTATAATGCATAACACTGCGTTAAACATCGTTTACCATTACTTAAACTAGTTAGCCGGTTACCAAGACATGTGCAGGGTTGTTACACAACATAACGTACACAAATACGTATTTTGAACGATCGCTAGAAAATACTATCATCAATTATTAATCACATTTACAGGTAGAAGTTCAGAGGAGCGAGCCGGTCCAAATAAACTGGCACTGATCCATCTTTTAATACCAAGTGTTTGGTGAATATCGCGTTTTACTCCAAGATTGGAAAAGCAGTCATCAATAAAATGACGTGAACACAAGGTTGTACTGCTGAGGTGTTGTTGGAAAAATGAAAGTTAACCACTCAATCATTGTAGATTCATCTTTCAGAAGGGCATATAAAACAAATTTACTCTCACAGGATACAGCGTCTTCTTGACATGATGTAATCCATGTGGAAATTGTACTGTTTGTGGGCGGGGCAAGTTGGACGTAGTACATTATGCAAATATGTTACTTAGTGATGTGGATCCGTAACAGAAAAAGATTCAAATTGCTGACGACTCGTTTAGGCGAATGTGAGCCGACTCTTTTTTTTTAAAGACAATAACTTTATTTATCGTGCACTGTCGGCATCACAACTTTGCAGATACTTTATGTTCACATACAGCTACATGACAGACTGCGTGAAAGATCATATTTGAAATGGCAAAATAGGGGCACTTTAACATCTGAGGGGTCTGAATGACAAATTTTAGGAAACTGCTGCCTCGAGATTTTGATGTCTGTCATAAATAAATAAATAAAACCACTTTACTTTGTTTATCACAAGGATGTTCGTTAGTAACATTTTCCGTAGAATGAATCACATTTTACAACAAGAGTGTAATCTCCATGATTTCCCTACAATAATCGCAATTGCAAAATTCTCTGTTTTTTTAGTGTTTTCAGTGAGCATGGAAATGCCGAATACTAAGACGTCCATGACACACACTTTCACAGCTTTCACTGCAGCCACAGGCAGCCAGACAGGAAGGGCAGTTCACACACACTGTCCAGCCCCAGAGAGACATAATGCACCACATCTCCAAACACACACACCCCAGATACATGTGACTGTTTCACTGGCCCGCTGAGGCCAGAACCAACCCCATAAACAAGCAGAGCCATTCCTACCTGATGTGTGCTTATGACATACACCGCCTCCATTTCATCTTCTCAGACACGCACGTGCTACTCAAAGACATTTTATCTCACATCAAAAGCGTACATTGTTTTTGATCGATTTTTTTGGGAACATGCTCAGGCAAGACCAGAGTAATGTGAGCCTTGTCAAGCAGCGTAGAGTAAATTGTGTTGAAAAGCTGTGACCCGGAGCTTCGTCGCCCAGACAAAGGTGCCTCTCATGTGCCCCAGACGTGGGATATCCCTCTCATCTCATACCAGCCAGCCACACGAGCGCAACCCCCCGCCTGGCTGCTCTCCAAACCTATATTTATTTTTTCTAAAGAGCTCATAAATGCTTCAGAGTTGCTTTTCTCCTCTTCCGTTGTCCCTCATCTGATCTGACAAACAGCAGGAGAATTTATGGCATGTAGTCTGGAGAGAAGGTTTAGATGCAGGTCCTTGCTAGCAGTGCTGGGTGGATTACTTACAAACTGTAGTCTGTTACTGATTACAAGTTACATGGTGAAAACAATTCTCAAAATTGACTTTACACTGTCTTTGAAGTTTCTTTATGGAACCATTTAGACAAAAATGTTTTTCTATGGCATTGTGAAGCACCTTTCTTTTTTATAAGAGTGTAGGTGGCAACAAACAATGCTGTTTTTGTGTCACAACTGAACATGCTGTTTGCAGAAACCAGAGCCAGACCAACATCAATAGACAGCAACAGGGGATCGTTTCTTATTTGTAATGCATTACAATATTGTGTCACTCCCTAAAAAGTAACCAATTGCATTTTTTGGAAAGTAATGTGTTATGTTATTATTGTGTTACTTTTTGCATCTGGACTGGGCTTTCTTGTTTGTTTTTAATATAAAAAGTTCAGTATTTGGCAAAAGGAACCAAAAATCAATAAGCATCAGGCTAAAGGAAATGTAAATTCAAAAAGCTCAAAGAAACCTTTTAACTGTGTACTGCAAAAAATGACCGTGATTTTAACTGTAGAAACCTGTGAAAATGCTACGGTAAAATCCTGTTAAATGGTTAATGGTAAATTCCTGTTAAATTTGCAGTGAAACACAGAATTCCCTACATTGCATTTTAAGTTTTGTTTGAATTTGATGTTTTTTCTTTGAAATAACTATGTTTCTTCTTAGTTTTTTTATCAGTTATGTTTATTGGGGTTGCATGTTACATGTAATGTTGCTGAATGAATGTTTATTGCACATTTCAGTTCAATAATTCTTACCATGATGGTGTTTGTGTGAATAACACTGAGCACTGACCCTCTACATATGTTATTATTTAAAAGCTACTTGTGATGAGCTTTGTCATCACCACCTGCATTTGGTGCTTATCAGTGTATTTCAAAGTTACAAACTAGATTTTACCACTTTAATTGGTTTGTTATAGTAATATTCATATAAATTATTACATTGTATTATTAGAAATTACAGTATTTAACTTTAAATGTAACATAAAACCATGTAACAAAAATATTGTGTTACCGTATTTTTTTACCGTTTTATTCTGCCATTATTTTATTACAATGTAGGGCTGTAAAGAACTATAAGGAGAATTTTAAAACACTGGCTCAAGAACATAACTTTGGTGTGAGCAGCCTGCTTGAAATTAATTTCAACCTGCTTAAATTTAAATATTCCTTATATATCTACCGCAGGAGTAGCTATAGGTTAAGATCGGGGAGGATATTAATTGAGAACAATGTGCATTTACTTTTAAATTGTATGTGTATTTACATATTTAGATGTAAGTTCAAAATGTGCAAGATGTTGATGGTGCTATTAAGGGAAATAAATACACTCAAAAAATTATTAATTGGATAAACTCAATTTAATTAAGGCAGGATTTCCATCCAATAAATATGTGTACCCCCAATTCAGAAAAAACTAATTAATGTGATGAAATTGAACTGAGTTAGGGCAACTCAATTTAATCAAATATAGTTTTAATGATATTGATATATTTTATGCTTGTTGAACTCAAACTAAAACATTTAACCGGAAAATAAATTAGTAGGAAGACATTCTTCTACACTAAAAAAAGAAAAAAACGTATACGTTTGATTTACTTAACTTGTTATGCATAACATAAGATGGTTATGATACATCCATGGCATGCTCAAAGTATTATTATTATTATTTAAACAACTTTGATTCGTGTTAGCAGGTCCCTAAGCGTTCTACACTTTACCACAATGGGAATCCCCAAAAGCACTAACATAGCAGAAGGTCTTTTAAACAAAACTGGCTCGCTGCACTATTTTATCTGACATCCCCGTTGTGCATAAAAAGATTGGCAAATTTAAAAAGTACTTATTTTGGTTGTTGACTTATAATACATTTTGATTATTGTAGTGGGAAGCTTTTATAGTATAATTATAAAGACCATAAAGGGACATGCTGATGGGAAAACATTCAGTGCACTTTATTTTATTTCTTCTCCCGGAAAAGCTTTGCATTCCCTCGCAAAACTTTTATGCTCTCTCAAGAAATTTTACTTCCTGCTAGTGAATGCAAAACAAGCCTAAATGCCTAAAATAACATTTTGTTTCAAAATTTACTCTCCTCATCCAGCCCTGTGCAAAGCATGATGGGAAGGGGAAATCCACTTCCTAGTTACACAATTCAAATCGTTCAAGTTCTTTCAAAATGAAAATATTGAGTTAAAACAAAACAGAACTGTTTCAAGTCAGTTTAACACGATGCAGTTGATTAAATAGGGAACCAAACATAACGGTGTTAAAATAAATAAAAAAATATATCTTCCCAGAAAGGTCCAACAAAAAACTGGTCCCACTTTATTTGTGCTTAACTGCGGTGTAAGTACATAGTAGTTAAGGCTAAAATAAAATGTGACCAAAAAACCTTGATATTCAATATTTTATAAACCTTTGACATAACACAATGTCATAGAAATTAGACTAAATAAGCTGATTAGTATTCAGATGAAATGACAACATTATAAAAATAGCTATTTGTTCATCAAAAGATGAGATTCTGTTGTTGAGAATCCATTTGTGGGGGATCTTGCCCCTTTTTACCTTATCCTGTGTAGTAAACATTATGCTAGTGTTTTATTCTGATCATAGAGTGATAATATTCTAATCTCTTTGAATCACTTGCTGCATGGTGCTGTTTCTTCAAAAATAGCTGCAGTCGCTTAATGCATTTCCATCTTTGATTTAATTTCACTTCAATCAAATGACGTAGCTAAGTGAACAAATTATGGCTAGCAAACGTAAGTGCCTAAAGCAGAGGAACAACTCAAATCACATGATAATTTGCTTGAATAATCTGCTTGCACGAATAAGCACTCGTTATCTTCACAGCTATTGCTTCTCTCCAGTGGGAATTCTGGAGAAGCGTATCGCCATGCTGTTGTGTGAGTAATAATTCAAACCACTTTTCCAAATGCAGTATATCAGATATGTTGGTACACTGGAAAAACATGAAAATGTCTCAGATCCATTCCAGAAGAAGCTAATAAAACATTTTAATGATTTTAAGAACTATTAGTGGAGAGGTTTTTTATTATTATTATTTATTAGGCCTATATGCAGTGATTAAATTAAATAAATAACATAAAATATGTCCTCACTGCTGATATGAGATAAGCAAACAGAGCAACTATAAATAAACACTTCAGTGTGCATTCCAACAGAACAGTCTCTAGAGTAGCTGCATGGATCAGACTGTTTTCTTGGCACTCAAGCGTCAGGAACTAAAGCCAAATCCTCCGGCTGGATTTGGTAGAGAGTAGCGCCATCTAGTGGCGTGCGAGATCACGGACAATATGGGAAACATGAGTCCTAAAATGGATCATTTACTGGCAGATAATACAGAAATGTCGCCTGTATTTTTGTATTTTCTTCAGAATAGGAAGGTATTTTTGAAATGTTTATTTTTTTTTACTCTTTACAGTCTCAAACTTTTTGATTTGACTGTTATAAGTTATTAGTAAAATTAAGAGTTTTATTTTAAATTACATTTTAACACTCTTTGATGTGATGACTAACATACTAAAGCGCGTTAAGTGCTTGATTGTAATTTAAACTGTACCGTTATTCAATATTACAGTTACTGTTAACATTAATGTTTATTACTTTTAAATGTCACAAATTTCAAATCGATCATTACAAATGTCTTATTATAAATATATTTAAATTCATGATGTTCTCATTGACATTACTTGAGCTTTATGCTTGTCAATACATGCCGCAATACACAATATTTCAGAGACATATTATGTAATGGAACATGAAGATGTACTAGAGCCCTAATTGCGTTTACCATAAATGTAAACTTTTTATTTAATGCAGCCATAACATTTGGGCTGTATTTAGTATATAATACTTAAAAGTAAAAAGTATGCCAAAGTGTACTGCTTTTTCACAAGGGTTAGTACGCAGCAGCCATGTATTCTATTTTGATCATAGCACTTTTAAATCCAAAAATCCTGAACATCAGAATTGCCAAGTGACATTTCCTCTCGCATGATGATAAAATACCAACAGCACACTAGAAAATGCTTGTGCGCCACGTCTGACGTTTATGAGGCAGCAAAATGCATGGCAAACTCCACACTGTTAGTACTTCGTATTTATTTGTGCAAATGTTGCAGAGGTCTTGAGAAACAGAGGATCGATTTCAGCATTCATAAATAACATTCAGTTTGCATATTAAGTCGAAACCTGGATAACAATACAACACCCACATTCCCATTCGAACACAAAGTGTTCACGCAGTAGCACATGAGTCCAACGATGAAAAACGAAAACATTACAGTATTGCTGCTTTGAGAGTTAGTGCATTAAAACTGTTCCTTTACTAATTACTGATAGACAGCAGTGGGTCAGGAATGCAACGTGAAGAACAGCAGACGTGACGAGGTTTAGAGAAAAACACTCAGATTAACCAGTTAACTTTTCAACTAGATCTTCAACACGGTGATCAGGGAACTTGAAGCCTTTATCTCATCCACATGAGCAGGTACTTGTGCACACTTAATACCATGTTCAAACACAATACGTTACAAAATCATGCTGAAGTCCTTTGGGAAAATAATGAATTACTGGTGAGAAGATTCTTGGTCAACATGAATAGATCAGGGCTGCATGATAAGGGCGAAATGGTTGATTGCGATTATTTCGCTCAGAAATATAATCGAGACTATTGTCTTTTTTTTTTACATTTCATTAGAATTATTGCACTTTCATTCAGCACAAATCAAGAGAATGTCAACTCACTGCAGATTTAGCTCAAACGATTGCATGAAAAAAAACAGAGATGGCTTAAACCGTTGTTTTTAGCTCAGAACTGCTTTTTTCGTAACATAGAGAAAGCACACGTGAATGGTCGCCAAGTTGGGAATATTAGTGTTTTTTAAATTATTTTCAATTGAACGTAGTCTCGTAAAGTAAGTAAAGTCTCTCTAAATAGTCGCTGGTAGCTGTTTCTGTTACTCTACAAACTGCGCAAACTGAGACTGCAAATTGAAAACGTAAAACGTCAATTGCGTAAAAACTCCCATGTATCGC
>JAUMHR010000076.1:2149710-2163258 GCA_032361145.1 Enteromius fasciolatus
ATAATGTTCAGTGCTTTGCTACAATCTGTATTGTTAAAAGCGCTATATAAATAAAAGTGACTTGACTTGACTTAATGTTTTTAAAGAGACATTTCACATGCATATTCATACTACAATCTCCATTAGTGTCCGGGTTGCCAGGTTTTCTCAGCAAAACCCACCCACTTGTTACTTAAAACTAGCCCAAACGCTTGTCAGAGGGGACTCCCAGTAAAGAAAATGGGATAAAATACGCATTTTTGTCAGGATTCCCCTAACAAAAGTCACACTACAGGGGCTAAATTATCATGTTACAGGGTTACTTAAACCTATGGATATAAATTTTAAAAAACATCCCGTGCAAAGAGCGATAAAGATTTAAGCTATAGCTTTACAAGCATGTCCTAAATCAAGGGGATTTTGAAGCAGGTGCTGTCTGGCAGACATCTTTAAGATCATCATAAATCATAAACATCTTAAAGACATCTAACAGACGTCTATTTGACAAGGAAACATGCATTGCAGATGAGCAAACACTGCAAAAATGCATCTTCCAGATGCAAATGTAGAAATCAAATAGATGTCTCTGTGATGTACTTGTGCTATCAGGGATCAAGAGACCTTTAACAGGCATCTGCATGCGCCCTCTAGGTTTAATGAACAAAGTTGTTTTGGATAAAAGCATCTGCTAAAAGACTAAATGTAAATTTAAACACGTCCTAATTCAAGGGCATTTCCAAGCAGGTGCATGAATACATGAGAGCACACACACATCACAGAAATGTCTATTTGACGTCTGCAATACATCTATTGTCAATTTCCTATCAGATGTCAAACAGGCATATATCAGACGTCTTAAGATGTTTATGATTTAGAATGTATGTAAACAGATGTCTGAAAGATGTCTCTGTACACAGCAGATGCTTTCCAGATCAAGAGACCTTTAACAGACATCTTGAAGTTTTAATGAACAAACATGTCCAAAATCAAGGGCGATTTGAAGCACGTGCATAAAAACCCTGATATTCTATGTCTGCATAACGTCTACTGGACGTTTCAGATCAGATGCCAAACGTCTTAAGGATGTTTATGGTATAGGACGTATGTAAATCTAACTGGGTCTGTCAGACCCAGATGCATTTCGGATATTTAACAGACACCTTGCAGACTTATCTAGCTTTAATGAACAAACACGTCCAAATTGAAGGGCATTCTGAAGCAGGTGAGTAAACAGGCATGCTTCAGTTTTTTTTAGTTTTTTTTTTAACTTAAAACCTGAGATGCACCTGTGACTTTCCTAGGCCGTGGCGTTCATCGTGCTCTCAGACAGCACTTCTTGCTCGGATGCACTGGTGTCCACGCTGTACTATATGCCAGCTTAAGGCAGCAGACTTACTCGAATATGAAGAAGAGTCCGCTGGTGAGCAGAATGAGCCCCAGAGTGAGCGGCAGCACGCCGCTCTGACGCGCCACGATGATGCGTCCGTCACAGCAGAAGCGGTTTTTCCCGGGAAACACCTCCCATTTTCTCCGGACTCGTTTGGGCTTGTGCTCGGGCAGAGGTCGCGGCGGAGGCGTCGCGAGCGCCTGCGGATCTATTTGCTGATATTCGCGGTTTTTCATCCTTCACGGCGCTCGGCGTCCGTTAAACATCAGCTGCTGAGCAGAGAGATGTCGCGCAATGGCGTCATTCCACGACCGCGTCCCGCTTTATTAGCGAACAGATCAAATTCCGATCGGCGCGCGACGGATTTACCAGCACGTGACGTAACGCGATGTGCAGCGGCGACGTCACAGACGCGTCCTCGCTACATGCTTCAATAAAGCGGCGGCTTCGCTGTGGTCCCTTGGTGTGACGATAACGCGAACGCGCGCTTCTCGTTGGTGACTGACGGACGCCGAGCGAGCATCGGCGTTTAAAGAAGAGCGCAATGAATGATGATCTGCGCGCAGATGATGCTCGCACACAGGATGTGACGCTACAGTCCTCAGATGCTCTTCACATGGCAGCAGCTGCGTAATATCGCTCATGTCATAATCTTTTGAAAGCTTCTCATGGATTACCCATCAATGGTGTTTAGCGTGGCATTCTGACACAGAGATCAGTGGCATTGAATTCTATTAGATTCAATGTCTGTCGATTTGCTAAGTGTAAAAAAAATCGTATATGATTAGTTTATATATAGGTATTGATTGTTTTCATATTTTCTTTTTCACAGTACTAAAAAAACGAGAAAATCATAAGCAGCAGCACAAAGATAAATGCTGAAATGTCACTGGATCACTTTTAATGCATCACTGTAACCCTCAGAGAAAAGCAGAACATAGTTGCTGTAAACTCAACAGTTGTGAAAATATATATATATATATATATTGGATTAAACCCTATAGAATTTTTCTGATGCGGTTTTCTTTCACAAATGAATCATTTTCTGCCAAAATATTACTTCCATTACAAAACAGTTACCAAATATGGACTGTCAGAACGATTTCCAACGATATGTGTTTTGTCAAGATTACAAAAAGATTTTCTGAAAACAAGCCACAAACTTCGTCTATGTATGTTTATATGTATAGATTTATACCCCTAAATGTGTCCCCTGACATACAAACATTTAGAGATCGATTATAGATATATAGAATTTCAGTGTAAACCTAATAAGCTAATGCTGCACATCAGGTACATGTGCAAATGTATGAACTAGATCAACTCCAGGTTTAAATGCTAACCACAGAGTGGTTAAAAGTCAAAATCTAAATATTCACAACAAACACCCTTTTAACATGAAACCAAGAAATGAGACCTCTCCCCGCAGCCTCTCAAATGTTTGTCTCCCAAATAAGGATACGCTGCCAGTTATTTTCACTTTGATTCTACACACTATGTTAAAATAGCCTGCTTTTCTGCTGTTTATACTACTTACTACAAAAAGTGGCAATTATCTGCACCTCACTGTTGTAGTACATTAATAGTATGCAATAACTTGAGTGCACATTTACACTCATTCACATTTGTCTAAACCCCAGTGACAGGTAGGTTTAGGGGTGGGGTTAGGTGTAGGTAATTCGTACAAATACGAACAATTTAGCAAAGATCATATGAATTCATACGAATTTGTACGAATTGCTGTGAGACTGGGCTGGCTCATCACATACTGGTGGGTGGAGTTAGTGTAAACAGCCTCTGCCAACAAGGTGGGCTGTTTGCACTTATTGTAAATAGACACTACAGAATAGACAACAAATATATTCACATTGAAAACAGTTTTATTTTAGTAATAATATTTCACAATTTTTAATATTTCACTGTTTTTACAAGTTTTATCAAAAAATATGCAGCCATAAAGACATTAAATACATCCAAATATGTTGGCCCAACAAAACAAAACGAACAGTGCTTTTTTTTAAATAACATTTTCAGTTTTACATTTTATACATATATTTCAAAGTTGTTGTACTGTTGCAATTTTTTTTATTAGATTTTTTGCCAGTATTTTATATTTGGGGGCGGGGACTTCTTGGGTTAATTACACCTCATATGGGTTCTGTATTTACCCAGCCCTTGGGTTAGAAACTACCCAATAAAGATTTTCATTCTGGCAACATACTCCACTTTAGGGTTAGTGTGTTGACTAAGAATTTGTTTATTTTTAATTAATAAATCTAACCAAAGAAATTGCCTATTCACTCACACAGAGAGAGAGAGAGAGTAGCTTTGACATCTTTCCCCACTCTCGCATCATTTGTGTTTGATGTATAATTAATACAAGCTCATCTCTATGATATCAGCTGGACAGATGGGTTAGTTGCCAGAGTGGACCATTTCCTGTGGAGCCGGACACGCCTTAAAAGTACTCATGTAGTTAAATCAATCAATATATTTTAAAGGTATATTCTGAGCTTCTGATGCAGCTTGAATTTAGCGATCCCATTCTTTGGATTCAAATCATAGCGTTCATACTTGAACATCACTATTCAATGTAATTATATTCCAAAACCATTATTTCAATGCAACACAACTTAGTGCTGATAATACATTATTAATATAATTATTTAAAAAAAAATAATAATTCTATGTTAACTGTTAGTAAAAGACAGCTGTGTTTAGATATTCTGTTCATTCTTCTGGAAGTGTTGCAAAGTCTTTACCTTTCTGAAAAACATAGTCATTGATACTTTTCATGTTCATGAATTGTAATTAGTTATAGGCTACTGGATGTTTGTGGGTTTACAGCCTTTGAACAGAGAATAAAATGAACTAAAATAAGAACTAGATAGAAAAAGATTTCATGAAGAATCTATATATATATATATATTTATTTTTTTTATTTATTTTTTTTTTTAAATAAAGATAAAAAAGAACATGATGAATACAGAACTCAGTATTTCAATAGATGTAGCTACTACTGGATTTCCATGAAACACACATGCAATAACACATGAAACACTGAAATGATAATCAAATAAAATATTAAGTCCAAGTGCTAATGATATTGAACATAAAATGAGAAGACGTGCAGTGCACACGTTGGATTGAGCGAAATTGTATTCTTCTTCCTCTAGAGACTACGGTGGCCGAGAGGTGCAAAACAACATTACAAAGTTTGAAACACTTTTACGAAGCTCGAGACAAATTTACCTCGGCCACCGTAATGTTCTCCTTGCGTACATAAAGTGTTTTTGTCTGCGCATAACCGCTAGATGGAGCTGTGGGATTAAAAATTGTAGTATTCAGCCTACTTCCATGAACGGTTTGCTCCCATTAAACGACATTAATGCAGCCACGTGTCTGCGTGTCAATTATGATTCAAAATAGCATAACATGCAAGCATAATGCTTCAAATACTACCCCTTCAACGATTTCACAATCAGTGAGGATTTGGAATATGCTTATACCACAAGTTGTATGTGTAATGCATCTGGAGAGATAAATCTATAACAATTTATTGCTTTTTAAGCACTCGTCGCTGATCAAATTAAAAATATATTCGAGATTTCAATCTAGGTTTGCAGTACGAAACGTTTTCACCGTGAACAGGAAGCAGGTTTTGTATGCATGGGATGTGCCGTTAATCCCACCATGCAATGCGCTCGACTTGACCTTCACTTTCCCGCCTAATGAAGGAAGCGCAAGTAATTACAGCCGCGATTTTACCACATCTTTGAGCCTACGGTGGCCTACATTTGTGGAGTTTGCAATTATTCCATTTCAAGAAGTCTAGGTTTCTCTTTAGGCTGGACACCATTAATCCTAAAAACAAACTTGCAATTTGCAGGTCGTGTAATTTTCCACACTGCAGTACAGAAACAAATGCCTGTGTGGAGTCAGGCCTCCAGTCCTAGCCCTATTAAGTTATGCAAATGTGGTTAATTGCATGGTTAACGTCATTTTTGAATGAAAGTTTAGTAGTAAAGCACTTACCTGAATTTTGAAAGGTTTTTATTTTGGTTGTGCACTACTTGTGCAAAACACACTGTTCTAGAATAGATAAATGAACATTAGTTGTCACTAATATAATAGATAAGGATTTGGTCCCGTTAGAAATTTTAATGCATATAAAAAATTGGATCAATGTGAAGAATTGTTGGACAGCAGCTATGCACAGATGGTTTTTGACAGACTACATCACAATAACTGAACATGCATTCCATGTTAGTCTTGTGGCATATGAACATTTACAATTTTACTTCCACTATTATTGCTTTACTACCTTAAGAGAATAATCAGTGTTTTCTGTGTTAATTACAGTAGCAATGCAACAAAAGCAGTCTGTAGAGCTTGACGTGTATTAAATTCATGGACCTCCAACTGCATGATTATAGAAGTCGTTATAAATGAATCAATCACAAGCGTTTTACCAAGATTTAATGTACATTTATTCTTAACACGTGGAACATATAGTATAAAGATTTCATACGGAATAAATGATATTCATTAAGCCAAAAAAGGGGGAAAAAAGGAATTTACAACAAGTTTTTAGCTACATCATCTGAAATACAAATATGAATCCATAGCACTGGAATCGACTAAGGAAACCGCTGGGAAAGAGGGGAAACCAAACTCGTTTACTGTATCTGTTCCGGTGAATGATGATGAAATCAGTTGGAGTAATGGACTTGTCTGGTTTGATATATGCCTCTACAGCTTTAACGAAAGGAACTGAAATGTTATGTGCATGGGATCGCAAGGGCAGAAGATTGCATCCCTACAGCCAGAGATGTAAGGAGAGGAAGGTGGTAAATAAACACATGGCAATGCGCAATGAGAGATCTGTAGAGTGAAACCTTTAATTCGTCAAAGATTAAAAACGGTGAAGAGCGCCATAAGATGAGAGAGAAAGAAAAAGAGCAAAGTGTAATTTACAACATCATTATATACACTGCAGCCTGGACTGCATCTAGAGCTCAAGACCAGTCCTAAGAGGTGATTTCTTTAAGGGTCAAGTCATACAATCGAGGGACAAAGAAGAGGTCGGGGTGTTGTAGGTTCACGTTACTTTGGGGGGAAAGCCATTTTTTCCTCTCTCAACATGAACTAAAATCATCATTTTTAAAAACTACAGTTTTTTCGCTGCCAAGCCAGCATTATCTCAGTGTGAAACAGTATTGTTACAGTATGTTTACAGTTTTAAGGTGTACAGTACAGAAAAAAGTCCTACAATCTACTGCACAGGCCTCCCATTTACATGTCTGTTCACAGCCAACGACCTGGTTCCTTTAGGGCTAAGTATATATATAATCCAAGTTACAGCAATTTATACCACACATCAGAGTCTGAGAGTCCATTTAGCCTCCAAGAACCAGATAATGGTCGTCTCCGTGCCCATCCTCACCCGGATGGTGAACATGGGCACGGTTTTTCCCCAAACTCACTGTAAACTTGACAGCAACTTTGGTTACAGTTTTGTTGTTGTTGTTTTTTATTCTTTTTGTCATTATTTTTCCTTACAAAAAAAGTCCAAAGGGCAGCGCACTGCAGGCAAGGATCTCGATCGGCACATCCGTTAGTTTAATTCTTATCCATATGTGTTAAATCCGTCACGACTTATATCCGTCCTTGAGAGCAAAGCAAGGGTAGACAAACAGTGGAATCTGAGGTGATTTTGCATAAATTAAAAAAAATGAACATACAGTCAAGTCAGTTTCGCTGTTAAATTTTCTCCACTCACGCAGACACACACACATTAAAAAAAAACAAGTGGGGAAATACATGATCGCCCCCACGGCTGTCATGACTGGCCGATCAGAAAAAGTACGTCACAGATTACATGGGACACCAAAGAGTTCATGAGCGGGGACACCGATATGTCCAGTAGCCGTGACTCGTACAGCCTGAACTCTGAGTGGTTCTCTTCCACTTTGGCAAGAGCGTGCAGGGCACGTGCCGCCCGCCGCATCATGTCCACACTAGTGGGCTCGAAGTGCGCACCCTGTAAGTGCATCAATGAGCCCTGACTCTGTTGGAACTGGGTGGCTGCAAGACTGTCCTCCAAGAAGCCGAGAAGGTTTCCAACACTGCTTTTCTGCACAGCAATAGCCCGGGCCGCAACGTTGTCTCCTTGCGCCAGGTTTGCTAACAGCACCACCGCCATCTCCCGGCAGACGGGCACTTTGCGGTCGCCAACCATGCGCACGAGGAAGCCGTAGAGCTTCTCGAGGCGGCTGAAAGGTGGCGTAGCCAGAATGAGGTCAACATTGTTATCCTGGATGCTAAGCTTGCTGAGAGTTTCCAGTACAAGTCTCTGGGGAGACAGTGTCCCGTTGAGCCCCAGCGTGGGAAAGGGGTCGACGGCTTCCGCTGAAGGGCACACGGCCCAGTGAAGCAGGCCGTCCAGCAGCGGCAGGCAAATACTTTCAGGGTAGATGGACAGGTCCAGCTGGCCTGAGATATTCGCTAATGTGACCAAGCAGTTTTCCCGCAGAACCTCGAGACAGTCCCACCACCACTCGTCTCGCTCGCAGCTGACCCCTTCGTCTTCCTCGTCTTCTTTCTCATAAGTAACTGGGGCCTGTTTGCGTTCAGGATGCCAGTGGTGCAACAGCACCAGTCGGCCAAGTAACAGCAACAGTCCTGGATGCTTCGACATCTCCAAATCATTGCCAGGAATGAAGGAAAGGCTGCGAATGATATTGGAAACACAGATGCAGCGGCGAGCGAGGGAGTCCTGCCAATCTGAGAGCATACAGAGCGGGGTCTCGTCCTTGCTGTGTGGCTCATCCTCCAAGATCTTGATATTGCGCCTCTGCTGGGCAAGGTCGATGCCAAAGAAAAACGTATTCTTCTCCTTGTTGCCGTCTTGGTTGCCTCGGACTGCTTCCTCCGTTATGGAGCCTTGCCGAGCCGAAAGTACATCATCAATGGTGGCCATTATACTTGTAGACATGCTTGGTGTTGTAGTGCTTTTACTTTCGGACAATGGTTGGTTTGGGGATGGCAGAAATTGTTGCTGCTCTTCGTTTGTTTGAGGCTTCTCTGCATTCTCTGTAACATTCTCCACTAATTGAGACACCTTCTTACATGGCTCAACATTCACTGGCACCCGTTTCCGAAGCTTCAAGAGCTCCCTCCTGCTCTCGAAATGGGTTTGTATATGCTCTGTGGTGTCACCACCACCTACACTCCAATGGATAAGACCACTATCAAAGGCTTGTCGCCGACCCAGTTTACTAGTGCGCCCAATCACAAATGGGTCTTTTTTCCTCAATATCTTGATGGGAAGCTTGTCAAATTTACTAGCCTGCTTTGGCTTCTCCTGGGAGGCACTGGTGTCCTGCAATGGGGTGGATGATCGGAAATGATCTTTGCAAGTATTATCCTCACCTTCCCTCTCTTCTACATCATTCTTGTCATTGAATTTTTGGACATGTGTAGACTCCTCTTTCTCTTGCTTGACCTGGACCTGTGATGTTTGCACAGTGTTGCTCTCTATATCCTCATCTTCATCCTCATCCTCCTCTTCCATCTGCTCTGCCTCTGGCCCTTCCTCATCAGACATCTCAGGGTCAATGGCATCTGGGTCAATTAATGTACGCTGACCAGGGTCTCCAACCTCATACTCTTTCAAAATGCCAAAGATCTCGATGAGGCACCTTCGGAAATACTCAACAATGAGCTCAAGAAAACCAGGAAGCTGAAATCAGAAGATGAAGATAAATTAGTCACACTGGTTGACCAAACTATCTACTAGTAGACCCATCCCTAGTCATATGGTCTAAACCAAAGGTCAGAACACTCAGTCCTGGAGTGCCTGTGTCCTGCAGAGTTTAGCTCCAATCCTAATTAAAAATACCTAAAGTAGCCAATTAAGGTCTTACTAGGTATTCTTGAAATGTCCAGGCAGCTGTTGAAGCTCAACTCTGCAGGACACCAGCCTTCCAGTTTGGTGACCCCTGATCTATACAAACTACTCACCTGGTTCAGATTAAAGTTAGAAATGCTGTTGTCATCATACAAAAGAATATTAATGGTATCCAAAGCCCAAGTGCTCTCAGCTAACAAGCCTGATTTGAGGGACATCATGACTCGCCAGGCCTCTGGTGTTCCTAAAACCAAACAAAAGCAATTTTTAGACCATCCCAAAACAATGGATTGGGACACAAGTACTCTTTGGAACAGCCTCTTACCAATATCCTTCATGGTAAGCCGACGACGCGGTTTCAGAATGGGCTGTGTTGCCTCAGTTGAACCTGATGGGAATGCCACGTCTCTCCGAATCAGAGGAGGCTGTACTGGCGGCTGGGCAATGTGTGATGCAGGAACTGGAGGTCCAGCCTTCTGGATTTTCATCCCTGTGTGCATGTATGGAGACTTACTGGGCGAGGTCCTGTTCTCCATTGGTCTTGGCATGGGTGCAGGGCTGGACACTTGTGAAATGTGGTTCTGGGAGGATTGATAGTTGGACTGAAGAGGTCTGGACATTGGTGGCCCAGAGGCTCCTGGCCCGTATGGGGGCTGCCGCTGGTTAACATGGCCACCCCAAGGTCCCTCGTGGTTCATGCGCTGATCTGAAGGCATCATGTCTTCAGAACGATTCATGCCATGGTAGCCTTGACTTTGGGATGGGACACCAGGAGGCCCCTGGCGATTGTGATAGTTTGGGTAGTTCATCTCATTACGCCCAGACCACATGGGACCTTGGGGTCCATCGGGGACTGAAGGCATGGAGCCACTCATGGAGCTACTCATCATCTGTGGTGGCATGGAGGGCTGGGAGTTTGGACCACCCACATTAGGTCCTCGATCTCTCCCAAAACCAAAAGGAAACTGGCTCTGTGGGCCCGGTGGACGTCTGTCTGAGCCTGGATAGGCGTTATACTGGTTATACATATCAGGTTGGGACTGAGGTCCACCTGGGGCCTGGGGTCCCTGCTGCTGACCACTGAAAGGGTACAGGTCCCCTTCATGACGCTTTGCAGGAGGGCCATAAACACCATCAACTGGTCTCTTCTGTGTGTAATTCTGTAATTGAAATTTTTTTTTTTTTTTTTTTTTAGATTTTAGGCAATGCCACAGAATAAACAATAAATTTAGGAAGATTTCACTGACCGTTTGCTGCTGTGGGTACATTCCTGACTGTTGGTTTGGGTATGGTCCACTAGGTGGAGCACCTTGGCCAGGGTATTGATTACTGTAAGAATCAAGCCTGCAAACCAAAACATACGCAGTTTCAAAAAGGCCCAAAAAGCATGCATACTTCATGAGTAGAAAAAAAAAAAAAAAAAAACATTTGTAAAATTTTAAGTATATGTGTTTAAATGCTAACCTCTGTTGTTGTGGGGGCCGGTTGGGTGAGTACATCCCTGCATCTGAAGGCATCATGTTAGGTTGTGGACCAATACTGCCATCTGGGCCCATACTTGCATCTGGTCTGTGAGAAAATAAAGAAATATAATTTGAGAAACAGCAACTGAATAAATGTGTGTTCAAATGTGAAAAAACATTGCAAAGATACTATAAAATGTGCAATATTAACACTCAATCTGATTTCTGTATTAATGGATTGCTATAATCAATTCACTGACTACACTTAATGCAAATACTTGGAATAAACGCACTCACCTTCTGTCATATCCTGGACCATATGGGTACTGTTGTCTTTGACCCATCTGCATATTTCCCATAGGTCCTGGGGGACCTCGGCTATATTGTTCACCTATGCCACTATTTGGGCCTTGACCTGGGCTCATGAACTGCTCACCCGCTGAAAATGTAAGCAGAGAAGTCTTATTGAGTGTCTTTTGCATTTCAAAATATTACATACAACCTGTGAATCTGACTGTGATTTGAGTCAGTTACCACATGCTAAAATAACTAGTAATGTGTTTTTAAAATAAAGGTTTATTTTATCAATCCAGTCACTGGGATAAGAAACATAGGTTGTACAACAGGGCTGTTCAAACTTTCCTGCAGAGTTTAGCTCCAACCCAAATCAAACACACCTGAAGCAGCTAATCAAACTCTTACTAGGCATGTTAGAAACATTCATGCAGGTGTGTTGAGGCAAGTTGAAGTTAAACTCTGCCAGACACCGGCCCTCCAGGACCAAGTTTGAACAGCCCTGTTGTACAAACACTTTTAAGAGCATACAGTTTGTAAGTTCAAACTGATCAAGCAAATTCTACCGTAAGGATATGGCCAGAACAGTCACCTTTTCTCATACCACCGAACGGGTCCTTATTAGGCTCGTAAGGGCCCATGCGGCCCATCATGTCTGGTCCAACCATACCAGGCTGATAACCTGAATTGGGGGTAACAGAATTACGTCTGGAAAAAGCTGGATCCCCACCGTCAGCAAATGGGTCCTGCAAATTCACACTGCTCCTGTGTGAGAGAGATAATGTCAGATATATTCTAGCCCAAGAAAGTAATTCTGAATGTCCTGTCCCAAAACAGAAAGACTGCATTGAGATGTACCTAGCACCAGGCATGGGTTGCATCTGGCTGTGCGGTGTGGAGGCAGGTGTAGGGGGCTTCAGGTCTCCACCTTCGGCCATAGAACTGCTGGTCGATTGAGGTGTCTGAGGACCCTGTAATGATCCTGATCCAGCTGGGAGCAAGAAAAGAAAATCACAGTTGTCAGTAAGCAAATCCTAAAGGAGGTTTGGTCGACGTCATATTGTGTGTCGTAAAACATGTGCTTTAATAAGAACCACAAAACCAAAATCCCTGTCCACATGACTGTAATTTAAACATCAAATATGTTCTAACTGCCTGCGATTGTCGCTTTTGCAGCACTTTCACTGTCATTGTGGACAGACAGCATGCCAACACACAGTGACACGCTTTCGAGGAAATGCGCTGAGCTTGGCTCATTTGGCAACCTTCCCCTGCCTGAAATCACGCTGCTTTTCATGCCGCTTAATCTCATTTGAGGACTTTCCCCCACCGGTGACACAGGGAGAGGTGCTCTGCCAGCTAAGTGCTCAGAGAGTATCATCCTTAGGTTTGAGGCACCATATCCCAGCATGACAGAATCTCCATTACTACCACTCAACAAGCAGCTAACAACACACTTACCACGCAGATAAGTGCTTAGTCATGTGTTAAAGGAAAAAAGATTAGGTAATCGGCTTATCTCTGACATCACACGCCACCATTTCTGGGCCCAAACGTCAGATGCCAAAAGCAAAGAACACATGTCGCTAACATACACATGATTTGCTGTAAATTCTTTATCTTCACACAGAAATCTCAGGTGGCCAGACAGGGATTCATCTTGGGTGAAACGTTAAAATATTGTGTCCGGGATGCCGTGAGCCTAGAGACCAGTGTTGGTGGTAACACATTACTACTTTAATAAAAGTAATGCTATTATGCAACTCATGTTTCTTGTAAAGTATTACATTACTTTTACATTTACAAATATATTTGGGTTACATTTTAAATTAAGTAACACCAGTTACTTTGTTTCCCCATGTACTGACTGACAGCTCGGGAGAGGCGTTGTGTATAAAAACATTCAGTATTCCTCAAAATGAATAAAAGCATTGAAATGCACTCAAAATATGGTGCAAACCTGCAATAATTAAATACATAAAGCATATTTGTTATTTAACATTTAATCCCATTATATCAACAAGTAAGTTTGCGGTTGACCTTCGATGATCCAATTCAATTATTCTAAGCAAAAATTACTTCGGATAAAAATAACATTTGCCTTTCATGTTTTATTGCTGAAGAGTGTTGAACTTCATGGCAGCACATCTGAAAGGTTGTGTAAGCATATGTCCCTCAGCCTGAGAGAAATTAGATCCATGATGATGGAGGAGAGAAATACAGGGAGCAAGCTGGAGATTTGTATACTGTAAAAAAAGAGATGGCCTAGACAATAACAAATAGAAACATTTCCAAGTAATATAACATAATAAAGAAGATTTATAATCAGCTATGACCCAGGACTTTTCAGCGCTGGAGATCAGGAAGTCCCGGAAATGGATGCTGGGGTTGCTTCATTTCAGCATAACGTTGGCTTTAACATTTCAGCATGCTTTTTAGGGCTGTAACGATACACCAAACCCACGATTCGGTTCGTATCCCGATTTTTGACCCACGATTCGGTTCGTATCACG
>JAUMHR010000076.1:2189564-2201164 GCA_032361145.1 Enteromius fasciolatus
CATGAGAAAAATAACTAAAACAGCTAATCTTTGTTTAATTTTTGCTGTCACACCATAGGATGCATTCATAGGTCAACAACCTAAATACCACTTATTCATTTTTAAAAATATTTCACTATATTAATGTTTTCTCTAAATTTTTTATCAAATAAATGCAACCTTTCAGATCCCAATCTTTTGAAAGGCAGTGCATCTCGACTATGTTGTCCAATAGCAACCCTGCTCTCTACATAGGCCATTCAAAAAGAAGTAAATAAATAAATAAATATCAAAACAAACATCTGACCTGCTGTCCATACTGAATTCCACTCATGTTCCCAGGAGTGCGGCCCTGCATGCCAATGGGATACCTCTGGGGTCCCGGGGGTCCGTAACCCTGTCCTGGGTAAGTAGAACCCTGTTGGGAGCCAGGGGAAGGCCCCTGCTGCTGAGAATAGGGGTTTCCACTCCCATAATGCTGCCCTCGAATTTTCGCCACCTGGTCCACGGGGCCTGGAGGCTGAAAAAGACAAGGAAAATGAGGGTAAGCGCTAATAATTCAGAGGCAGGAGGTGAAACTACTGTGATGCGTTTCAGTTCCCTACAGCACCGAGAGGACTGAACACCGGGCATCTGGGTCGTTAATTTTCTGCAAGCATTCACTTAGGCATCTCTGGTTAAGATTAAGTCAATGGTGATCAATATCAAGAGAGGCTTATTTCCGCCCTTAAAGCTGAAAACAATCACAACGCCGTATTAGCCGGAGCATAGCAGAGGCACACCGCCCCAAATCAAAAATAGATCTGTATGCTTCCAACACCGCACCAGCGAAGGGAGGGGAAATTGCCAGTGAATGAATGAGAGAATGAAAGCAGCAGTTCAATCTGCCAGGCTGTCCTGAGTGCCAGGGGCTGGAGACTGGATGAACAGTCAACTTCCCTTTGAAAACAGACAAGAGGAAACAAGCGTGTGTGAGAGTGGAGTGTGACCCGAACATCAGAGGAGAGACGCGGAGAATTATAGAGGGAGTGGTATAAAGTCTTTGAGACAACGAGACTGGATGATGGCGTGTGGGAATTACACAAAAGACGACCGGGACAGGAACTGAAATCTTGAAGTTCAATCTAGAGATACTACTGCTACTTGGGGGGGGGGGGGGAACAACTACATTGTTCACATTGTAAATCTGCAAAACCGTCTACACTGCAAGTGAGCAGACCTGTGCAATTAATTATATTAATCATAACTTCTGTTTGGCTTCAGTTTGAATCCACCCAAGCAAGGAAACTTTTTCTGCCTAGTGTTTCATTTAATCTTCCCAAGATAATTTGGAATAGTTGAAGATAGTTGGATAGTTTCAGGTTTTGAAAGGAATGTTTCTTTGTCCAGTTTTCATAAAATGTAAAGTGTTAATTCACATAAAAAAATATAATAAAGTATTAAAAGTACATTAAAAAATAACCCAAATTAATGGACGTGTAAAAATAAACCTTAAGTCACAAACATGAATAATAAATACCACTTAAAGCATATAATTTGAGCAAAATAACTGTGATAGCAAGTTTATCAATTATTGTTTAGCACTATGACTGAAGGTTTCGGGTCTTTCATTTTAAACTCAAGTGTAGCATAATATGAAGCCGTCAATTGTTAAATGCCCCAAATTACAGTGATGTCATTTTTCACACAAAAAATATTTTGATGTTTGTAACCAAAAAGTCGCTGGTAGCCATTGGCACAGCACGTCATAAATTGCGCATATTGTGATATTATATTTTGGTCTCGCCACCCAACTCCCAAAACACCCACTTTACTCCTGCATCCCCTGAGAATCACAAACACACACACTTTCTCACTTCTCGAAGATCAGTAGGACTGTTAGGGCACAGAGACACAGAACAGGATTCCTGAAATCATAACGGGTCCCATCTGCCACCAAAACACCGCTTCAGCCAGCGCTGCTCCTCCAGCAGCTGTAATGAGGTTCTCTCCTGACATCAGAGGTCAACCTGGACCCTTTCAACAATATATTTTCAAATGCGTTTCAGATGAACAAGTTGTGGGCTGAAAGCAATGCTTCTAGCGTGTACAGCTCAGCTGATTCACGGAAGAAATACGCTAGTTTTGTAACTCGTAAACGTTACGTGTTCATTTTTGACAATGCATAGGCCCTTTTCTGATTTCTTCAGAATGTGGTGGCAGTTTACTGGAAAAACGCAAAATGTCATGCGTTTAAATATGAAATTTGAGGAAAACTGCAGTCATGTCACATAGGTTTAACGAACAAATTGTGACTATTTTATATAACATGCTTCTTGATTTAGCAGAAAAAACAAAAACATTATATCAATGTTTATATGTATAAGAATGGTAAATGCCATGATGCGAGGCCTTTGACTGAAAGGGCAATAAAAGTGGATGAAGATGATGAATTATGCTCGAACAAAGATCTGAGCAAACCTCTGACCTCAAGTTGCCATCTCCATTTACGGATTTTCCATGGTTAGAATAAGAAAGATTTAATGCCCCTGCATTAAGAACATGTCCAGTGAAAACTATTACTTCAACAACAAATTCGTTTTTGTGTGTCGCTTCGAGGGAACAGCCCACAAATCAAGACAGCAGGCCAATGGCCGTCTGATTCCTCTTTCTGCTGGAGACATTGGTAAACATGCAGTTGTCGGCACGTTCCCGCATCCAGTCTGAAAAACGCTGAGGTTGCTTTCATGCAGTATTATGTGCATGAATTACCCTCAGGCTCCTTTAAGTGCGGGAATGAGGGTGGGACGTGACGGAGAGAGAGAGAATGACAGTTGTTCAGAAATGAAGTGCTTTTAATTCATCCTCGGGCAAGGTCAAAGATAAGCAGCAGCATATCTCGCCGTCTCTCATTTTTAAATAGACAGACGCACTTTATTGATCTCTGAGGGGAATTCAAGGATTTCCCAGTCTTAGTCGCTGAGGGCCAGAGCTTCCCCTTTGACTTTTTTAATGAATGAAACTAGTTAATAGCAACAATAACAATGAGCCAGTCGTGGGATTTTCTCTTGAAATACCGCTGAGCTTGCAAAAAACAGTGGCTATTTGAAATGGGATACTTGGGGAGAAATAAATGCAGGGTGGGAATTACTAATAGCAATTGACTGGATAAGGGGGGGGGCATTTTTCAAGAAAAATTCAAAGTAACTCAAAGTAAAAACTAAAAGAAAGAGACACGAGTGGGAAATGTGTTCTTAAATCTAGATCCTGTGTTCCCGTGCCATTTTTTGGGGGGGTTTATAACCCAACTATTTATTGAGATTAATTGGAATGCACAATGAAAAAACATGATTTTTGAGAATTGTTAAAATTAGCTGTTCATATTTCTTATTAGGTCAAAATGTTAATGTTAACCAACCAATGGGATAGAGACATAGAGATCACACTAAATAAAAAGTTAAAAATTAAAGAGATTACAGTTTTTATTATTATTTTTATTATTTAATTACAGCTTTATTAAACGATAACACTTTCTTTGGGAAAAGAAAGCACATGAGCTTGGTATTTTATTTTTATTTTTGTTTGTGTTTTATGGAAAAAACTTATGCAGTTAAAACCGTAATAATGTAGAATTAAGGGGGAAAAAAAATTATATATTATAAACGTAATTTATTTCTGTGATCAAAGCTCCAGTGTCACATGATTCTTCAGAAATTAGTCTAATATACTGATAGAAAATGTTTTGCCGTTTTTTTGTTTTTTTTTATTTGTTTTTTTATTTGTATTTTTTTTTTAATTCAGAACAAAAGCTGCATTTTTCGTGATTCTTTTGGAAACCTATGAAAGTTTTCTCGAAATGTAACAAATGCATAGTGTTTGATTCCACGCAGACTTTAAAACACCAGATTCACATAATAATCAGTGGCGTCTGTGAATCACTGGAATAACAGCTCTTCTCCGTTGAAGTAATGTTAAGGCTCAAAGAAACTCATGCTATTTGGCTCCTCTCTCTCAACCCCTCCTTTCCTCCTCCTCATCCACCAATCAATCGCTCGTTCATGGCTGATTTCCTTCCTCTCTCACTCCCTCTCCAAAAAGGGAGGGAAAAAAAATAAATAAATAACTGCAATTAGCACATGGCTAATCTGCATAGAGGAAAGCCAAGCGCTCTTGGCAGAGGAGGTTACACCGGGTGGAATGTCTCACTGTCTGCTGGGAAAGCGGGAAGGGTGTGTGTGTGTGTGTTTGAGAGGTCGGCCCGTTGGAGTGAAGTATGATAGCACAGATAGCGCCGGCTCTACTGAGCCAGACAGATGGATTGGGTACGGACGATAAACAACTGCTGCTAATTTAATCCTCCACACGGACAAACGCTCCAGGCCTACAGCACAGGACTATTGTTGAGCCAAAACACCAACACACACCAATATCAACGAGCAGTTAGCGCTGAACATGTACAGGCACGCGGAAAGCAGGACGATTTCTACAATCATAACAAACGCTCCTCCAGAACGAGCTGAAGCGGAGAGCGCTTTCACAAATACACTCAACAATTCAATCAAATATTTTGTCCATTAATAGCATTTTCGTTCCCGCTATGGCACTGAAATTATAAATCAAGGCATGCATGATGCTCCCTTTTCAATGAAATGTCTGGGACGTATTGTTTTTGTTCACCTTTTCTGGTGAAATGAGAAATCATTGTGTAAAAGAAAACACTTTAAAAACCTCTACGATGTGATTAGACTTTTGTTTTTTCGATATTCATCCCAATCTTCATTTACCTTTAAAAAAGGAACAAAATGCTTTCCATATATATTACTTTCAAAACGAATAACCTGTCTGTTCACATACTCCAAACAGTTGCTACCTTTGCATTTACGGTGTCATTCATGCTTTATGCATGCATTTTGTGAGACTGATTTGTTTTTGTTTATATAATAAATAAATGGTCCCATATAATACTTTTTTTTTACCAAAGTTCATCATCAAAAATATTTTTCATTAGACATTTATTTAACAAAATAAAAAAATAGTAATAAGATGCTGCACAACAAAACTGCATAAAATTAAAGCATGAATGAAAAAATGTCTTGGTTCTATGATGTTGCTCAAATCATAATAAATGTATTAGGCTACTAATATTTCCTAGTACCATGTTGTGACTCACGTATCTGATATATCCATATAGACCAGGGGTGCCCAACCCTCCTCCTGGCGATCGACTGTCCTGCAAAGTTTAGCTCCAACTCTAATCAAACACACCTGAAGCAACTAATTACGTTTTTCAGGATCGCTTGAAAATTAAAGGAATATGTGTTTGATTAGAGTTGGAGCGAAACTTTGCAGAACAGGCGATCTATCTATATCTCTATATCTATCTTTTTTTTTTTTTTTTTTTATTTATTCTCAAAACCTTTCGTGCATAGGCAGTGGTTCCCACATTACGTTTACGGTCCGAGGTCAAGCAGCGAAAAAAAAAAAAACACCACCACACGAGTAAGAGACAATGTTTTCCCCTCATCCTGATTTTCTCTGCAATGGGAGTGCGATTCCAAATGAGATTAGGCCTCGCTTAGACGAGACTCATCTTCTCCACAGCAATTTAAACAGCAAATTCTCTTTGTTGAGTAAAGGTCCCACTGAAGGAGAAACCCATACTCCCTCAATTCTCAATTACACCTCACCAGATTGAGGAATATCAAAGCTATAAATTGAGAAAACGACCACCAGTGGCGACACGGCAAAGAGGAACTACTAGTAACTTTTACAGTCAACAAGCTTTTCCAAGCGCTCAAATCACATAAATGTACTACATCAGACAAATCTAGCCCTGACATCCTGGTGAACTCAGTGCACCTTAAAACAGTCACCAACCTCACAAAACACAATATCAACACAAAACAGATATCCTTTATGCATTTAATCCCATTTTATTTACCAATTTCTTTCCAATAAGTATGACTTTAAAATTTACATTACCTGAAACTTTTCTACATTTGAAAGGTGTGAAAGGGCTTTAACTTTTGCCAAAAATAGAACTTTCATATTAAAATCAAATGAGCAAGCCCAGGCCAGATACCTAAAAAAAAAGTAATGTTAATAAACCAAAACTTGATAAACAATATATGACTGGAACTGAATGACAACAGAAGACTTGCACAGTCTAGTTACAACCAATCTTAGGTTAAAAAACAAGGCTGATACATCTGTGACTGCATATCAGTTTGTCTGTTATTTTATGTAAAATATAGACAAGTTTCTAGGCAGCTGTAAACAAACTTCACGTTGTACTTTCCCCACGCCCAACCTCATTTGTTTGAGGCACATCCCACTCTCATATTAGCCCGGGTTTCTTATCTCGCTCGTGTAAAGAAAGTAAAGCAGTCTTGCGCTCTGTGAAAAAACATTTAGCGTGCTACAGCAAAACCTCTACCAGCTGACAGACTTCTAGCATACTACAGGACCAGCGTGGGAGAATATGGAGTCACCGTGTGATAAAGTGGCATGTGTTTCCAGCTGCATTCAGTCCACGTCAATCACAAGCTGTCCGAATAAGCATTCCTTTAGAAAACGCAGCCATGGCCGACTACACTGACAGCAGAGATGGCATATTTCTGGTTAGCGTGTTGATTTGGACCTGTCAGCCGTATGGCTGAACAGCGGCCCGCTGTTCAGCCAGTGCTTCTGAAACATCAGGAGAAGGTGGTTAGCTTCACTGCTTTGTGGTGACAGCTGAGAGTTAGCGATGCCCTCAGCAAACTATTACAGGTAAAACATTAGAAAGACAGTCTTGAGGACAAAGCAATGCTGTTACAGGTAATGGCTGACTGATATATTGCCAAGGCCTATATATAAATACTGACAGATATATTGCCAATGATTATATATTGGCTGAAATTTGGGATTTTTATTTTATTTAGCTGCATGGCCAGTATTCATTTTCTTTCTTTTTTTTGACAAAATATTAATGAACTTACTTCGCACTAAGATACCAGCCAAAGATACAGGCATCGGTAATCAAAAAATGCATATTTAATTATAGGACTTCAGTATTCTAAATGCCATATATACTTGGACATTTTAACTCGCATATGGACAAAAACCCATTTCCCATCAAAGAGCTGTTGAGCGAATTCTTGAATAGTGCTGATTGGTTACTGCGTTCACGTGCTCAACAGATTCATCTGTGATTGGCTACACTGATCATGGCTTCACGCGCTACACCCAGAAACACGTGGGAGCATTTCAAATAGTATTATAATCTATGATAAAAAAAAAAAAATACTATTATAAACTAGTCTAATGGATAATTTAGCAGCTAAATCTAATCCAGAAGTTATTCTAGAGTGCAGTTTTACAAAATCTTAACATTTCATGAAATAACATCATGTAGCGGGAAACAAAAGTATAGAACTACATCTGGTAAAATATTACACACTGCTCTTTGCATTACTGCATTTATATATAAACAAACTATACAATTAAAAGATAGCTTTTACATGTGTAGCACGGTAATGAAGGCTGAAACATCAGATAGATGTGTTGCGTTATAATGTCTTTGCGCTTTCATGGGGCACAATTCTGCATATGGATTGGTCTTGTCTGACTGAAAATGTCAGCATTGAAGCGATACCGATACTGACAATTATTAGACGCTCCCGTGTGCTTCTATGTAAAGAACATGAAGTGATGATACAGATTTATCCGTTGAGTGTGTGAACACAATGACCAATCGGCACAGTTTAAGAAACTGCTCAACATTTTATTTTGACGGTGCATGGACTTTAACTTGATAGAGATATAGTTATTTCTTTTTATATCTAAATCCTACATCACTCAACCATTAGTTAAAAGGACTTCAATACTGTAGCTTGAAAAGGTTTTTCTTGTCATAGAGATTCTTCATAAAACAAAACTGAACAAGGCGGCATTCACATAAATAACTCTGGCCTGAAAAACAAATATGGCACTGAGATAAAACGGATCAAAAAGCATTTCAGACTACATCCTGACAGACCATTCATATTACGCTGCCAAAACCTATGGCAACTTTAACAATAGGTTTGTTTAGCGGCTCCAGTCCTTTGCATACTTCTCAGATACCGTTGTATTGCGGGCATGCAAATCAGACGAACAGTGTTTATATGAGACTCTGTAAGTCCACATAAACAACAGAAGACATCAAGATCACCTTTACATTCTGATTTATAACCTTTAGAGCAGAAACAGTGCAGAAATAATCATCACAAAAACCCCAAAAAATTGTGTGTTGTCCACCAGCGAGACAAGAAGTCTTCAGACTGATGATTTAGGAGCATTCACGGTTCACGGTAACAACAGTGTGATAATGTCACTGGCTGACAGAGACGGCGAATAAAAAAAAGATTGTTACACAAGTACAGTTAGACATAGCAGCAAGTCTTTTATATGCAACCTGAAAAGCAGACAGGCAAACGAGACTCTGAAACCAGCTTTCCTACCAAGTTGTGGTTTCACATCACTGGGGTTTAGTGCGATTTCTGATTTGTGTGTCAGACTCTAGCAGGCAGTAAAAGGTTAATGGTGTTCTCCGCACAACACACACATATATGTGTCATGTAAATGAAGCCTGCAGACTCGGGGACCGCAAGTTTGAAGAAGGAAATTACTATGCTAATCTGCTACATTTTAAAAGTAAATGTCAAAAGAAAATACATTACCCTCACATTTCCAAACAGCCCTCTGGAATTGCTTAAATGTGACATTTCCCCCAATCACAGATGAGAAAGGGAACACCTCATCATCAACCGTACGCCACTGAAAATGATTAGCACTGAATTTCTAACAATTGATTGTGCCAAGGTGGTCCTTAGATGGGCGTCTGAGACTATTCCACATTGTAGGAACATGCAGAACATCCAACCCAGGAGAAGAGAAGGAGAAAAGAAACGAGGGACATTGCAACGAACAACTAATCAATAAAGTCAAACAAGATGCGTGGGAATTTGCATACACTCACGATATTGGACTTGCGACAAACCAAATCGCAACACACCAAAAATGGATTTTTCAAATATGCATCAATGCTGGGCTTTTTCTGCTTTTCAGATGGTGCTACTTTTCCATCTGTGAAAATAAATGACTAAAAACATGCAGGGCTGAACCGGCCATACTTGAGAACTTAAAAGTTATCAAGTTATTACAATAATAAGAAACTTTATTTGTATAGCACTTCTCATTAAAAAAAAAAAAAAACACAGCTGGGAGTGTTTTACAATACGTCATAGAATAAAGCACTTTAAGCATTAAATTAAAATTAATCCGGTACAGTAAGCATATTTGGGATGCAAAGGTGGCCACAAGTCTATTTTCTGATCAACAGACACCGATCCATGACTTTGTTTTTGCAGCTGTAAACTAACTAAAATCTTCCCACCAGCAAGCGTTTTATCTGGATTCTTCATGAGTGTAATATTTTGACTGGCAGTGCTGTAATTCGCATGCTAACAGTGTGCTGTGCTTTAGCTGCGAGACCAGCGCTTTTCAGTCCTGCAAGTGAAGTACCACAAAACAGCACATTTTTGGATGCCTCCTTTATTCAGCAGCACTGAATGCGTTGATAATCTGGAGCCGACCGTACATGCCCAGTTGAGGTGTAAATAGGCATTCGTTTTTGATTTGCACAGTAGCAGAGTGAATATTAAAGCTTAGCTGAATGTAACCGTGTACAAACTAAATTATGCAGTATGAAATTGAAATTAAACAGAAGTTAAACGATCCGGTTTTATCCGACAGACTTCAGTCCACAAGGCATGCATCATGTTAACATTTATTTTTACATTAAGAGAGAACTGATCTAAACAGTGCAACTGAAAAAAATGAATATGTTTTTTGAACCAATTTTAATGTGTTGCCATCTTTAAGACACATTACTGAATGGTATTAACATTAAAATGTCTAAAGTTATTTCCAGTTGTGTTATTACTAGGCTAATAATACTAATCTAATTTAAAATTAGAGCTTATTTGTACTTTTTGGCATTTTTACTGTTTTGCGTGTCATATTATAACCAATTAGATGTGCATGTGATGGAAGAATAAGAGACTTATTAATCATACAATGATTATACTTCATAGCGGAAAAGTTTTTAAAGAGTGGAGTCACGCTAGACTGTCAGCGTCAGCGATGTTCTTTAATAATGTAAATGTTCTTTGATTGTCTGCTGCTGCTGTTTGAGTAACTGAGGAAATGTAAGCAGTGTAATTAGGAACCGTCAATGAAACTACATAAATAAAAGGAACAAGTTAGCAAGATAATATTGTGTAGGCTATAAGTGATCTCACAGGCTATATGATAGGACAATAACAATTGAGCATAATGCCCAACACTGATTTCAAATCTAAACCTTTTTGAAACTTAAATTTACCATTAATTAACATTGAGAGAATAAATTGAGATTCACTGAGTTTCAACAACTTTCTCGAAGGTACACGTCAAATATTTAGACTAATGCATTACTTTAAGATTTAATGACCTATAAGGTAGGTTCTGACTTAAGAACCAATGGAGCAAACAAAACTAAGTTACAAACTAAAGTTACCAAGACTCTGTATTTTACTTTCCAATTTAAGAAAAAAAACAAAACAACAACTTATGAAGGATTTGAGCAACTCTACACCGATCGTTAGTAGAGCTACCAGACTTCGACTCGGAGAAGGAAGACATCCAACATTTGAGTGTTGGGTTCCTCGAAGACCATGACTGGAAACCAGCTTTAATTCAGTCAGCATAACAAAAACTCTCAAAAAGGTGTCCAATCAGGATCAAGTGAACTCAAAAAGAGAACTGACCATCATCTAATCAACTAGTCATTCATGCAATCCACAGACTACTAGAGCTGGGTATCGCTCAAAAAACTTCAATACCGATACTGCTTCCTAAACGGTACCTTTTTCGATACCAATTTTATAAAACCAGTTTGAACAAAATTACATAATCTCCAAAAAACTTTTTTTCAGCTTGTTGACATTTATACAGACTCAAAACCTCATCTCCTGAGCCACTGCAGAGAAAAAAAATATATATATAACCAACACAATGAATCAGTGCAAATTAGTTTTAATAAAGTTCAAATGGTTTTCGGTTTAAACATCTGTTATGCTACCTTTACACTCGTGCATTATAATTTATTCTTACAATAGCCTTATTTTTTCTCCTCTGAAAATTGTGTGCATTTAATTTAAGATTTACCCCCTTTGGTATAGAAATTGAACCAAACAAGAAGACATTTTTCGATCCTTGTTTGTACCGAGGCAATTGAAGAAAAGTCATGACAAGATCGAGCTGGAGAAACAAGAGGAGCGGATGCTGTGCAGAAGAGTTGCACGAGTGATTTTGCGTGGTTACAGCAAGCGAACGAGAGGCCAATTTGTGCAGGGTTTGTGCGACCTAAACGATCCTCAATAGATGGACGGATGGCCGCTGGTGCATGAGGCATGAGCAGGTCGGAGCGCTTCTCCCAGCTTCCGCTAACATGTGCGCGCTCACACACCCACCCACATTCACAAGAGCACAGCTGTCACCGGCAGGCAGCAAAGGATCATTCACAAAAACACCCCCCTCCCGGCTTCGTTTCCCTAAGTATCTGTGACACATACACA
>JAUMHR010000076.1:2201264-2222321 GCA_032361145.1 Enteromius fasciolatus
GGCAGGCAGCAAAGGATCATTCACAAAAACACCCCCCTCCCGGCTTCGTTTCCCTAAGTATCTGTGACACATACACAGAGTGAGGCAGCATGTGGAGATTCATTACTCAGCAGTGCAGACAGTGTGCTGTGGCAGCAACAGTTCACTCATTACCCCGCAGGCTAGCGAGACCGTGCCCTTCACTCGAGGATGCTGGGATAGGATTCTCCCTCTCGAACAGAAACATGCTGCTCTCAGGGCAACCGGACGGGTCAATGCCAAAGTCTGGGTCAGAACGACTGGTCTGAGACCAGTTTAAAGGGCAACCCGGTAACTAGTATCCTTTGGAGAATCTAAGTTACATGTAAATATTAATCAAAGTGCCATGTTAACAGCACAGATTAATATACACAGATTCCATAATTTCCACTTATTCTCATGTCATGCACTTTAAAACTCTTGGTCAACAAATCTACAATAATTGCTGAAAAAGATGAGAAACCTCATTATTAAAAAAATATAAATGTGAAAGTGTGGTGTGCAGAATTGAAAATTAATATTACATTTAAGTGAAAAATCCACAATTACACTTAGCACCGCATTTTTCTTACAAAGTATGTTCTTCTTAATAACGGCCTTTGAGTTAAATTTATGGGGGGTTTTTTATATATGACGACAACACACATACAGTATATACTTGGAAAATGTACATGTATTTCCATGCATGTATTTTTATTCATAAATTATATCAGCATATATTTTAATATATAAACATAAAAGTTTTCTTAAACATAAATGCATGTGTGCATTTATACATAAATATACACAGCACCACACATTATAATAAACAACTATTATTTTGGATGCTATTAAATCACAATTAGTAGTTTGACAGTACTACTTTTAAGTCATTTGCACATAAATAAATAAATAAAATACAGTAAATAAAAACACAGATTTATATTTTCTCTATAGTGATTAATATAGAATATCTGCATGCATTAATAGTTGCCAAACACAGACATTAATGCCCTAGCAACTTCAAAATAATCTGCTAAAGAAAACCATTCCAGTCTTCTTCAAGGTTTTACTCATTTTATCTTCAGGGCATATTTATCTCTGGGCTAATTAATCAGACATGAAAAAAGCTCACAAGTAGAAAAAAACAAAAGATTATCACTACAAATAAAGCGCTAGTTTATTTTGCATGCAGTACTTGTATTTGTACATAAAACAAGCCCGCTTTCATATCAGCAAAGATATGGACAAGGCCGGTTGCTTTTGAGAAATATACACCATCAATTTCAAGCCATCCATTGCATAATTCGTGCAAAACCTGTGCTCCCAAAACCCTAAACGCTGCACAGGTCTCTTGCATACAACCAGACCTTCAAATACACAAACACTTCAGCACTTTACAGGGTCCAAGAATCAAACTTACAAACCATCAACATCCAAAATTCGCATAGATCACCTGCAATGTTGATCAAAATAAGGCAAAGCCACTTTAATTAACCTGTGCGAGCACCAACACAAATGCACAAGTTTCAAAACTCCGACCGAAAAATGAAAACACTCAAGACAAGAACAGATTAGCTGTTTTAAGAGAATCTCTTGTTTTGGCATTAAGGTTACTGCACAGTAAACAGTCAGAAAATCTCTGCTTCTGAGGGTCATTAAAACCTTTAATTTCCACAATCAGAGCACAGAAATCACGTCTTTAAGCATTATTCTCTTATTCAGAAACAAGAGACAGCGTTCAGAGAAGGTGTGATCCTGAGAAAGACAGAATTCTGCTGATGATCACAGGATGGTAGTGACTCTTGGCTAACTCCTACACTGCTTGTATGCACACACACACACACACACACACAGAGTGAGTCTGAACAAGCATGTGACTTTCAGTATCACCTGTACTGGGATCAGTGCTGGGAGACGATGCATACAGCAGGGATTCTCCATGCATCTAATGAGATACAGCCTGAAATGTAAACGCTAAAAACCCTGAATGCAGATAAGATACATCCCCAAGTATATGATATAATTGCTCATTTGTTCACAAATACTATTCTCTAATATTAATACACTGCTATTATTAGTCACTTCGAGCAATGCAGGAAAAGGTTTTGGAGAAAAACATCAGAATTTGTCTTTTCTCTCGATCAAAATCTTTAGTTTAAGCAACTTCAAAGTAATCCACATGAAGCCAGCAAACAAATAAGTGTCAATAACCTATTATTTAGAAAAATAATAAAGTAAAAAATAATAATTACCCAGCCTGGTTTAATTCATAACAACATTAAAAAAAACAGATTACACATTATGTTATGAGAAAGATCCAGCCTACTTGACTTGCATTAAATAAAAAAAAACCTGGAATATTTTCCTCCAAAATCTTAATTTCTCTTCAGCTGAATAAAGACAGTCCTATACATTTTGGTGAGTAAATCAAGAAATTCCTTCAAGAACTTTGGATGTCACAAATATCAAGATGTCACAAATCAGGAAACCTGGATGTCGACAACTTGTATTTAAACAATAAATACATAATGAATAATAGGTTACATGATTCGATAAGATAACTCCTTTCCAGCAAATAATTCTTAGCATTGGACATTTCAGACCATGCGAAAAGAGAAATGCACACATTTTAGAAACACATTTTAACTAAACAGAATTATTTGCAATTAAACCTACCAAATTAACAAAAGATGCAGTGCTACAAAAACAACATACCTATTGCATGCTAAAAACAAACTAGACACGTGCATGGATGCCCTTTGATTTCCACAAAATTAGTCACATTAAAAAATGTTTTGTTTTTTAGCAAACATCGTTTCTCAAAAAAGGCTTAATTATCGCATTAACAATCAAATTGCATAAATCCAAACCCTTAAAAAGACTTAAAAGAGCGTGCATGCACACACAGAGTGTAAGTGGAGCAGCTCGTCGGCGGGGCTCTTTGCTGCATTAGATGCAATTATAAATGGCCAGGCGCAGGAGATGAGGCAGCCAATCAGATTTGAGCTCGCGTGTCAACCTAAGACCAACTGTCTCCTGCCTTTGACAGAAGGATTTTACCTCCATAATTCAAATCCCAAAGCAAAGCAGCCTTGCACTTACTCACAGCTCCCAGCCTGTTTACACACACTCACGGCCGAAAAACGCCTCGAAACACACCCAAACGAGACGCGTTTCAAAGCAGACCGAGCTGAACGGTTTACGAGGCAACAGTGTTCACGTTTAGCTCATGGATGCTAACATATTATGTGTTTTTAGCATCGGAGAAGAGCCAGGTCAATGGTAGGAATAAACCAGCCGTGATTAAACAACTAGCGATAGCATTTCTCAACCGAAACCCAAACACGTCCTTAAACTTAACGACAGAGCTGGGCTTTTCGTGAACGGCATCTGTGCTGGAGCCAGTTGCATAAACATAGCCACCATGTTGAGACCGTGTCTTAAGAACTTAGTTAGTTTGACCAACTAACGTTAGCAGTTAGCCGGGAAATAACCAGTGTCGATTTTCTGGGCCACTATACGTTTTTGTAACTGAACACATTAACAGTTAGAGAGGCTAACCCTTTAGGACTAGTCTAAACAGTTTACGCGCTGCTCTTTGCACGCAGCCTCGAACATTAGCATTACTTCTCAATTCCTCGTGCCCCTCTCAGCCCTGGGCACAACCAGCCCAAAGACAGACAGCAAAGCACAGAAAGCCAGCTCAAAAACAGCATTTATGTGGACTGTGTTCCCTGGAAAAACACAGGCAGCCATTTTAGAGTAGACTGAGAAACAATGGCAGACTCTCTCTCTTTCTCTCTCGCAGCCGAGCGCTGAGTTAAGCAAAGTTTACCTGGCTCCGGTTGAGGGTTTGTCCGGTGTTTCCAGGGCTCATAGGAGGGGGGTTATGGCTTCTTTGTTGCCAGGTTGGGTGACCCCCGCCGTACTGACCCATGTCCCCCGTTCCTTTGGCAGCCGCGTCCTGGCCCCCGAACTCCGCGGCGGGGAAGCTCTGGTAGCTCCGGGCCGAGCTCGGGGAGGTCAGGAGCTGGTTCAGGGTTGGGGTGGACGTGGGCTGAGGGGTCCCCATGTTGTACCTCTGGTTGTTGTAGGAAGCGGCGGTCACGTTGACGTTAACGTTAGTTCCTCCCGGCGGCGGTTGCTTTCCCGGCGGCCCCCCGGCTGAAGGCGGCTGGCTGTTTCGCGGGGAATTTACGCCGTAGCCCTGACCCTGGTGGTACGGAGTCCGGTTGGGGAAGCTGCTGTAGTTGTTAAAGTGGTTCTGGTAGCCCGGCTCGTGTGAATTGGGCGGGTATGGGTCCATCCCCGCCGGCCCTGCCATGCCAGGGCTTTGTTGTCCGCCATGTTGATGAAAAGCGGGCCGGTTGTAGTGCTGGTTGTAGCCGTATGGAGGCGGAGGGAAGGCGGCCGGGTGTTGCGGAGCCATACCGGGGTGGTTATTCCCGTCGGGATCATTCTGGCTATTGTTATTGTTCACCCTGGACGGATTCCCGTTACCGTTCTTCATGTCAGGGTCGCCTGCTCCTCCTCCTCCCCCGGCAGCAGCAGCGTTTCCCACATCGGCCCCGTCGCGCAGCTCCTTCTGTCCCGGGGATCCGGCGTCGGTGCTCTCCAGCGGCTTCTCTCCGAGCACCGGCTCGTCCTGCGGCTCCCGCTCCGGTTTCTTGAGTTCGGCAGGCGGGCTAGCGTTGAGAGTGGCGACCTGAGCGGCCATGATCTCTCTCTCTCTCCCTCTCGTTCACCGCGAGTCACTTTGAATATAAACACAACGCTCTTACGAAGACGTTATAAAGCCCGTGTCCCGTAGCATTCCTTCCACTTTGAGACCGGAGTCGGTCTTCTCTCCCGAACGCAGCTCGAGTAGAAAAAGTTTCCTGGAGAATATAAATAAAGGTCCCGGGAATGGATTTAACCGACACCAGTGTGTGTGTATATATGTGTGTGTGTGTGTGTGTGTGTGTGTGTGTGTGGAGGGGGGGGCTCTTACAGAGCGAGAGCGCCAGAGAGAAACCGATCAAACCAGCACGAGGCTCCGCGAGACACAGCCATTTTACCGAAGCGCGTGGTCACATGCAAAACGCGTCATGGAGCGCGGATCCGGAGCTGAGCGCTAGAGAGGGAGAAGTGTGTCATCTCGAGGTGCTTTGACATAGTTTGGCTTCCGGCATCAAATGCGCCTGTGAGCCTCGGCTTTTATTGTGAAATAATGCACGAAATATGTGTTTTTGGATTATGCTTTATGACTGAAACTTTTATATTGTAATATATATGTGGCCCTCTAAATTCCTTAATATCTAATTATTTATTTATTTAAAAACTACAAACACTTGACCTTTAACCCTTGCACTCTTTACAATGCTTGCTTTCTTTTTATTTAAAAATATCCTCCAACAGTAGTATTCTCTTTTTCTATAGGCCACCTTTTTTATTATATAAATTATCCTCTAAAACTAGCGTTCACTATTCTTTTTATATTCCTTCTACTTTTCTTTTTGTAAAAAAGAGAGAGACCCTTTAACACTAACTAATTATGTTGTAAAAATAAATTGTATGAAATTAAAAATTGAAACTACATATTTTCATAAGAAAATGTCTATTTAAACCTTACCATTACAATACGAGGGTGCTGTTTCCAGGACATTATGCAGCTGTCAGTGTGGTCGCTATGGTGTTGCTAAGGTCTTCTTGGTGGATGGTAGGTGGATGTATTGATAATACTTTTGTCCCTATGTATCAGGTCCCTCTAGTTTGAGCTTGCATTTATTCAGCCATTTATCACCTGCTGAGTGAAAATAATTTTTAATATATTCCTATGTTTGTATTTATACTTATATTTATACTTAATAAACAGACACAGTATAAACAAATATATTATATAAGGAAAAACTTTATTTTTTAGCATGTATTGGACGTCTTTTTCGGTTATTTTCTTAGACAACATTTTTTGTTTAAACTTCATTGCTTATCCAGTTTTTACATTTATCCCAGTCTTATTTCAGTAAACCAAAATCCTCTGTAAGGATTGGATCTTGGTTAACAATAACACTACAAATAACAACAGTGTCTCTCAGATACATCAAGGTACAGTAAGATAAAACATTCTGTTTAGAATGAGGTGTTTGTTCTGACTGGAGATCTCATCCATGTTCAGAGCACAAAACTGTATGATTTACAAGCTTAGGAAAAGAATGAGAGTGACTGATGTCAGATTTACCGTCATTACAAACACCCTTGCACTACCACAAACTCCTGTTTTTGTTTTTTTTAACAAAAAATAAAAAATAAAACATATCATGGCAGTCTTGTGAAAAGTGTCCATGAATGCTTTCAAACAGTTTTCATGAACACTCCTTCCATCTACCATTGGTCAGGCAAAAAGGTAAGCCCCGCCCAAACTCATGCTACTGGTTGAAGCCATGATGCTGTGATGGGCTGTCATGGTGCTCAACCAATTATTTTAATGTTTTTATTAAAAATATGAATTTGAAAATTAAAATGTTAAATATTAATATTATGTTACTATAATAGTGTTTTGTTTCTTTAAATGAGAAATTATTTAGGTTTTAGTCATTCTGTTGATCTTTTGTCATTTTTATATGTTTTTTAATGTTTATTTATTTCAGCTTTTCAGAAGGCCTAATATTATTTCTATTTTACCACAGATTTTAGTCATTTTATTCCTTTAAACAAATTTTATTTAAATTAGTTGTCAAGGTAACATTTTTATTATTTAATATTATTTTATTTCATTTTCAATCTTTATATTTTATTTTAGCACAGTTAACAATATTTTTATATTTTCAGAATTAATTTGAATAATTTTGTGTTTTTTTAGATTTTAATTTATATTTATTTCAGTTACTCATTTCTAACTAGTGCTGTCAAACGATTAATCGCATCCACAATACAAGTTTTTTTTACATTATGTACTGTGTAGATTTATTATGTATATATTAGTTTATATATATAACACACATGCAGTATATATTTTCTTCACGTGTAAATGCATTTTTATATTTATTTTCTTATTTATTATATATAAATATATTTAATATAAGCATAACTTTTTTTAATATATTCATGTGTTTGTATTTATACTTATATTTATACTTAATAAACAGACACAGAATAAACAAATATATTATATAAGGAAAAACTTTTTTTTTGTACTATTTTAGCATGTATTGGACATCTTAGACAACATTTCTTTGTTTAAACTTCATTGCTTATCCAGTTTTTACATTTATCCCAGTCTTATTTCAGTAAACCAAAATCCTCTGTAAGGATTGGATCTTGGTTAACAATAACACTACAAATAACAACAGTGTCTCTCAGATACATCAAGGTACAGTAAGATAAAACATTCTGTTTAGAATGAGGTGTTTGTTCAAATCATGCATGCCACTAATAATGGAACAAAGCAATTAAAGAAATAATACTTTGACTATTCTACATCACACAAATGTAACAAAGCCTTGCTAATATACGCAAGTGTTAAGGCCTAAGTGTGTTCTTGCATATTTCAGACAGCAAATGAGAGGGTTTATTGCAGCAGCATTATGTTTGATCTGTGCAGAGGACAGCATGAAATTACAGCCTGTGTGCTAATGTGTATGTGCGCATGTGTTCAGAGCGCGCGAGAGAGAGAGAGAGGGATGGAAAGGGAAAGAGGATGGGGGATGGACTGAGAGCAGGAAGTGAAAATGAAAAAAAGTGAAATGCAGCGCAAGCCAGAGAGAGAAAGAGAGAGAGAGAGAAAACTGCGTAGGCCGCAGCAATCAAATCTGGCACACCAAATCCAAGCCCAAATTCAACAGCGCAGTTTGTATTTGGTTTGGTAAAGAGATACCGGAGAGCTCAGAGACAGCTCAAAGTAAATAACCAAATGGAAACAGCCATGCTCTTTCCCCCGCTCAAACACTGCTGCTCGCTTGCTCCCCACCCCCTCTCTCTCTCTCTCTCTCTCTCTCTCTCTCTTTCTCTGTGCTTGCAGAAGCAGCAGAACTTTGTTATCTGGCTGTGGGGGATGGGTTCAATGCAGAACCTGCGCCTGCGCCTGACCTGTGTCTCTCGCTGCTGCTGCTCACAAACTGGTTTTTACTGTTGTGAAGTAAAATTGAGTCAAAACGCTGTTATAAGCGTGCTCTTGTGTATGTGTGTGTGTGTGTGTGTGAGGAGGAGGGGGTCAGTCGCTCACTATATCAGCAGAAGTGCGGGGGGAATGTAGACAGCAGAGGGGGGTTGGGATCTCTCTCTCTTTCTCACTATCTCTCTCTCTCTCTGGTGTTTTTGCATTTAAAATCAATTTAATGTCTGTTTCGAAGCATTTCTGCTGTTACTCTGACAAATTAATATTACAGTTGGTAACGTAAAATCAGAATTGCTTTTTTAATGCATGTTCTTAGCAGTACTGCGTGATCTGAATATGTGACGCTCTCATACCGCATATAATGCTAGCATACTGTGTATAGAAACATTTCTAATTAGCCCTTTTTTTGCATGCTCACATTTATTCTGACTGCATTCTATACACTTTTTTTGGTTTGTTTTTTACTCAAACATTATAGGTTTGCAATGGGAAGTTCACATCTATATTGAATGTGCACTTGTAGTATATTTCAAATCTTAAACGTATATTTAAAAAAATATATATATTTGAGTAAAATTCACTTTTTTTAGTAATGTCTAAAGTCTAAACTCTACATTAAAGTACATTATAAATCAACGTTTAATAATCTTGTCTTGCTTTGAAGAACTCATTTAAAGTACTTGATTGTATTGTAGTGCTGTATATATGTGCACTGTGTTTATTTATATATATATATATATATATATATATATATTTATATATACGTACATATTTCAAAAATATATAGTGTATTTATATACATGCAATATATATATATACACAGAACACACATTCCATACATAAAAACTTTTATTTTGGATGCGATTAATCAGCACTATTATATTTGTTACGGTGGTGTAATTTAATATTACATTTAAAGTTGTTGCAAATAAATAGTAGTATATTAATATATTAAAGTGTGCATTTAGTCATTTAGCAGACACTCTTATCTTTATCTAAAGTGCCTTACAAATGATGACAATAAAAGCAATCAAAACCAACAAAAGAACTGTTTATATATATACAGTATATATTACAAAAATATTTCAGCATATTTTAGTTAATCGTAAATACTTTTCTACTAAATTTCTTCAGCTGAACATTTGAACCATATTTCAAGGATAACTGAAGTCATTATGAAATTATTATTTCAATTTAATATAAATGTATAAAAGTATTTCAAGCATATTTTTGTAACGTGTATTATTTCTGTATTATTCTGTTCTCTTTTTAAATGTGTGCTGTGCTTCTTTCTCATGAGGAAAGGTTAAGCTGAAATCTAGATTTTTGTTTAAAAAAAAAGAGGTTCATGGACATGCTATATAATGAACACAACAAGAATAACCAGACGGCAGGCTATTGAAAATGAAAGGCAGATTTTAACAGCACTTAAGCAGATAGGTAGTTGTAATGGGAAGATGCTAAGAATCCAGCACAAAGACCTTCAGATCCAGGGCTGATTGAGCGTCATTGACTTCAGGGGCCACCCTGCCTTGAAACACTTGGCTCCGGCTGCAGCTCCTGGGCTTTCAGACCGAGGGACCAGGTTGTATAGCAACAAAAAAAAGCTTGGCCACCAGCTCTCCCTCACTTGAAAAGAGTGAATCACAGATCTTTCCACCTACATGCAGTTCACTCTCTTAGTCATAGTTGTCCAAGGATAAACCAAGCGTGTCTTTACCTCTAATTTCTGCTGCGAAAGCCTTCTGATGAACTCGGATGAGGAGCTTTCTCAAAGTCAGATAGCAGCAGGCCTCTGGCTGTGACGCAGCCCATCTGTGACAGCGCTGTGATCTACGACTGTTTACTCTGAGCTCCTCCACCACGAGTCTGAGTGTGATGCATCACCTGTGGTCCGCCGCCGAGGGCTCTCCCCGCCTGGCCAAAAACACACAACCGTGCTCAAATATTAAGCACAAAAACTCACTGGAATAGTAAGTGGAAGTTTATTACAACAGCCTGTTGATACGAGGTGAGCAGCCATTAGAGTTATTAAGAGAAGCCCTGTTGGCTTGAAATGAATATTATGACCTTTGCGTTAACTGTAAGCCAATATCTTTAATTCCAAAGATAATAAGGTTTAAAATTTATTAAAAAGTGGCCACAGTGTTTGGAAAAATTAATAAAAATAGGTCAGAATATCTGTATTAATAAGAAGTATTATTTGATTTTTTATTTGATTGTATTTTAGTTAGTTAATTTTACTAGTAAATTTTGTGTTTTCATTGTTGTTGTTTTTTACAGTGTTGAGGACTTATACTTAATTCCTAATATAATAAGGTTGGAAATGAATGAAACAGTGGCCAAGGTATTTGGAAAGTTATGCCATGTTATTTTATTTTGTCTGTCTTGGCAGAAAAAAACACTTATAACAGAAAAACTATACTTAAAAATAATATTTTCTTTTATTACCCTAAATGTGAACTGATTTTTTGGATACTGTATTGCATGTTAATTGCAATTAAATTCAAACTTAATTCAAATTTAATTATAGTATATATTTATATTGTATTAATATATACTATAATATATATGTTTGTCCAACTAGGTATTATTTTCTTTCTTTGTATGCTTAATTTTCAACTCTCATTTTACATATTGAAATATTAAACTGCCAATAAATATGTAAACTAAAATATACTTGTATGTCAAGTAATATATATATTTACACATAACTTTAATGCCATTAATATTACATTGTCTGTAAATACAGTTTGGATGCATTTGCTTGTCTGATAAATTGTAATTTTGTATGTCTATAATTTGAATTGGAACATAATATGTATATTGTTTTATCTTGTATTCCAAACTAAATCTTTTAATTTGTCCCTGTGTTATTTTTGGACTTACTATAACATTCATACAGCTTTAAGCATCCAAGAAGAAGTGCATTTATTCTTCCATTTTCAAACATAACTGACATCTATTTGTAAAGTATTTGCTTGAAAGGTGTGCTTGTGCTTTCCTTCTTGAAAATAAATGACATAATTTAATGCGATGACATAATACTGATACATGACTGAAGTGTTTGTCTAAAGAAAGGGAAGTAAAAAGGCCCAGAAATAACCAACAGTAATCAGTGTAAAACACCAATGACTTTCTAAAAAGCTCTACAAGGAGTGTGAAACATCTGAATCACCAAAGAGGTCATAAGTTCATGAAACGTGCCTCAGGTTGTATTCAGTATCAATCGGTGACAATTGATTCAGTGCTTTCTAAGGACCAGATCTCGACCGAATCTCAAACCCTTTTCTTATAAGATGCTGAAAACCACTTGCTGCTGACACGTTATAAACCACATCGTGTTTATAGGGCTCTGAGGTGAAAGCCACAGGTTTTGATCCTAAACCAAAGGCATCTGAGGCTATAGATTTGTCATCATAGTGTGACTCAACCACACAGCTTTGCATGCTTTTGCAGTTTTCCCCCAACCGTACACTGTTAAAGTTCACTGAGAGGGTTTGTAACCACACTTGAGTTTTTCTGATCTGTAAAAAAAAAAAAAAAAAAAAAGAGCATTAACTGCAAGAATAGATAAAGCCAATGTTCTGTAAATTAATAATCATTTATGACCCAGTCAAAAGACAGTAAAACTGTCAGTCTTGAGAAAAAGAGTCTTCATGGCAGGTACTTTTTTCCCTAAGTCCAGTGGAATCCAGTCTGGGAATGTAGCCATTGGATTGTCAAGACAACTCAATAATCCAGAGTGGAATTTTCTAACAAGACCGGAGCCAGGTTTGGCACAGAAACGCATATTATTGCTCATGCACATTCAGCAACGCATCCCAGGTGCTGTGAACGCTAACTGTGTTCTTCACGTGAGCAAAAAGCATCCAGGTCATTGTTGTAAAATGCTCTCTGTGGAGCGTGCAGAGGAAGGAAGTGGCACTTGGAGCGGAGCTCATTCAAAGACTAGCTGATAACCAAACTGACCAGCTCTGTCTCGCACACACTGACAGAAAATGAGGTATCCTGAATATTTAATTCAAACATGCCGGTGATAAATACAATGTTAACTAATTTTCATTGGACGTTTCTGGAGATATGATTGTGTAGTACAACGAGCAAAACGGTTTTAAAGTTTGGATGAAACAACGGAAATTTACATAACTGACATACTGCTGGCAGCTGAGCACTCGTCTGACATGATCACAACGCTACTACAAACTCAGCCTCAAGAGCCTTTGAGGAAAGAATTTTATTAGAAAGAGTATTATTAAGGTGACAGTGAATCACCAAAGATATATACAATATATTTTTATTATTACTTTGGATTAATCCCTTGACTTGGCAGTAGTATATACATATTTATATATATATATATGGTAACACTTGTTAACTATTAACTACAACTTTTCCCTAATCATTTCTTAATTTGGATTAGGGATGTTGAATAATGCATTAATATGTGCTTAATTAGCATTAATAAATAGCTAATACTGTAGTAGTATGCATGCTAATAAGCAACTAATAGGGGTAATTAAGTATATAGGTGTATATATATATATAATTATTATAAATTGTAAAATAGAGACAGGAAGGAGATTAATGGAGCAGGAAGAATAGTACAGGCTTCAGTTTTTATAAAAGCACTTTATACGTTGCCAGGTGAAGAGAAAACGACTAATCACCTCAAGATTTGTACATATATTAATTACTTCCTTCTGGGAAAAGGTGCAGGTTTCCACATTATAAATTCAAATAGGTTTAATTTATACGTGCTTGTATAAATGCAATGTTTATTAATAGTTCAAGGAGTTCAGATTTCCCCTTGAGGACAATAAAGTTCTCTTTGACTTTGAATTCAGCATTTGATGAGAATATTATTTTGAAATCATTAAACATTTAACAATATATTGGATCTCTGTTTTTTTGATTGCAGACTTTAGCAGACGTTAGCATGTCAGACACACTTGGAGACATTGATGATGACAAACCTGATGAGACCTAAAAGTTCACTTAAAAATGGCAGTTAAATCTACAGAAAATTGGAATTGAATGGCTTCATTGACTGCTTTTACAATGTCTTTTGACGTTTTGTCTTTTTGCAGCAAAACTGAAAATTGCATAGGCATGTACTTGTACAAAAGTGAGGGAAAAATATAAAAAATATAGTAAGAAAGTTTAGAACGGTGAGTAAAAGATGAACAAATATTACGAAAATTCTGTCATAACTTACTCACCCTCATGTTGTTCAAAACCCAAGATCTTCGTTCATCTTCAGAACACAAATTAAGATATTTTTGTTGATATCAGAGAGCCATCTGTTCCTCCATAGACAGCAATACAACTGAAACGATCCCTGTTTTCACTACGTTTCTGGATCTAATGACATCATTTTCATTTTTGGGTGAAAAATTATTCTTTAAGCAAATGTTTCCATTTGATCTCCTTTTCACTTTATTTTTGCAAACATTTGAGATATTTAAAAGGTTTTCTCTGCATCCAAGCACCTTTCAGCCTCAGTAAAAAAACACAAACAGAGAATAAGACCATGCTTGTCAATGCTGTGACAGCTTTATCACTAAATGCTAAGTGGCCATTTAATCCTTTTCAGCAGAGAAGAGTGGCCCTGGCTCATCATATCGGCATGTCATCCGTTTTGAAAAGTGAATATAGACCTGAAAAGTCTGTAGCTGTCATACTGACAAACACTAACACGAAGCTAATACCAGGCCTAAATATTCAGGAGGGACTCCTGCTTTCTTTACACACTTACAATTGAAATATTGTAGCAACATTACATTGCAATAGTTAAAAGCATAACTGAATTTTAAAGACTGCTGGTAAAAGAATAGTTCACCCAAAAGTGAAACTTCTTTGAGATAAGAAGAACCAGGATACATTTTTATAAACCCCCAACTGTGTTTATCAGAAAGAATAAAGTCATGTACACCTATGGCTTGGGGTTGAGTAGTTTATTGCGTAATTTTAAATTCTAGGTCAAATATTCCTTTAACCCATTTCCACTTTATTTAAGTAACCATGGTTGACAGCAGAATATCTGGACTGAGAGACTTTTATTGTTCCAGCCATAACAAGCTGGAACATCTGCTGTGCATCTCCAATGAGACCCTAATGATTCAATCCCTTGGATGGACACTTGTTGAGGAGATGAATTATCCCTGTAACCTTAAGGCTAAGGAAGTGTCAATTGAGCTTTACAGATGCTTCAGTTAAGAGATCAGGCACTGGAATGGATGCTATCGACATACTACAGATGGGATGAGTGAGTTCATGCCTGGAGCCGCTCGAATCAGTCTTGACTCTGACAGTCGGAGAAGATGGATGCATTCCGTGAAGAGCAGCGACCGCCCAGGATGAAGAAACCTTGAGAGTACGGCCATATACATGCTTTTACTCGAGTATGCAAATGAAGACTTGAATGTGAACGTGTTTATGCAATGCTGTGGTAGTAACAAACTTCAGCACTTAAGGGGGCGATAGAGTTCACTTTAAATCCCTTGCCTATAAAACGAGCGTGTCAATGTTCAGCTAGCTAGCTGTAAACATGTTTACAGTTTAACTAACTATAACTAACTTTGCTCAGCAAAAATCTCTTGAAATTGCTGCACCATGGCGGTAACTGACTTGAACGAGAAACTGACTGCAGAAGAAGAGGGTTTTCGCTAAAGCCCTCTATAGCACCTCTTTTGGTAATGCAGAAGATGTGCTGAAAAAAGGCAAACATCTGAGTTAACTAGTTTTATAACTGCTAAGGCAAAAATATGATTTAATTTATGCTAAGAAAAAAGATTATGGTTAAATCAAGTGAAAATAGCACTTTCAGATGACAACTGCGGGTTGTACTTTTTACAGCGTGCAGTTTGGGTAAAATCTGGCTTGTGAACATTTATAAAAAAGTGCACTTGAAATTAAAAAAAGAAAGAATATGAATTTAAAAGAATCAGTAATGTTTATAGACACTTAGCTTTATGTTAACATGGAACTTAAAAGTGATTTTTATAGGACTTAAGTACATATTTATATTTTATCACTATTGTCTTTAAAACATGGTTAGACTTGCTGCTGTATGTACTGACATTTATTTAAGCATTTATGATTAACTGAAATATACTTTACGGGGGATTTTTTTTGAATGCCATGCAATTAAATATTTCTGTAATAACACATTTGTAACAAGGAAGTTGCAATCTAACACAGACACGGTCAAAATGTTCCCTGTTCACATGGATTTGCAAAAATGACTATAAACGCTGTATTTTTCATGCCAGGCCAGGAGATGGTGATGTCAGTAAATGGCGCACACACACGCATAACTATAGACTGAACACGTAATACACATTCATATGACGTCATTGTTTTTGCGAATTAGCTTTTTTAAAGGTTTCAAGGAGACAGTAACAACATTCCATTAAAAATCTGCACATCTTTAAACCCGTTTTCGAAGTTTGCTCTGTCTCCCAAGAACACTGTTGTCATGTAAATGAACGGCTCAAATACAAAGAAGTTCCCTTTTTCAATTGAAAATGAATGTAGTGTACACCCTCTCGGTATGTTTGTCAACACCTCAAAATAAGTGTATTTCTTTAAAGCACGACAAAAGATTATTAAAACAAGTAAAACTGCACTTTAGTCTACTGTGTATTAGATATTCTAATACATATATTGCACTAATATATTTAAGATTTGAAATTCTCTAAAGTGCGCATTTAGTATAATTAAGCACATTTTCTTTTGCACAAGGGTAGCTACAAGCGTCTGCATCGATGTGGAGTACGTTTCAGGTCTTGCTGCTCTTTCTGCCTGCTTTTTAGTATAATATCGCTCATTGTCCCTCAAGAGGCTGGTAGTGTGCAGAAGTGCCTTTGTGCTTCTGGGCTCATGTAGGGTTCTGCTTTAGACTTTATCTTGTTTGCCGTGTAAGCAGCGCTGTGCACCCAGGGCCCAAAATTCAAATACAGGGAATATATTAACTGAGCAGTTTGATATGCGAGTGGAAGGGGGAGGGGAAGCAGAGCAGGATGGAGACCGAATACAGAGAAAAGACGTGCAGAAAAGTGCTTCCAGAAGACATCATATTTTACTCAGCCTGCACCTCTGATATTTGGGATAAATTGGCAGAATCACATATTTCAGGCTCGGCCTGTTCGGATTAACTGTGTGGTCCACCTTTGGGACAGCTGGGATATCTCTGTGTGGAGCGGCACACTTTAGGCGTGACCCTAAAGTCACAGACCCTAAACTTTTCAACACCACCCACCAGTCAACAGAGAAAACAAGACGTGCTGCTGCCCTGCAGGAGGTCTGAATGCTCCTTGAGGGGTTTGAGCTTTTGGGAGAGTTAGTCGACTTTTGCCCCAGGGCAAGGCTGAAAGAGGTGAGGGTTGTGAGGTATAAGTGGGCAGGATTAGAGCTAGATTGAAATGCTTTTGAGAGCACTGCGCTGTGATTGCACTTATGCAGCCAGACCTCCGTAACAGTTCTTTAAAGAAAAAACACGAAGCTCAATTATCCTGACCTAAGGGTTGCCATGTGAAAAAGCATACTTTTAAAAATAGCACTTATTACAGACGTATTATCAATTAAAGGAACATACTCTAATGCAAACTTAATGTAATTTTCATTCAAAACGGGAGACGTGCGGATCCATCTGCAGACATTTATTAACAAACTCACAACAGCAAACAGGGACATCAGAGACAAAGACAATAGAATGATCCAATAACGGAGCGGTAGTCTGGCAAACGGAGAACCGAGTCCAGGGGGCGAGGCTAGTGCAAGAGTCCGGGTACAGGCGAGGTCAAGATACAGGAACACAGGGAAACACAGAGACACAGAGGGCTTGCAAAGGGGGAGGCGTGGGGTACATCCGACAATGACGAGCGAATTCATATAAAACAAACAGGGCTTATATACACATGAAAGTTAGGCTAAGGGGTGGAGAAACGGATCAGTGGCCATGACAACAGACAAGGTGGGTGGAGACACAAGTTCATAATAAGAGTCTGGGGAAATCAACGGAGACAAACACACAATAGAGACATGGAGCTGGAGTGCCATCCAGTGGCTTTTGCTGGCACCTCCAGCTGAACTGTTACAGTAATAATTCGGACACTTGAATACATTTTAAGTGCAATTAAATTAAAATGATGTATAGTTTGAAATGATATGTAATGCAATTACAGTACAAGAACATTGGAGTGTTAACTTCTGAATGCACTGACAAGCATTTTGTTACAATTACGAGGCAGGGAAACGAGTTCATATGCAAGTAGGATTAATAAAAGCTCAGGGTCAGGACAAGCAGAGATCGAGCACCGGCAAACAGAGTCAAACGAGGCAAAGGCAATAGAGTGAATGATAAACAAAGCAAGAGTCCGAAATACCGTGAATTAGTCCATGGGGCGAGACAGAGAGGAGATCCAGATACGGGCAGAAGTTCAGCAACGAGAAAATCAAAATAACAGAACACAATGAAAACAGGACCACGAATGAACTTGGCTAGGATAAACGGTAACACGTAGAAACAATGATCCATGAACAACACGCAAACACAGGGGGGTTTTATACAGATGAAAGTAGGTCAAGGGGTGGAGCAAACAATCAAACACCAAGACAACAAACGAGTGGGCGGAGACATGAGTTCATAGCTGAGAGTCCCTGAATGAAAACAGATGTAAACACACACACACAGTTAATGGAGAGCTGGAGTGCCATTTAAAGTCTTTCTGGCACATCCAGCTGATTGGCACACATTTAGCTGTCATGTATATTAATATATAATGCATATTAATATATTATATAAATAGTAAACTTAATATTGAATATCAAACTGCAGTTTAATCGGTGTGTTTTAATTAGTAAACACATCAGAATAAGTGTGCCTCTTTAAAACATGGTAAAATATTTATTTAAACAATGACTTAAAATGTATTTTTAAATTATTTTTAATCTGACATTATTTCAAAGTGATTTTTAAAATGTGTGTAAACAGCCATTTCCCACATGAAATCTGTGCTTACACATTTTCTGAAAATCTGTCAGCATTAAAGAAAAATTTAAAATTGTCCTATAAAATAAGTCAATCGCTACCAACACTTGGTTTCCAAAGTTTTTCAAAAATGAAGGGGAAATATACTATGGAAATAAGTTATTAACATTTTTCTGCTTCAAAAAAGAAAAAAAGAAAAAGTAAAAAAATTACTATGGAAGTCAAGAACTACCATCACTTGTTTAGTTATCAAAGTTCTTCAAAAGTTCTTCAAAAATGGGTGTGGGGGGGTACTATGGAAGTCATTGTCTGCTAGAAAGTTTTTGGTAACCAAATTTCTTCAAAAATTGTGGCTAATATATACTATGGCTGTCAAGGGTTACCATCAATTATTTGGTTACCAAGAAATATCCAGCAAAAAGAAAAAACATGAACGTCAATGTAGGATATACTATGAATGTCAATGGCTACCAACACTCACCAAACAATAATAAAAAAATGAAAGAAACTACTATGAAAGTAAGTGGATACCAGTAATTGTTTGGTTACCAAAATTCCTCAGAACAAATGTACTACGGATGTCAATGGCTACAAATAATTTGTTCGCAAAATTCTTCAAAAATGGGGGAAACATGTTATGGAAGTCAATGGCTACCAGCAACTGTTCGGTTACCAACATTCTTTAAAGGAAAATGCCATGGTTTTCCCTCAACTTAGATGAGTTGATGCATATCTCTCCCACTCAATCGCTCTAGCGCGTGGTGCCGCTATGTTAGCATTTAGCTTAGCTCCATTCATTCCTTAGGATCCAAGCAGGGATAAATTTAGAAACCATCAAACACTTCCACGTTTTCCCTATTTAAAGATGGTTACATGGTAAGATACACAAGTATGGTGACACAAAATAAAATGTGGCGATTTTCTAAGCAGATAAAAAAAGATAAGTATACAGTATGGCGGAAGAGCACAGCACTTCTACCCCGGCGCAGTAATATCATCATTTTTCGACATTTTTGGGTGAACTATACCTTTAAATCCATTCAGTTGAATTTCCCACATTTCCTCACAGAACAATTCTGCCAGTTCCATCCGGGTAATGGAACATTACCACCAGATGGTTTTGACCTTTGATATGTGTTATTGGAAATATCTGGGATCCCCGAGCTTTGGACAACATCGGCGCTCATTTGGAAAGGATGCTGGGATTGCCTCTGAACTAATCGGGCATAAGCTCAATGCTGGCACCCAACCCTTGAACACGGCGCCTGGCAAAGGGCAGAATGCCCGCTATGGAGTTGCTTGGCAAGTGCCAATGCCTGTCATGTTTGGCCCATTATGAAAACAGAAACAGAACTTGATGATGCTGATGTTCGGATGCCGTCGTCTTTATTGATTTAGGCGGGTCACTGCACAGGAGCGCAGAGGTGCAAACAAACAAACAAAGCTCTCGCTGTCAGGATACGTGCACCTGCGCTAATGAAGAATGACTGATGTGAGCAATATTCATTAGCTGGAGAAAGAAAACTAAAATACTGCTTTTTATATCTTCTTCTTTGTTAGAAGTTGGAGCCACAAACAGAATAAAACGCTGGTGCTTTAGAAACAAGGTTACCCTGCACAAATCCACCGTTCATGTTTTTCTGGAAGCACAGGGACATATTTAGACGAGAGAATATGGGAAGATGAAATGTATAATGAAAAAGCTTCTGCTTCAATCCATTTTATTTGTACTACAAAACAGCTTATCTTAAAGAGAAGACCAGAGATCTGAGTGAGTATAGCAACCAGATCACAAATCACAACACGGATACAAGATTTCACACAAGCAGCACCCATCCAAACTCAGCTCCATCAGGTGTGCTTCTCACTAGACTGTTGATATGTGGTAGCCAGGATGTTCTTGTTAGTTACTAGGCCTGTGTATGGGTTAGTAGGTGGTTTCCAGGGTGTTCTGGATTTTGCTAATATATTCCAACTGGTAACAGTTGCTATGTTTTTGCCAGGATCTTCTAGTAGTTGATAACTAGGCCGTTGCTTGTGTGTTCCTGGTAGATAGTAGGCTATTGCTAGGACATTGCTAGGGTATTTTGGCTGTTGCAAGGGCATTATTAGGCCTTAGTAGATATTAGGCCATTGCCAGGAGGTTGCTAGGGTCTTCTATGTAGTTACGAATAGTTGCCAGGCTTTTGTCAAGGTCTTTTAGTTAATAAATAACTAGCCTGCTGCTAGGGTATTCTTGGTAGATAGTAGGTTATTGCTAGGAGGTTGCTAGGATATTTTGGTTGTTGTCATGCGCTTTAAGTAGATAATAGGCCATTTCTAGGCCGTTACTAACAGTTGCAAGGTGGTTACCATGGTCTTTTAGTTGATAAATAGGCTGTTGCTAGAGTGTTATGTTGTTAGGGTATTTTGGCTGTTGAAATGCATTCCAAGTAGATATTAGGCCATTGCTAGGTGGTTGCTAGGCACTTCTGCTGTTGCTAGTGTGTTCTACGTAGTTACTAACAGTTGCAAGGTGGCTGCCAGGGTCTTCTAGCTTATAACTAGAATGTGGGCTGTTGCAAGGAGGTTGTTAGGGTATTTTTGCTGTTGCCAGGTTTTTTAAGTGGATATTAGGCCATAGCTAGGATGGTTGCTAGGGTGTTCAGGATGTTGCGAGGGTGTAGTAACTTGGTAATAGATCACAGTAAGGTGGCTGCCAGGATCCTCTAGTTAATTACTGAAGTCTCTAGGCATATACTAGGCCATTGCTAGGTGGTTGCTAGGGTGTTTCCAGCAGATAGTAGGTCACAGCAAAATGGTTGCCAGGATCCTCTATTTAACTACAAAATCTTTGCTATGGAGCTGTATGTACTTACTAGACCATCGCTAGGTGATTACTGGGGTGTTCTGGCTGTTAAAGGAACACTCCACTTTTTTTGGAAATAGGCTCATTTTCCAACATCCCTAGAGTAATACAGATGTGTTTTAC
>JAUMHR010000076.1:2230186-2252872 GCA_032361145.1 Enteromius fasciolatus
GTGGTTACATACTACATACACATCTAGTTACTATGGAAGTACACAGGTACTAGGGACACTTAATATAAAGTGGGACCGAAATATTTCTTATAGAAACAATCACCCTATCCTAGAGTTGTGTGCATTTTCATAATGTTAACCCTTCGTGCAGCTCTATTCTGAACTATCTGTAATTTTTCTACGTTTTTATTTGATGCACTCGACCATACCACTGGACAGTAATCTAAATAAGTAAGAACCATTGCCTGCACAATTTTAGAGATACAATACTGTGGCAAAACCTTTACATATCTCTTAATAACTGATAAACCTCTTCCCATATCAATTACCATATTATCTATACGTTTTGACTACATTAACCTGCCATCAAGAATAACTCCAAGAAGCCTAATTTCCTCTACTTGTTCAATAGGCATGCTTTTTACAGACAAATGTAATTGTGGTTTACATTTAAGTTTAAAATTTGATCCAAACACAATACTTTTGGTCTTAGTCAAATTTAAAACCATCTTATTATTCCGGTTTACCACTGATTGTAAATCCTTATCTAAGTCAGCAGTTAATTCTTTAATTGATGTCGGCGGTAGATATAATGTTGTATCATCTGCATACATAACTGCCCTTGCGTGCTTTAAAACCAAAGGAAGATCATTGGTAAAAATAGAAAATAACAACGGTCCTAGACAACTTCCTTGAGGCATTGCAACTCTTTTATTTCCGAAAAACTTCCATTGTAGAATACACTATGCCTCCTACTCGTCAGATAACTTTTAAACTGGTGCACAGTGTGAGAAGTAAATTTATACCATTTCAATTTTTCCTGCAATAATTTATGGTCCAGTACATCAAAAGCGGAGCTAAAATCCAACAATACTGTTCCTACTGAATTACTATCATCAATCTGTCCTAAACAATCATCAGTTATCTGTGTTAATGCTGTTCCTGATGAATGTCCTACTCGATACGCATGTTGAAAATTTAGAGAATAAACTATTTTCCTTAAAGAATAATTGAATTTGTTCACAAACTATCGTTTCAAACACTTTACTAAGAACTGGCAATAAACTTATTGGTCGACTACTAGCTCCACTAAAACTCAATGCTGCATTGTTCTGTAAAGGAGTGACCTTTGCTTCTTTCCAAGCTAAAGGGAAAATCCCTTCTTTAATACTCACATATAAAATGTGTCAAACTGGTCCTTCCAAACAACTGGCTACTAATTTTACAAGACGACCATCCAAGTCATCCATTCCCGTTGGTTTACCTATATTTATCATTAATCGTTTATGTTCCACTTGCTGTATATTTAATTCATTCAATTCAAAACCTATAGGCTTGGGTTATCACTTATCATATTTTCAATTTGCTTTTCACTTGATATAAAATGATCAATTAACATTTATTCTATAAGCATATTCGCTTTATTTATAAAAAATATAATTGGCAATTTTCTCTGATTTGGTTAAAAATAAATCCATTCTCAAAAAAAAAGATTTTCTATCTTAGTCACTTGGTTACGCTATTTACAATAGCCTTCCCAATCCTGTTTATTCCCAGTTCTGTTTGCTATACCCCTTGCCCCATCTCTTTCTACCATTATGCTCTTCAATTCATTATCAATCCATGTTGCTCCAATATTCTTCACTGTATGTTTTTTCATAGGCGCATGTTTTATCCACCAAAAAATAAATTAATCTTTCAAAAGCTAATGCATCATCAGGATGACCTTCCTTATAAACATCAGCCCAAAATATATTGTTTACATCATTGCACAATAATTTCTTATATGATCTTAATAAATTACTTTTGGTCTTCCTTTAGGGAGCTTTGTTTTTTCTGGTGATCGCAATTATATTATGATCACTACACCCAATAGGAACAGATCCACCCTTAGAGCACATTTCCACAGCATTGGTTATAATATAATTTGTCCCAAACGTACCAACATTACTGGAATTCAGGTTGTATATCTTTAAAACACACCCCTCTAGTGATCAGTTTTAGTTTAGTGATTTTCCCGAGGTGCAGAATAGCAGCGCGTGACAGTGAATGCTCCAGATGCCTTGTTTTTCATCAACAATTCCACAGCGTCTTCATTTCCCGGTATCGCTGCAGTCAGTGCAGATGAGTGCATGGCTGGGTAAACACTTGGGTTATAACGGAGAGTCTGAATGCGAGGGCATGTGGATGAGTTATGGGTCTCTGCTGCCAAAAACAAGTCGTCAAGTCTGGAGCGGCCCATCGTGGAGCAGTGTTTGCCCATCATCTCTCTTGCCTTTCACCCCCACACAAACCCACCTCGCCCTCTGATGTCTGTGTGCCTTCGTTAATGAAGAAATTCTCGTACCTGGGTGAGACATAGCTGTCAGCTGAGCTACTCCAGCTCTCTGTCCTGGGACGAGCTGCCTACACCCACCCACAGCAGTCCCAAATAAAGCATTACAGATGACCAGCTTTACCACGTCTCTCAGAATAACTGATGAAACATCACAAAGCAGATCTCTTTAGTATCTCTGTGGTTCCTCATAGACAGCTGCAGTCAGACCTTTGAAACTCTCTCTTAAAGGAACAGTTCACTCAAAAATGAATTTACTCACCCTCCAGTAGTACCAAATCTGCATGAATTTCTTTGTTCTGTTGAACACAAAGAGATTTTTACGAAAGGAAGGTTTGTAACCAGGGTGTTTTGTGTCACCATTAATTTCCATAGGTTTTTTTTTAATACTGTGGATGTCAATGGTGACCAAAACAGCCAATCTTTTGCTGGAGAAACTTTGGGAACGCTTTAGTTTGGGGACCAATTATCACTATTATCTATTAACTATGACCTTAACTTGCTGCTTATTAATAGTTAGTCAGGTAGTTTAAGTGTGTTGTATGATTACTAAAATAGGGTCACACAAAATAAGACATTAATATGTGCTTTATAAGTAATAAACAGCCAATATGCATGGCAATAATGACTGGTTCTTAAACTAAAGTGATAACATATTTTCATATATCGATACATTTCCAGTGCCTGCAATAAAAAAGATCAAATTATCAAAATAGCCATTGCTAAAATAAGTCCACTTTTAAAAGATGTATTTATTAAAGATAAAATATATTTTAAAATACTGAATAAATAAATGTATATAGGTAGTATGTAGGTAGAGGTTTTTTGTTTTTTTTATTAATTGAGATTAATTGCATCATAATATATGAGTTTGTACTGTGTATATTTATTATGTATATATAAATACAATGACATGTATGTATATATTTAAGAAAAATAATATATACATATTATTTTCTTTTCTATTTTTTATAAATATATACTGTATGTGTGCTCATGCTTAATAAAAAACACAGAATGCATACAAATATTATGCAAACTCAAACTCAAAAATGTTTAGGATGTGATTTATTTTTTGACAGCACCAGTTCAGATGCAAAGTGGTATCTGAAATTTGTCTTCCAAAATGACATTTTGTCACAGGCTCCTTTGTTTATGTTCAGTTATTTTACTTTGTCATTGAAAAGAAGCTATTTATTGCCATTAAATTGAAAATTCAACAGAGTCTGATAAAGTTGAAAGTTGCAGTTTAGTGAATTAAAAATATATTGACTTTAAATGTAATATTAATATCACACTAAACTATATTACATGCTTTTGTCAACATCAACATACATGCACTTCTGTAAAAACATGAGAGATTATAATAATACATTTTAAACTTTTAAGTTGTAGCCTATCAGCATGAGTAGAATTACCATAATTTCTCACTTCATTGTTAGTGAAATTACTTTATGCAGTAGTTATTGTTAAGGAGTTATTAACATTAGTGTGAAGTGTTATTTATTTTATAGATACAATAAAATATAAAGACACACATTTGACAAAAAAAAAAAAAAAGTATAGAAAGAATTAGGTTGTAACTGACGAGATGTCTACAGGACACTAAATTGCTGGTCTTTTTCAAAAAAGAAAATAAATAAATGTTGTTGTCGTGTTAAACATCATCAGTGTTTGTCTACCATTTTGACGAGTGAGCTGTGAAACTGTCTACAAGAGGCAAAGTTACTAGTAAGTTTGGGAGACATATGTGCCATTTCACGTACAACAATCAGTTGCTGGTTTGCAGGAGCTAATGCAGCTGACAGGCTGAAGGAAGATGCTCACTGACGCTCTCACCATCATGATGAAGAGCCGCTGAAGCCGGGAGAGCTGTTAACAAACGGCACACTCTGCTCTGAACCATTAGCAGTGATACAGAACATGCTATCAAGCCTGGGTGAGGAATAACTCCTGCTGATGTGTGAGAGAGAGAGAGACACGCGAAGTAAATAAAAGAATGTGTTATGTAGAGGACGTTTTGGATTTAGTCATTTAGCAGACACTTTCATTCAAAGCCACTAACAAATGAGGACAACGGAAGCGATCAAAACTAACAAAATAGCAATGACACGCAAGTGTTATGACAAGTTTTTTAGCTGTTTCTAGCTGATTCTTAAAGCTGCTCAGAATGAGTTTGGAGGTCACTCCAGCAGGAGCCTGGGAAAGGGATTTTGTGCCTCTTTGGAATAAAAAAAGTTTCAAAAAAATTAAAATATGTATTTAATTCCTGTGATCAGAGCTGCATGTTCAGCATCATTCCTCCAGTCTTCAGTGTCACATGATCCTTGAGACACATTTCCGTCCTCACTTATCTTTTAAGAGTTTTTTTGTGGCACTATGTCATATAGATAATTCAGATATTATATGATTTCCCTCCCTGTTAAACATTCTGTTTAAGTCTGATTCAAATGGTTTTGTTTAAGGTGTGCGTATCTGCTGTGTGTCTTTTGTTTTTTTGTTCATGCACACAGTTCATGGGATTTTTTGTTTTGTGTTTTCAGAAAAACTGTCAGAAATAAAAATAAAAATGAGTAATATTTCTGATGTGCTGATTTGATGGCCAAAACATTTAATAACAGTTGTGTACAAAGCTTAGATTCTGTAAACTTAGAAACAGGCTTCTCTAAAGAACAATCAATATTAATAACCTAATTATTCTATGAATAATGTGAGAAAATTTCATGTTAAAGTTTTTTCTTGCTGGGGTCAAAGTGCTCCCATAAACCAAATACTGTTAGTCTGGATAATATTGTCTGTCTTCTTTGTGGACTATTAAAAAGTTGGTTACAGTTGTATTAATATCTCACTTATGGGTTCTGTAAATTAGCCTTGTATTTTTTTTTTTTTTTTTTTTTACACCTGCAGACTTTAAAAGGGGTTTATGTAGGCTGTGTTTTCTATCATTGTTACTACAGTAAAACTGTGCTAAAAAGAAAATAAATAATGGCATTTGAGAAAATACACTGACAGAAACGATTTATTGATTTATTTTGTAACTGTATAAGGTGGGTTTAAACATGAGTGTTGAATGTCGCCACCTGACGGCCGGGAGAGGAATAACAGTTCATATAAAAGTCAATCATTTGGCAACACTGCCCTCTGGTGTTGCTTAATAGCACTGCTGAATGGGTTAAACGTCGTTTTTTAAGTTCATAAAATGGCAGAAAATTGCTTGACGTTCAAAAAATAAATGAAACAATTGACGCAAGGTTTGCGTTTCATGGGGACAGAGAACTTGAACATTTCAGTTTGCAATTCAAGAAATGTATTGTTTATGGTTTCAAAACGATAACCATGTTTGATGCTTTTTGTATCTGCTCAGTTGTGTGCAGGGTTTTTGAGTTCAGTTCTGTTTTTCAGTTCTGACCTCTTATGTTCTTTGTCTCCTCACGCACTTATCGATTACCACCAGGTGTACGAACATTTAATTGTCAAAAGAAGCCTGTTGCTAAATTTGCCCCCAGCCCTCTCTGCTTAACCGGTCAAGGTCAACTAGTATAAAAGCACCTGCTTAATTCATAAATGTTAATCATCATAATTATTCTCTTAAACTATCAAGAGTTTTCAGTCAAATATAAAATTAAACTTTTAGAAGTAATTACATAATCTTGATAATACTGGATGAAGCCGACATAACAGTGACACAAACAGGTTGGGTTTGAAATGATTTATTTAAAAAAAACAAAACAAGACATTGTGTGTTACACTTCCATCATGATAATGGTGAAACAGTCATATAACCAAAAACAAACTCCTCTAACAGCTAAGATGAGCCTCATATCATCGTTCGGAGATTCACAGCACGTGTGGCTCTCAGCTGAACTTGGCTTTGGAGAAGTCCATCTCTGGATGCTGAGCCATGAACCTGCAAACACAGAAGAACGTCTGTGAATTCAGAAGAGCAGACTTCAAATTAAAACAGAGGTTTGAAGAGACTGAATGGATTTCTTTAGCCTCAAGCTCTTATGTTGACTGCTAAATAAATTCCAGGATTCAAGTAATATTTTTTGATTTTCAAGGACTCTCACTTATCAGACAATATTGTTGTTATTATTATTAACAAGTCATAATACATAAACTAAACACACCTGTGTTACAATAATCAGGTATTATGAGAGATGGATAAAATATTTTTTTAATAAAATGAAATGCATTTGAACTGCATTGCCAGTAAACATTCAGAACGTTACGAGATCGTAATAAAGGCAAAATAAATCAGATACATAACGAGTATAATAATATAACCAATAACAACAATACAGCTTCAAGCAGCGATTCAGGGCTAAGCCCCTAAAGGGGCTGTAATGCAGAACGGAAGGTCAAACATAATAAAACAGCTTCAGAGGAGAAGTTTAGGAGTGAGAATGAACTCTAAGATAGATTAGCATGCTAAACTAACCTAAAACTAAAGTAGTTTACAGTTAATCTGATAGTTGAAAAGTCAGTTTAAAATGATTTGCAACCAATTAGCATGCTAACCAATAAGAATACTTTAAGCACGGGCACAGTGCACTTTGGAGAGGTATTTCTTGGGAACTTTAGTGAATATCAAAAATTTGTAATTTCTGTGTGTTCAAAGATTATTTGATCACATTTTGGACAAAACTGGATAATTTTTCTCATTTACTACAATATGGCTGACATCCACATCTCCAAATCTCAGAATTGGCATAACCCAGGAAACAAAAAGTTTCCGTACTTTAAGGCGGGCGATTTTTGAGGTCGTACGAGCTCGCATGCGTTTTTTTTGGTTATCGGAGGAAATGGTCTCTTCTCTTATGGTGTGCGAGAAATAACGAGATGAGCAGAGTGCCTTACGAGCACTTCCCAACCTCACGATCATTTTTAAACGTGTCAAAAAACTTTGGGAGCTGTGTGTGCTGTTGAACGAGCCGATTTGTTGAGCAAACTGGAAATGACCAATCAGAAGCTAAAAAAGAAAACCACAGAAGAAGATGAACATGGCAGCGCCACGGAGAATTTGGACTGTCGAGAAAGATGACAAACTCTTATGATATATCGAGCAGCATTTAAAATAATATAATAAATAGTATTAATCCATAAAAAAGGAAATGTAAATATTGATTTCATTCGCTGCCCTTCAGCCAAACTCTTTGCCATGCCTTTCATTTTCTTATCTTTTTAGCTTTTTTTCAGAAGCCACTGCTGCCACAAAGAAAAGGATCTCATCCTCAGAGTCCATGTTTTTGCCATGGAACTTTGTGAATGTAATTGCCTCGGAAATCGGCAGGTTTTAAAATCATGCCGTGTAACACTGCGTCCGTAAACGATGTCACTCGTGACGTGTGGGTGGCCATACGGTCTTCCGACTGTCCGAATACATACCGTGTACGGCCGCCTTTATGTAACATTTATTCATGATAATCTTAATTTGCCCAATACAGTCCGTTAGCTTAGGTCTATGGTTAATAAAATAAATTAATAATGTAATGATTTCTAAAATAATTTCTTAACAATAAAATAGCATTAAATATTTTATTATAAAATATATATTTTAATAGAATATTAATAAATCTATTTAGTGTGTATCTTCCATCTTAGTATGCTGATTCGCTGCACGAGAAACTTTCATTACTATCAATGCAGAAAAGAATTGTTTTTGTGGGAACCGTTATACATTTTTTATTGCAGGAATCATTAATTCATAAAAAAAAAAATTATTAATGTTTTATTAGTTTAATGTGTGCTCACTGAATAATGTCTAGTGTTTTAAGAGAGAGTCATGAGGGTCTGCAGGTGTTGTCTCTACGACATCATTTCCTGTTTTTCTGGTCGCATCATATGACTGTGTGTTCTTACTTCTTCAGGATGTCCTGTTTCTTCTGCTCTTCAGAGGTAGGCAGCCCCATGGACTTCTGCCTCTGGTCGTACATCATCTTCTCCACCATACTGCGCGTCTCTCCGTCCAGATCCGACAGCTGAGCACATTCAGTTTAAAACACGACGCGAGACACAAGAAAGTCATTAATCACTTTGTATTGTAAGAATCAGATATGAATGATTTCTTCGAGCTTGATCGAGCTGTTGGAACTCTTACCTTGGAGTTCTCTGGGCAGATTTTCTTGGTGTTGATTACAGGGTCTGTGGTCACTAACTTGCTCCACCACTCCATTTTGTTTATCTGGAGTAAATGTGCGTCATTAGTCATCCAGGCACATCGCAATCTCATATCAACTCCATCTATGCATGTTTTCTAGGGCTGTCAACATTTTTTTTGAATTTTGAATATTTGACAAATTTAAAATAAGAATCCACTCGACACAAAAACATAGCATTCAAATTTTAGGCGTGCGTCAGGCTGCTCTATCAGCGGCACATAAGATATGATGATGTTGTTAAATATTCATGTTTTTATTAATCCATTAAATTGAATCCACTAGTGGCGCTGCTACATTGGTCATTCGAAATATTGCGGAAAAGAGAACATCAATGTAGTTTACATTTTGTTCCTAATTGTTTAATCAGCTTAACTACATATGGTTTATAAACATTAATTTAAACATGTTTCAAAGATAGTTGCATTATTATTTTATTATGTGCATTAGTAACATTTTGCTCGATGCGCCCTCTTCTGGCCTCAAGAGAGAATAAGCCGAAAGCTTAACTGAAATGACGCCTTTTAAATTCAAATATTACTGATATTAAAGTACACAACTAATATTTATTTCATCCCTGATGTTCTCATCCATACCTTCTCAAAATGGATGGTGACCACTTTCCCATCTTCTATGAGCCAGGAGCTCTCCTCCACCTTCACCTCATTGTACAGCTGTCCATCGATCACAGGCGGATGACCCTTCAGCCCCACTTTCAGGGACCGCCGCTGTACATCCACCACCACATCCTTCCCCTTCAGACGAAAGCTCACATCGAACGGCACAACCAGCTGCAGGAGGTGACGGACCAAACAATCATGGTTTTATATTGTTTACATTAACTTTTTTTTTAAGGTGAATAAACGCTTGATACTTTTTGCATAGCAATAAATTCCTTAAATTGCAAACCAAGTTTCTAAATATGCAAACTAGAATAATTAGTGACGTTCTCTGTGCTAGATTTACGTCATGGACTCCTTTACTCCTTCCCTATTGCTAAGAACTTCATTTGCACAACTTTAAATGTGATTTTCTCTGTATTCAGATCATTTTGCACCCTACAGGAAAAATGGTTTCCTGTAGGCCTATTTTTTCCTGTACTTTATGTAAGATTCAGTCATGACAAACTGCACAATACAGTCTAGACCTATGGTTAACAGAATACCTTCATAATGTAATGATTTCTACAAATACTTAGTTAATAATATTACCTTTTAAAATAACTTTTCTATGTGAATTTATGGTAAAATGTAATTTAGAATAAACAAGACCTACATCAACTTCAGACAGCGACTGAGTCCAGCGGTAATTTGAAAGGTCTGCTCCGTTTCCAGCATTGGGCTTTATCTTGTCTTTGTCTTTTTCATCTTCCTCTTCTTCCGAGTCCGACTGAGACACACATCAAACAGCATTAAGCCGCTCAAAAACACATAATCCGTACGCTTTTCACTGGTATATTTAACAATAATGAAAAACACCCCACTTACCCCTTTTTTGTCTTTTTCTGATGCGTCGCCGTCTGTTTTCTCAGGTACTTCTGCAGTTTTCTTTTCTTCTTTTGTCTAAGAAATAGTGTAAGTTACAGATAAATCATATTCAATGCTTGATTTTGCAGAGACAGTTGAAAAGACACGCAAGGTTGAGTAAATTATTCATTTTTGGGTGAAATATGCCTTTGAGGTGTAATAGTATTTGGTTTTATTGGGTAATACATAAACAGGAAAGAAATCATGTTTTTGAATGTTAATGGTTTACATGTGCTCTCACTTGGTTTAATTGTGCCTGGAGTCTCTCGGCCTCCTCGTCTGTGAGCTCTTTAATTCTGGGCTCCTCTGTGTCCTGCTTCCTTTTCTTCTCCTCTTCCTTTAGTTTAGCAGCTCTGTCAGCCTTCTCCTGCTTCTCCTTCTCTTCTTTGGACTGTTTCTCTTTATGGACTTTGAGGGCAAGCTGATTGTGATGAGCAAATACTTCTTTAACCAGCTACAGAACAAACAAAAAAAGAGAACGCAGATCAATCATTGGTTGGTGCTCAATGTGTGCCAAATTGAAATAATAATAATAAAAATAAATGAATAAATTGAATGGCAAAAAAACATTTTTTAGCAATATTTAAAATAAATTTCAATCTGCTTTTAAAATGTGCTATGGCTTTAGAAAACCTACAGAGTTGTATAGACTTTTATGGAGCTTGTTAGCCTAAATAAAAATGTATTTTAATTCTGTGGAAGTAGGTCTGCATATAGGTCTGCAAAGTCTAAATGATTTATATACACTATAATTCAAGTTTGAAGACTGCAAGATTTAAAAAAAATGTTTTGAAAGGAATGTTCACTTATGTTCACCAAAGCTTCATTTATTACCATTTTAAAATAACATTACAACAAAATTCTACAATAATATATTTTCAATTGTAATTTATACATGTTTTATTTTCCATTTATAATTTATTATCAAAGCTGAATTTTTAGCCTCATTACTCCAGTCTGAGTAGTTTTGCTGCTTTGCATTTTTGGGAAAACAGTGTTTTCTTTTTTTCAGGATTGATGAAATAGAAAGTGTAAAAAAACAACACATATTTTAAATAGTATTAGTAATTGTATATATTTGTTTAATGCCATGTCAGCATCTTTCAATATATTTTTTAAAAATTGATTCAAATAAATGTGTCTTATTAATTATATTTTACTAGTACTACACAATGTATTTATCTAAAATATTATATATTTGTGTCATGTTGATGGCAGGATTGTTTGAACTTTTCCTCTAAGATTTATATTTGTATATATATACAAATATAAATTATATATACACACACACACACACACATATATACATATACATATCAAATATTCATGAAATATACAGAAAGGGGGACATCATAATCCAAACCTTTTCTGGGGCTCCAGCCTCTCCTCCTGTGAAAAAATCGGTTTTCCTTCTTAGAAAACTGAAGAATGTGTTCACCAGCTGTTAATTAAAATAATGAAGAATAAATGAGATGCCAAGAGTGACAGAAGGCATATCACAACCAATAATCTCTAACTTCTCACTGGAATTGTCTATTATAATAGGTTTGATTTTAATAATTTGACAGGGCAAAATACATGTAACGTTACACATACACATGCATAACAAAACGGGATTTTTGATTACACATACACATTTGAACACGCAAAAAAAGCTGTCTGGGTAACGTTAATGTTAGGCTGCTCGCTGGGTTTTATTACAGAACCATGAATCTCCAAATTCTGAATAACACCAAGTACAGTACCTAACACAACTTCTGCATAAACAATTTAGAACAGCGTATTAGTGTACTGCCCTGCCAAGCCAGCACTAAAACAAGTCAAGTCTTTTACAAATAACGTAACGTTAAATATATCTTTATATTATAAGCAGTCATCATGCATCAGTTAGCTCGGCTGCTAGCATGTGTTGACATGTTACCTCCTGCACTCCTCCATCATGCTGCTGCGCCATGGCCAGCAACATCCCGTCGTATTTCTCATCATCGCCCATTTTCAATATTTACTTCAGATAACAGACGATAAAAACTATAGTTTGTGGCGTGAAGCTAACAGTCACGCTATCACCGGTGTGACGCCTACAGCACTTCCTAGATACAAGGACCGCCCACATTTTCTTTAGAACCAATCGGATCCCACACATTTGAAGGACACACGCACGAACTAATCAGCTGGCATCTTCGTGAATCTGTAGCGGGTGAGGCGGGTCTTAGCGAAGACAGACGAGGCAAGACGAGCTTCTAGAGCAGAACCTTCTAGAGACCCTTCGACAGAGTGATACACTTTACAATACACGAATGGATATATGGATATTATCTTTATAGTTAATATCCTATAATATCTATAGTTAATATATATATAATACTTTAAGTTAAAAAAAATTCTTTACAAAAATAAATAAATATATATATACTGTATATAGCCTATATATATATATATAGGCCTATATATATATATATATATATATATATATACACCTCTATACTCTACCCATTAAAAAGTATAAGATTTAATTAACAACATGGTCATGATGGTGATGATGATGATGATGATTTACTATGAATCTACAGATAATTAGTCAGATAGCAGTAATCTAATTAGATTAGTCTAATCATGACATTTCATAATGTGTGAATATTAAAAAGAATAATGTGTATTTGTGTTCATTGGCAAAAAAAAAATATAATTCAACAAATTTCAAAAATCATGTTTTTAGTTAATCTCAAACAAGCTGCAGGTTATTTTGATTAGGTTAATAATATGAAAAAAGCTAACTAAACAGCTAACTAAAACAATATATGTATCTGTGTGTGTGTACAGTGTACATATATTTATACAAACATATTTTTAAAACAAAACGCTTACTGTTGTTGTTCATTTTAACATTATTTGCTTGAATATAGATTTAATATCTCCTTATTCAGCTTGGCTGCTTCTTACCACAAATGCTGATTAATATGATAATAATTTGAGGTGAATGACCGAGAGCGCAGCCTGTGAGTAAGATAACAAATCACTGGGTCTGTTATCTCAGACTCTCAAAAGAATTTAGCGCCTCATATAATACACGCTGAAATAACAATTAAAAAATTTGGCAAAACTTTTCAAACTGTAGAATATAGCTTCTATAAACACCAATAACAGATAATAAATAGTAATATAATCCCAAGAAAAAGACAAAATATATAAAGGCAAAATATTGTTATCTGTTATGATTACATTATCAGTCATATTCAGTGACATACTGAACATTTGGCCCAAACTCAAGCCCAAAGCCAAGATAATATCATTCTATTAGTCCTTGGTGACTTGGTACAGACTGCAGCATGATAAATGTCATTAACCTCTGCTTTCCTTGTGCTGACCATGATTTAAGGTTTGACTCGTGAACCTTACCGTCTCCACGTGGAGGTAAACTGTTCTTGAAAGTGAATGGTCTAGTCCAGGTCAGAAAGGTCAAGGCTGAAGACATGCATATTACATGAGCTGCTATAAATAAGCCTTGGAGGACTGTCACAATGACAACAGCTTCACGTCAGCTTCAGATCAGAGGAAAATGAAAGAGTACTTCAGCGAACGGCATCCCCGCGGGATTCTCTTCAGCATCCTAAGCCGTGAATCTGACTTTGCACACGTCGGTTATTCAGACACACGCAGCTGTCATTGTAAGCGTTCTGTGTGCTTGAGAAGCCCAGAGACCACCTGTCGTGCGGCTTTTGGGGTCCTCGTAAAAACCATTCACTTCATGATGAGCTTACCTTCTTTTCAAAGCCTGGCCCTCAGAGAGCGGATCGTCCTCGCTGAGGAACGCTGGGTGCCGCTCTTCCTCCTGGGTCTTGCTCAGGATTATGTTACTTTTGAGGTGAGGGTCGTCCCGGAGGCCAGCATCCTTAGAAACATACTGATGAACGTCCGGCAGAAATCAGATGACTGTCTGCCCACCCTGGCAGAAGTTCACAGGCTCAGGGCGTTCCTGAACAAAGTCTGCAGTCTGGATCTGAGTCTCCAAGAGTATTCATGTCTTAAAAGTGCAATGTTGTTCAGTCAAGGTGAGTTTTAAAAATAAATGCATGAAGAAGGCAAAAAAAAAAAGTGTGCTTAATTGTATTGGATGTTAATTTCAAATCTAAAAAGTGTTAAATTTGAACACAAAGCAAGATATTTTGAAAAACGTCTGTAACCAGGCTGTTTTGGGTCACCATTGACTTCCATAATAGGAAAAAAAAATACTATGGACGTCAATGGCGACCCAAAACAGCCTGGTTACAGACGATTTTGTGTTTGGCAAAACAAAGAAATTCATTCAGGTTTGGATTGGATTTTTGGGTGAACTGTTCCTTTAAGTGGACTGAAAGAGAGTGCACTTTCATGGCTAATGCTAGTTAACACACTTAAATACACTTTTAAAAAGTATTTTAACTTAAAGTACATCTTAAATCACAGAAATAATCATTTTGTTGCATTTTAAATAAGTTCCCTTATAACTAACATACAAAAGCCCAAGTTACTTCAATATAACTGTATGTTCAATATGGTGTCCATGTTATACCTATAAGCATGTCATGTGCAGTGCGGTTTCTGATGTTATAATGTTTGAGATGTGGAAGTGAGGATGACGTGTGTGTAATCTGTGTTCTGTCAGATGCTCCTGGACTGAGAAGCTCAGTGATGGCAGGACTGAAGGAGGAGGCACAGAGAGCTCTTCAAATGCTGACCCTCTACCATCCTCACCCCACAGATCACCGCACATTCACAGACATGCTGTTTATGGCCAGCGCTCTACAGATGGAGGCCCAAAGCTTGGTGACAGAGCTGTTTTTCAGACCTATTGCCGGCCAGATAGGTCTCCACAAACTCCTCCATGAGATGATTGTCAAATTGTTTTAGGACTGCAGGAACAAGTTTGAATTTTTGAACTTTCGGTTCCAACGAAATGATCAAGTCACTGTTTTTGTGTGTTTTTTAAGTCTAAAATGTAATTTTATAAAGTCTTGAAGAAATGTCAGAAGCTGCTGATGTTGAAGTCATGTGATCGTGGCATAGCTTATCATTTAGCTTTTTACTTAAAGGCGTAGTTCACCCCAAAATTCTGTCATTAATTACATAACCTCATTTCATCACTTTATTTAATAATTTGACTCCTCAGCTTCCCTCTGCCACAGGTTCATTGTTTACGTTCAGATGAAAGCACAAAGAACATATCTGTGTTCAAATATAGCATACAGTACATTATTTAAGCATATAAACATAGGATGATGCGGAGGAGACAAATTATTGAATAAAGTCTTTTTCTTTTTTTTGCACACTAAAAGTATTCTCACAGCTTCGTTAAACTAAAGTTGAACCCCTGATATAACATTAATTATTTAAATGATCTCCTTGCTATGTTTATGAGTGATCTTCGCTGCCTATGGAGGGTCAAATAGCTCTGAGGATGCATCAAAAATATCATAAGTGAGGTGAGTATGACAAAAATCTTAGTTTTGGGGTGAACTATCCCTTTAAGACAGTTGTATGTTTATTTGTTAATATTATCTCTGTGAACAAACTGCAAGAATCCTGAATTCTTTTGTTAGTCACAGAGTTATTTTCTGCAATAATCCGAAGGCAATGGAGAAATCCTATTTGGTGATGTAAACTTCTGGGCTGGCCCGACCTTATCTCTGCAGCAGTCTAGCGAATACATTCAACAAAAGTACAACACATGTGAGAGTACAAAGACCAGACATCGAGTCTTTAAAAAATGTGTTTCATTCACCTTTCATATTTTTTTAATACACAATATGTGCAGCTTTTTGTTGTAAAAGAATTGTTTTGTTTCTAAAATCATCAATTGTAAATGTGCATAATCTTTTATTATTATTATTATTATTATTTTTACTATTTGTCTCCACCTATTGGTTGTTCTCTGCCAAACAACGGTTAAATGTTATGGATTTGTTTCTTACAAAAATGTAGCTTTTCAATTCAGAAGATAATAACTGGTGGACTGGAGTGGTGTGGATTACTTGTGGATTATTGTGATTTTTTTTTAATCGCTGTTTGGACACTCATTCCGATGGCACCCATTCACTGCAGAGCATCTGTTGATTAGACAGTGATGTAATGCTACTAAATTTCTCCAAATCTGGTGAGAACAATTTCATAAAAAAAAAACATTTTTGTGTGACCTGTTCCTTTAAATGTCCTCTGCAGAGCAGCGCCAATATGAAGGCAGTGTTGTTATTGCCGATCTGTGACAAGAGCTTGTCCAACCTGTTGCGTTTGTTTGCTGTTGTCACAGCTCATGTTTTATATGAGCAGACATATAAAATCATGTCTTCAGGCTTATGGTACTACACAAACACACCTTAATTCAACTAATAAAATGTTCCTTTTACGACTTACATTATTCATCTGCACAATTTTCCACAGCTACATTTACAAATGAACAAAGCAAGCATCATATTTCTCAGTTTTTCCCTTCAGGTATGACAAGCTTGAGTTTCGTTGCTACCAAACCATGTGGGGTAGATGAATCATACACCTGATGATTCATAGAGACATCCTGGATGAACAAACGTTTGACAAACACACAAATTCCCCTGTATTCCCCTGCAAACCCCCAGGGAGGCTTCATTAAACAAGGGTGGATTGTTGTGAAACTAATACAGCAGCGACAGTAGATACACCTTAAGTCGATTAGAATATTATGCTTAATCAGCTCCAGACTTATTTGATATTAAACAACTGACAGACAGAATCAGATTGATTAATATATGATTGGCCCACACAGAACATGGTTAAATTACAACCACATAACCATTATTGTGGTCTAAACAGACAGATTCATAAGCCGCTGACTTCAAAGGTTGCATAAGGTCATGTTGCCGTGGTTTATGGACCGCTGTATGTAGGTTAAGAGTCAAGGAACGAAAGCGCTGTGGTGAAAGCGCTATAAACACTGCTCTGGTTTGTATAGATTGAAGCCTAAATGATTAGTGCACATATCAAGAGACAGCTGCCACTATAAATGTCAACAGCATAAAAAATAAAGGTTCTAAAGGGGGTTTCACAGTGATGTCAGAGAAGAATCTTTCACGTCTTCAAAAGATACATTACTCCCATTGTGTACCACATTTAAAAAAAAAAAAAAAACTTTTTTCACTAAATGCAATGGAAATGTTTAATGGATGTTAAAGGTTCTTATACCATTAGTGCCAGTAAAGGAGCTTTATTTACAAGAGTGTAGTCATAATGGAGAAATATATATATATATATATATATATATACACGTACATACAGTGGGTATTAGAAGTAGACCCCCTTAATTTTTTTTTCTTTTTGTTATATTGCAGCCTTTTGCTAAAATGATTTAAGGTCATTTTTTTTCCTCAATGTACACACAGCACCCCATATTGACAGGAAACTGTTGACATTTTTGCAGATTTATTCAAAAAGAAAAACTGAAATATCATGTGGTTCTAAGTATTTAGTAGAAGCACCCTTTTTATCTAATACAGCCATGAGTGTTTTTCACACCTGGATTTGGGAATGCTCTGCCATTCCTCCTTGCAGATCCTCTCCAGTTCTGTCAGGTTGGATGGTAAACGTTGGTGGACAGACATTTTTAGGTCTCTTCAGAGATACTCAATTGGGTTTAAGTCAGGGCTCTGGCTGGACCATTCAAGAACAGTCACAGAGTTGCTGTGAAGCCACTCCTCCTTTATTTTAGCTGTGTGCTTAGAGTCATTGTCTGTGAAAGTCAAAACTCTAGTATATCAATACATTAGAATATTTATATTTGAGTTTCATTAAATGAGAATCCCTGCAGTGTAAGGTCTGGGTATCTCTTGTTCTTTGATGCCAAAATAAAGGCCACACCGGGATGAATCTTACGTGCGAATATCGCCTTGTGACTAAACAAAAGGCGCCAAATGTAAATCCCAGTTCACACTACATTCGACTCCCGGCGATGCGATCCAATTCATTTCAATGGAGAGCTGGCGATTTCCGGCGAGAAGAGCAACAGCAAGAGTGAGCGACCATTGGCGACCGGATGTGGGCGTGTCCAGCGATGCGACAAAGTTCAGAATATCTCAAATTATGCAAATGAAGAGCGACTTTCGGGAGCTATAGCCAATAGGACATGATAGCGCTCATGTGCTCATTCTCCTTTCAGCTCCAGCAGTGATGACGGAGTTTGCGTTTTTGCCATAAATTAACGCAAGAATACTCTCTGTTTCTCATGTTTGCATGTATGGTCTCGGTGTATATTTATATTATATTCAGTAATTTGCCTCTAAAATGTTTGTATTTAGCAGCAAGAAACCTGATTCGCTGTCTACAATGACATTACTAAGAAACCAGTAATGAGAACGCCCTCTAGCGATCTCTTTGCCGGCCTCTAGCAACATGCAGTGACAGAAGTTGCTGCTAGTGTGAACGTAGTCTCAGCCTCAGACGTCACGCCCACAGAACGTTGCCTAAACATCTGATGCATATGGTACACTTAACTGAAAACACTTCAGGAATGTCGAAGCCCTCATATGATTGGTTGAATTGTATCGGATTTCCGGGGGTGTTGCGTTTATTTTCATTTCGCCGGGAAACAAAGTGCAGACATGTGATTGCGGAAGAAAAACTGTTGTGTTTACATGAGTGACAATGAGCATTTATTAAGATCAGTTAAACTTTGGATTCTCAAAAATATGCGAGGTTCACGGCATAGACTCTTTAAGAGATGTCCAGGAGTTTTATTTAAGGCACTTAGTGGAGACAAATGTTATTTTCCAAGCCTGGCCGATACTTTGTCAGCATTTAGAAGAATTCCCAGCAGATCCAATTTTACTAGTTTGTGTCCCCTCCTATCTATTATGGAAGATCAAGTGAAGTACCTAACTGAGAAGGGGATATCAGCTGCGTTTGCCGCTATGAATACCAGACCTTTACCGCGAGCGTCTTATCAGGATTTTCCATGCTGAATAACTTGTTACACGCCGTTCTGTTGTTGTGGGGACATTTCCACGGCCACGTGACACTGAACGAAACGAACTGTGATTGGTTATTTGACATGTCGGTCAAACGGCCTTATGGGCAGGCCTTGGCCAAAGAAAGCCGCTATGAATACCAGACCTTCAGCCGTCAGTCTAAAGGCCTGGCTATGTAAGACTAGTGTGAACGGGGCATAAAACATGAAGCATCAAAGCATCATTTTAAAAAAAAAAACAGCCTCTGTCTCGTTTTTGTAGTTTGGCGCGCCACTTTAAAAACTGGCCGACCAATAAGATTGCCACCTTTGTTCACATGCCTGAAGCTGTTGACACTATAGTACATGGCTTGGTGGTGCTCAAGCACAAAATGGTCTTGCCAAGCACACAAGCTAAGTAGATGAAGAAGATGAACCTCAGCAAGATGAAGCTGATCTGCTACTGGTCTCAATGTTTTCTTCATCACCGGAAATATCCATGTTTTTGCCAGTTAAAACTGAAGCGTGTGAATGGTTTTGTTAAGCGCATCTTCTGGCTCACTTCTTGTTCTGTGTGACCAGCGAGTGTCAAAGCAATAAAAAGCAGCACAGCGCCACCTTGTGTACCGGGGTCTTTCTGTTTTTCATTAAGCGCCGTCGGCTCATCGTCAGTGAAAATCATGAGGGTATGAGCAGTGAAAAAAGCTGACGATATTCGTCCCAGTGTGTACAGGCCTTAATGGTGAAGACTGCTATGGTCCAGAAGACAATCACTGACACCCTCCTCAAAGAGAGAAAGTCACAGAAAGTCCTTCCTGAAATGGCTGGCTATTCAGAGTGCTGTATCAAAGCATATTAAATGCAAAGTTGACTGGAAGGATGAAATTGGGTAGGAAAAGGTGCAGAAAAGAGCTTCAGAAGGAGTGGACTGAGTCAGTGCATCAAGAATCACCTGCTTAGATGTCTTCAGGAAAAGAGCTACCAAGACACTTCTGAAACAAGGCCAGAAGGATCTTACTTGGGCTAAGGAGGATAAAAAAGTCGAGTGCGAAGTTTCTGATGTCAGAGATGATTTGGGGCGCCGTGACATCTGTCATCAAGTCCAAAGTCAATGCAAATATAATGCATATATATAACAATGCTTTTGCAAATAATACACTAGCTGTTACAATAAATTCATAGATGAACACTTTGTAAATCACACACACAAGGTGGATGACGCATTAAAACAACTCTTCTGACACGGACTTAAAGTTTAAATATGAATAGACCTCTTGCAGTAAACCAATATCGCATAACCCCTCTAAACCCATTTGTCACTAAATGCCTGCAGGAACACTAATCCATTTGATCACAGGCAGTGTGTTTCATAAGTGTTCCTCAAACGTGACACTTTCACTGCATTTCACCTTAAGGCAGAAACTTAGTGCATGAATCAAAAAGTGTCCAAAGGATCGGTTTCAAGTGTTTGTTGAAGCACATTCTTATCTGCCCTTTCTCCTTAAGCAAATATCAATTTCTGCTCTACGATTTCCTGGATTTTCTCTGGAGGTTTTATGGTTTCGATAAACGCAGCAAACTGTATTGCAGACTTACTCAAGTGTTTAGACACTGAATGTGATATTGGTGTCCTGCATGAATCATCATTTAAATAGTTGTGTTCTGTTTCTTCCCTCACCTGTGCCGCAGTTTGTACGACGGATAAATTTATTTGCATACCTCAGATGCATTAGAGTAGAGTGTGAATGTTAGCGCAATTGATTGAACACAGTGCATTTACTCTGATGACGTCACGTCTTCACTGAAGGCACACCCAAATGCAAAATACTTCAATTCAGTTTGCATACAGCTTTTACCAGGTCTCTGAGAAAAAACATGCACCCTATGAAACATGAAATCTAGTTCTTAATCCATCTTTACCAAGCAACAGAGATTTTTATTATTATTTAAGCAAACATAGTCTTACATAAGAGAACATTTTTATTTCCTAACAAATTCCTCTTGCACCATTAAAATATACATGAAAATAAAGCATTGACTAGATGCTATCCTAGACTTTGTATACAGCAAGTGCATATGTTGTTTTTATGGACGTTTAAACAAGCACCCAGGCCCATTTAAAACCCTTCAACATTCATTCCGGCTCAAAGCAGTTTGTTTGGTTCAAACTTCACTCAAAGCCAAATTTTCACTGAAGTGCCAACATCTGACCAAAACATTCTTCATCTTCGCAGTAAAGTCATACATTTACAAATTAAAACTTTCATTCTTCTCACCCTGCAAACCATTTTTTTCTTTAGAGGAACACAATGCTAGATTCTCAGAAGAATATTCCGGTGCAATCTTCTGATTTTGGAATGGCGTGAGGTTTTAAAAAATAACAGAATTTAAATTTTTGAATGAAATACGTTTTGAAAAGGCAGAAATGAATGGAAAGTTAAAGTGCCCCTATTATGGGTTATGAAAGGTTAAACCAGTGTTTGTGAGCTCAGTGCTGCTTTGTGACAGCGTTCTGGGGAAAATGTTATTTTCACCTAGTGGTGAAAAATGAATTTGCATTTTAATTCAGACCAAAGTAAAAACACCAACAAGTGGGTGGCAATATGGTAATAAAAAGTTGATGTCGACATTAAAATGGATTGAGGTTTGTTTTAAAAACAACTTGTTTCAATCTTTCCTTTGAGAGACGATAACTTCATAGTCGGTTCACTTTTGTATGTAAAACTTAACTTGTTTTAAATACATGTTTGTTTTCGTTAATTTAGAGCTGTGTTACACACTGCCTGAAAGCTCATTTTGAAAAGTCCATAATAGAGACCCTTATTAAGAAAGCTTCTACATTATATGTGCATCTGTTTGCAATAAAGAGGTCAGACCGTTTCTTATTCTTCATTCTCAGCAAGTTGTTTGTTGTCTTATGTCTTCTGGATAGCAGTGTTGAGATACTTCACACGTCCATCTCAAGAAAATATGAAATAGAAGCATAAATTCACCTACCATTTCAGATATGTTAAAAATCTACCCATGAAATCACAATTTTTAGGGGTATACTTCAAAAACAAGCCTCTGACTCCAAGCCGGAGGATGTACTTTTCACAGAGACAAAGTATTCTTTGTTTATGGACGTCTGGAAATGAAAATAATTCATGTCTGAGAGACACCCTCACGCTCGTATGCTGCCGGCCAGTAAAGGAGTGTCCGACGTGATCCGAACACCGGTTTCCTGGAAACTCTGAGAGGATGCTGCAAAGAAAAAAATAAAAGAAGTCAAATGAATGCGCAGTTTAATCTCGCAGGAGATAAAATCACGAGAAACAGAACATTCATTGAGCTTTTAAAAAATAGCCACGAACCTCATTCAGAAATCCTACATTTATTAAGTCACAGATCAATTCTAGATTCTTAAAGGAGTCATACAAGTCAATTTTCACAAGGTTATGTGATTCTTTAGGATCTTAACGGAAAGTTTGTAATATAGATTCTTTTAAAATTTCTCAAAGATAGTGTAAAAATCGCTCATTTTACCCTGTCAAAAACAGCTCTTTAGAAATCACTCTGTTCGGTGTACTTTCCCTTTAAATCTTCACGAGCTCCACGGACCCCGCCCCTCTTTTCCGAGGCACTCTTAGAGGATCTTTTTTTAAGCCGTATTCATAGTGAAACTTGCTAATTAGCACATTATTAGGAAAGGCGATTTGCAAAGATTCATTAAAAGACATT
>JAUMHR010000076.1:2252972-2275431 GCA_032361145.1 Enteromius fasciolatus
TTCGTCAAAAACATTAATTTCTTTTCGACTGAAGAAAGAAAGACATGGACATCTTGGATGACATGGGGGTGAGTAAAATATCAGCAAAAGTTTTTTTAAAAGTGAACTTCTCCTTTAAGTCCATTTGAGAAGCACATAAAAAGTAGACTAAATAAATTGAATAAACATGTTTTTTTATAAAGGGAGTCCACATAGTTTGTTAAACTTCTATAGCAGTGAATGTGAGACTACCACAGATATTTTGCATTGCAATTTGCTTAAATATCAAAAGGGGAAAAAAACATAGTTTTATAAATGTAGACTTTAGAATGCAATTTTTTTAAAGAAAATATATAAAAACTGGAAGATTTTTAATACTGATGACGTGTCATATGCATCATCACGATTTTGTGAAAAGTGTCCAAATGGACAAAGCAGTAATGTAAGGTCTATTCAAACCAATCATAAAACTGCCATTAAGAAAACAGAATATATATATATATATATATATATATATATTATGGAATACAAATTATCGATTTATTGATCCAGCAGTGTATTTAATTTCTTAGCCATTTAAAAATATAAAATAATTATGTTCCCCTCACTTCTAAAATGATGGTTATGCCCCTAAGTAATAGGTAGGAGTTTGTTCAAAGCACTGACCCTAATTATGATCAATATTAATGCTTGGTACTGTATCTAGTATCCAGTAATAGAATAAATATCAAAGGCTTATCAAAATTATTATTACTAGGCATACGGCAACATACGTCCTTTGTCTATTGGGTTACTATGCTGACTTTTATTTCAGGTGTGTGATGGTGAAGTGGTATGTGACTAAATATTGATCTTAGCCAATCTGTCATGTTCTTCATTGACAGGAAGGAACACTATAAGATCAAAATGATAGCCTGTCATGAGTCAGCAGTGGTCCAGATGGCGTCTTCCCTTCGGAAGTATCTGCCCTCTGACCTCTAGAACCTTCCCCACATCCCAGCCAATCGCACACAGCTTTCCCTGGCTTGGCACTTAGAACCCCCTCCTGCTCAGGCATCTGGTCATCTTGAATAATGTACGTAACAACAATAACTTGAGTCATAATGGGCTTAATGCACAGCAGGAACAAAAGGTCATATTACCTCTAGAGAAAGACACGCCCACATCACATCATGCCCTTCCGTCAAAAAAACAAACAGCATCCCCCCAAAAAACTTAATAATAATTGTATTCCATTTTAACTAGCACTCCCTGTACAGCGGGACTAATCTTGTTACAGGAAATGTTCAATAACGTGGTCTTGGAGGATTGTTCCTGCATTCTCTTAAGTGGTCAAGTGAGACCCAATTAAACTAGGTTAGTTATATTGATTCTCTCTTTTTGAGTCATTCTTTTGATTCAGTTTTGCCGGCTAGCTTTGGCCCCTGCTAGATGCCACATCTACACAGATGGATAAGGAAAAAGCACAATTCACAAAAATGTTGTTGTTTTATTAGATGTGACTTATTCCGTGACATACTTGGTAGTGTTTACTGTTGGACAGGTGTGAGTAGAAAGGTGGGGAATATGCTTAGTTTTTGTTGACCGTTCTAGAAGTTTTTCAAACGTACATGTTGTTGTATTTGTTTGTTGCATTGTGTCAATAAATGTTCAAAGAATGTAAACGGGAATGGACCATGAATCTTATCCTTATACTTAGCATTCAGACGCTATAGGCTACCATTATAATTAATTTGGAGTCTTGATCTGTGCAGCAGCAATTCATTTCGAGCCCAAATCTGAGCAGTAGTGATCCATTTGGAGTCAGAGTCTGTTCAGTAGTGATTCAATTGGTGTCCGAGTCAGAGCAGTTGTGATTCATCTGGGGCCCCTAATAATGAGCAGCAGTGATTCATTCGGAGTTAGAGTCTGTTCAGTAGTGATTCATTTGGAGCCTGATTCTGAGCAGTAGGGATTCATTTGGAGTCTGCGTCTGTTCAGTAGTGATTTATTTGGTGCCAGAGTCTGAGCAGCAGTGATTCATTTGTAGCCTGATTCTAAGAAGTAGCGATTGAAGCTCGAATCTGAACAGCAAAGATTCATTTCGAGTCAGAGTTTGTTCAGTAGTGATTCATTTGGAGCCTGATTCTGAGCAGTAGGGATTCTTTTGGAGTCTGAGTCTGTTCAGTAGTGATTTATTTGGTGCCAGAGTCTGAGCAGCAGTGATTTATTTGTAGCCTGATTCTGAGAAGCAGCGATTGAAGCTTGAATCTGAGCAGCAAAGATTCATTCAGGCCCAAATCTGAGCAGCAGTGATTAATTTGGAGCTCAAATCTGAGCAGCAAAGATACATTTGGGGTCTGAATCTGAGCAGTAACGATTTATTTGGAGCCCAAGTCTGAGCAGTAGTGATTCATCTGGGGTCCCTGATTCTGAGCAGCAGTGATTCGTTCGGAGTCCGAGTCTGTTCAGTAGTGACTCATTTGGAGCACGAGTCTAATCAGTAGCAATTAATTTGTATTCCAAGTCTGTTCAGTAACGATTCATTTGAAGCCTGAATCTGAGCAGCGTTTAACATACATAACATTTATTGTAAACCCTAAACTCTTGTAGTGTAAACTTGAAGGATGCACACTTTAGGATAGTTCTGCAAAGATCAGTGCTAAAAGTTTTGCAGCAAATGAGTGTGGGTTTGATTCACATACAGAAGATGTAACAGTTGAAAGATACCACAGTGTGATATTGTAGACAAAGATCCACTGCGTCAGAACCTGACACAGAGATTAAAGTATTTATCAGAAACTGTTACTCAAATATATGTTGTATTCATACCACGCAATTTGTCATAACCCCACCAATGGCATTTTTCTCCCCGAGACGATGACTTGTGCTAAACAAGAAGTTGTTCCAAGATCTTCTGGTCGGACACACCAGCAGACAGGGAGGCAGCATAAAAAACAAACCCACATAACAGCACCCACAGCTGGGCAGAGGGCAGGAAAAACCCAGAGGGATGATATAATTTCTGACTGTACTGCATTAAGGGAACGCAGTATGGATGCAGTCGGAGATCAAAGCGCTTTGATGGCTCTTTTGTTGTTCGGGATGTCAGAGACATTATCCTATTGTTGGACGCGGGGTCACTGGGTTCCACATGCATTTGTTTTTAATTTGAAACCCAGTCCTTCATTCTGCCTCTCTGTTTGAGGGGCCATGAAGAAGTCAGGCTTTGCGGCGGAGAGGGTTTTGCAAACCTGTCACGATTCCTTATTTATGTTTGCATGCAATAATCAGGATTTACTGACTTATTGTCTTTCGGTTACATTAACACATTAAATCATAATGAAAAGAAATTATATTTAGCATAAATTAAGGCGAGGGTATCTCATAAATTTTCACTTTATACATGTTAAATGTATAGTTACTTTTGGGAAAACATAAAATGTATTGATGACTCATCCTGTGTGGTAAACACATTTTTGTTTAATCAAATGCTAAAGCATATGAATGACCCTCCTGCTAACCACCTGGAAATGATTAGCAAGTAGCCAACCATAGTACATGTGAGCCTGTGTTTACACAGGAACAGAACGCGGTTGTCAGTCCTGTTTTTGGGATCGATAACCGTATTTTTTTTACAGGTGTGAGTCTCAAAATGCCTCATTCACACAGCAAGCTTACAGTTGTGTTCAGAATTCTGTCTGTATGAACGAGCAATGTGAGTCAAGCCCGTATTCCTTACCAGTAACCACAGTAGTACCGAAGATGGCGACGTTCACAAAACTGAAAGTTTTAGCACTTTCTGACATGGCAAGAGCCTGAGCCAAGAGCTCATCCGTCAAATCTTCATTAACCGACAGCAACTTTTACATTTGGGTGGAGAGGGGAGCATGTGAATCGCGTGCTGCACGCAGTACAACATTGACTGTACTTTCAGCTATAACAAACCCATTTTTTAAAGCTCGCAAATACAATTGTTCGCCCAAACCTCAGCCAACAATTGGACAATGGGCTGCTGGGAATAGGACTTTCATAGCTGCCTATATTGTCATTGGACAACTGGACTAAACAAATAGATAAACCTGAATAAACAGCATGAGTTTATAATCAGATGCTTTTTTGTGTGCCTTTGTATGTGTGAGGCAAAATCTATTATCTGTTTGACTAGCGCATGTACATAAACATACATCTAAAAAGAGAGAAAAGAACATCACACAGTCTTGCTGAAACCACAATGAAATCATTTGATTTACAACATAATAGCGTGCAATGACTCACTGAAGACAACATGGTCTAGATTTTGACATGTTCTGAGAAACGTGAGAGTGTTTTCCTGTGCAAAACTCGCTAGCACTGCTAAGTTGGTTGCTAGTGTATTGCTAAGTGGCTGCTAACTTCTTGTTCAGCAAATGCAGTTTCAAAGGTGCTGCAAGTTATTGCTAAGTAATTGCACGTGAGAAAAGAGTATGCGTTTGTATTGTTTTGAATGTGCATTTGTAGTGTACTTTTTACGAGTGTATTAAAAAAACTATACTTGCAGAAAATATAATATCATATTAATAAAACAAAAGGTTGCTTGATTGTACTTAAGGTGAGTTCACTTTATTGACTGTTTCTTATTTTGTTCTGTTTGTTCAGTCAAAAAAGAAATAAAAACTCAGTGTATATCTGTAAAGATAGACAAAGCAATAGTGACCATGTTACTCACACTTTACGACATTACTGATCCAATATAGTCAACGCAGTACCGACTTACAGTTGAAATCTTTTTGAAAATCCTGAATTGAAATCCAAAAAACTGCCTAAATGAATCTGTATTAAAGGTAAATAAACAAAGGACCGAGTTCTTACCAATTTGTCTGGCAATTCATTAAAAATATCATTCTTTCCCAACAGCATGTTCACATCTCACATAAACTCTACATGAGCAAATCTGTGGGCGGAACTAAACAGGAAGTGCTGTAGAATCCATGGTCTGGGCTAAACAGGCAGCATTGTAGAATTATGGGGGGGGGGGGTGGGGGGCTAAACAGGCAGTGATGTAGAAGCAGTCTCAAGATTTGAAACTTAAACTTACAGGATGTTCTGGGGTACTCTTTAATATGGCAGAAGAATTGTTAAATAAATTATGATATTATTGTTTTCTTTGTATACAAAAAGTATTGCTGTAGCTCCGTATAAATTATGTTGAACCCCTGATGACTATTTTACTGATGTCCTACATTTCTGTGCATTGATCGTGGTAATATCCTCGCTGTCTATGGATAGTCAAACTGCTCTCAGATTCCATAAAAAATATCTAAATTTTGAGTTTCAAAGATAAACGAAGGTCTTACAGTTTTGGAACGACATGAGGGTAAGTAATTAATGACAGAATTTGAATTATCCCTCTAAAAAAATAAGATCACAATCTATTTCAGATATAACCATGATGCATTCGAAAAATCTCAGAAGCAATCCACGAATCATGATGCAGCCCTAGTTGCAACACACTTCAAAAACCCTCCACCTTCCCCAGCTCCACCTGTATGTCATATGTGCAGCAGAAGCATTATCTTTTATTTCTTTTATTATCTTTCCCAGCAGCATGTCACAGCAGCTCGATCTATTACGCCAAGACCAAACACATTAACATTGCCACGAATAGTACCACACTAAACTTTTTGAGAGTTCTTATGACAGAAATGTATGGTTTTTTTAATATATATATATTTCTGTTTTGCATAAATGACTCAACATAGACTCGGTAGAAATCCACAAGTTCTTTCTTTGTTTTACCATCCATCAGGGACAAATCTTCCTGCAGGATAAGTTATGAAGTGATGTTTAATAGTTTTAAAGTTTTCTTCAATCACTGTAAGCATGAGCAATAGCATAGTTTCAGCTATGCTTGTTTCAGCCAACAGCACTAAACATATGTTTCTCAGGGTAATAAAACAAGTCATATATATGTTAATAAAGATATAGGACATGGAAAGAGACGTGTAACAAAGAGAGGTTTGCTAAAGAATTGAAAATGAAAGGACAAGCTGGAGGCAAGAACTGAGGTTAAGAAAGAAAGAGAGATTTTGAGAAGAAAAATGCCTCTCCTGAAAGTCAGCTGCCACTAAATCGCTGTTGTCATGTTGATGACTGTTGCGGGTTTCGCCTTTAATGTATTCAATTCCTCATAGATGTGAGATTCATTTCATGAACCCATATATCAATCCATTAAACGTCCCTTAACGGTGCCAGGATGTTTCTAAACCAAAACGCATTAGAGTCTGCAAACACATGACTAATTGCAAAAGAGCAGCTTTCCTCTGTAACATCCCAAGAGCGCTTTTCTGTTTAATAGCGAAACCACAGTGTAGGGCCATCGAGAATGCATAAAACTATGAAAATAAAACAAGTGAGTCTCATGAACAGCACAGCGGTCACACAAACTTAGATGTCTTTGTTCTTCTGCTTAAATGGCTGGTTTGCTTGAAAGTCAGAGGCAAACCAGATGCAATTCAGAGCTGTGTGATATTTTGTCTTTCCTGCAGGCTTTCCATGAGGCCGAGAGAAGATGACATTAATCTTCGGTGCTGTTCTCTGGCACAGCAGTGTCCAGCCAGATGATGCCAGGTAAATATCAATTTTTGTGGATCTGAGCCTGAGGGCGGCCATAAATTCATAACTAATTGGCTAAATTTCTTCTTTGTTTTTAACAAGCCCACCATGGACTTCTGCACAGGGAGCTGTTGGAGGAAAGAGGTACTTTGTAAAGCCTTCAGTTCTGCTTTCATGCTGCATTGACTATCAGCAATACGAATCATGTCATAAACCGCCACAACGCCATTAAGTAACAGCAATAAAAACGCTTCGGTAAATAGCGGTCTTCACACATAAAGGTTAAATCGCTGTATGCTTTTTGCTTGACTGGCAGTAGATCACATGGTCAGTTTTCTACACTCTCATTGGTTGATGCTTAGCGTTTGCATAAACTTTTATGAAAGACCATTAGTCGTTTTGACCAACTTTTCTAAGACACTTTGTCGTAGAAGGTCGACTCAATCAAAAACCTTCATTAAAATATTTGAAAGTGTTTTAAATTAGACACAGAGCCTTGCTCTGAACCACAGATGATTTTCAATGAGGCATTGCACTCAACTTTACGCTGTAGCCGATTATCATACATATGCTAAACTCATGTGTTTCCAATAACGTGGAGATTTGAAGCCGTAAAAATGCGACTAAGCCTGTTCATAGTTATTATCAGTTATGAAACACCTCTGATGCCCTTCAAGCTCTCGCTAAAGGCCTTTTGTTAAAAGAGAGAATAATATCCCAGCATCACCATTCACACAATGATAGATTTTGCTCTAATATGTAATTTGAATTTAAAACTGATCCGGAGGATAATACAATACGTTACTCGAAAGGAGTGGGGAAACTTTTATCAGATAAGAAAGGAGTTATTTCTACTCTAAACTGAAGAAGAATGATCCGCGAGCTGTTCTGTTAACTAGCTAAAGGAATCCTCCTACAAGAAACCACACATATCTTTCTGACCAGCAGGAAACAAAGAGACTCATTTAAATTTCAAATTTAAAAACCTTTATTTTGTAGCATGCAAAATAAACTCTGCCCTGAAGAAAGACCGTTTATTTGTCCATGCGATGCATGACACATCCACAAAAGTTTTGTTTTGCGCTGGATACCTGATAAATTCATGAGTAAACATTTTGCTTTTGGCAGCCCACTTAAAAGGTTTTCCCTACCTCTTTAGAGAAAGGTTCATTTGAATATAATGAATAATACATGAGTATAAAGCTATAAAAGCACAATGGAAGACGGTCCAAATATCTCTGAAGTGTCATGTACCAAATAGCATAATTTGAATAGTTTATCAGGCACAAAGATGCTTTCATTACAAGCAAAGATATGATGCTTTTCCACAGATAACGCTTCTCAGCCCAAAACATTGTTGATAAATGAGTGAATCTCACAAAGAAACATTCAGTTTCACTCCAAATTAAATTAAACTATATATAATAAATAAATATATATATATATATATATATATATATATATTCCACATTTAATGTAATTTGTCATTAAAATAGTCACAATGCAAGAAGTAAGGAAAAGTAGCCGTTTGGTTTATGCAAAATATTTATTTTTTCATTTTGATAAGGTGAAATATAAATTCATTTACACAAGAAAATTCCTGACTGTCTTTGTGAGATTCACCCAAAGACTAAATAGTCTGTATCTTTTGACGAACATATACTGCATAAAATAATGTTATCCAGACAGTTAAGTGAAGTCCAGCACATTGGCACAACACATCAAGCGTATTTCTTTTCAGTCTTGCACATTTGGAAACAGTACTCAGAAACTCAGAGCAGGGGACCGTTCAGCCCCGGCTTCATCTGTATCTTATCACCGTAAAGTCCCTTAAACAGAAAAAGCTGGGGAACATATGAGGAACTGAGCCAGACTGAGTCTTCAAAGAGCGAGCAGGCTTGACGGAGGAGGGGTCTCGCTCAGCGGCCCTCGTAAGGGCTGGTTCTCATCATTCTGACAATAAAAATGAGTGGAATAAAAACAAAGCAAAACGTCTCTTTTGAGCAGCCGGAGATTTCTGCAAACTGGGTCTCTTTCTTCAAAAGATCCTCCTTCTAGAGCTTAGAGGAGGTTATCCTCCTGCTGGAATGCTTTTGGAGAGAAAATCCGGCACATTCTTCGCAGACTCCCTGTGGATAGAGGGACAGAAAGGACCATAGAAGGCTGCTAACACGGTCGCTCGGGGTCCGACGCAAAAACTGCATTCGCCTCCATAAAAACATGGTTGCAGGAGCATGCAATAAAAGAGTTCTCAAAACTTCACAACTGCATATTACACATGTATATATAAGATTTGTCCCATTTTGAAGCTGGCAAGCCTCTTAAATCCAACGAACAAGGCACTTGAGCACCAGAGAGGTGGGCAATATTCCAGTACGGGACAATGGAGTTGTGGGGGGTTTGTTGATGGTGGTCAGAGTTACTTTATGGCTTCTGCCCCTTTATTGGGCTAATCCTCAAACATCCCATGATGATTGAGAAGCAAATGCATCTCGGGGCCAATTCTGTGCAGACTTGAGGGGGAGGTGTGCTTGTTATAAAAGCTTCAATAAGACAGGCAGTACATGCTTTTCACAAGAAATGCGCCCACTTAAATATTTCTACATGCTCACAACCAGTTTACATTTAAAAGTACTGCATTACAGTATCGCATTACTCCACAAAAACTTAGTTCCTTTTTATGGAAAGTAATGCATTACGTTACTTTTGCATCATCTGGGCTGGGTGTGCTTATTTGTTTTTTAACTGCAATAAGCCCAAAAGTTACATTTTTGGCAAATCTGAGGGCACATCAAAAGTGACATCAACAAGCCTCAGACTCCCGATTTCTCTCAACATACGGACAGGAGAGCTGTCAAATAAAGTAACTTAAATTACCTATTTGAAAAAGTAACTTTATTTAAAATGTAAAAGTAAGGCATTACTTTAGTTACTTTAAAAAGTAATCGGATTACGTAACTCCCAACAATGTTCATTACACAAATGCACATTTTCAAAATATATATGCAATAGAAAACTAGTTCATACAAGGAGCTCAGTTTGCGAAGAGCTCACACATCAGCTGTTGTAGAGACTTGTGACAGTCTGGGATCTGAGTCAATCTCGTATCGGTAGTGGTACCCTTCCCAGACTTCTCGGCATGCGTCACGCATGTCATAGATGCGTTTCTTAATACCCTTTCGGTTCAGGTAGAGCACAAAGAGAAACATGAGACCGACAAATCCCAGCACGAGACCCAGGAACACATAGGAGGTCTGCAGTGCGATATTGTCACTTTCTCCCGCCTTATGGCAACCCAGCTCCAGTTCGCCCACCATCAGCAGTGACGTGTTCTGCAAGGCCACTGGGAAGGCGCAAGTCAGGCGCTCGACGTCCAGCACTCGCGTCCGGGAGGCATTCACCCAGGTGGCGAATGGCTCGATGTCGCATGTGCAGGTGTAGGGATTCTCCGCCAGGTGGAGCCGCTCCAAACGCATCTGCTCCAGCTCTTTGAGAGCCTCTTCGCGCAGGGTCCTGAGGGCATTGTGGGTCAGATCGAGCTCCTGGAGGTGATCCAGCCCTGTGAATGTCCCGTTATGGATGGACACTATAGAGTTGTTGCCAAGCTGTAGGCGCCGCAGGCCAACAAGATGGCAGAAGATACCCGGGGGCAAGTAGACAAGGCCGTTACTAGACAGGTCCAGTCCCAGCAGGTCTTCCAGGCTGCTCCAGCGAAGAGAGGTGGCTAAAAAAATGACTGATGAGTGGTTGTAAAGAGCCCGGCTGAGGTTGAGCTCCCTCAGCATACGGCTCTGGACGGTGAAGGCCTCAGGATGGATGACGGCCAGCTGGTTGTTGCTGAGGTCCAGCGATCTGAGGCTCCGCAAGCTGGAAAATGTACGAGACTTCACCTCAGAGATCCTGGAGAGGAGAAAAGGAACATTTTTGCAATAGAAGAACAGATTTTGGTTCCACAAAGAACATCAATTCTTAATGTTTTCTTGTGTAAAGAACCTAAGTCCAAACTTTGGTTGCACTTTATCTTACTTACATGTACTTTTAGTGAATCTAGTTCTGTAATACCTAGTAACTACACAGAGTAGGGTTAGGTTTAGAAGTAGGTTCAGGGTTAGGGTACCTAGTTATTGCAATTACTACAGTAAGTAGTATGTACATGAGGAACAGGAGTGTGTAACACTTTAGAATACTGTTCTGTAGTTAATGAGTAACTAAAGAGGGAAATACTAATGTATTTTTAATATCGTTAACTACTATTAACTGACAAGAGACTACTAGTTATTTGGATCGGTATTCTAAAGTGGAGATCACGGTAACCCACTAGTGATGATTTAAGTGTTACCAAATCTAGCAAAATTAATTACTAACCAAGACCTTACGAAAACCTGTCCAATACTTTAAAAAAACAACTCAAAAGCTTACAATGATTTCAGTAATTATTAGGGAGTCATCATGATTTTCACTTTAGAGTACTGATCCAAATAATTTCCCTCTGAAGAATTTGGTAATACTCGAGTCACCACAACCTTCCCTTTAGAATTAATTATACATTATGTATTATTAATATTAATTATGAACCTGTATAAAGTAGTTGTTTAGGTTGGTATAAAACAAATAATAGTTACTGATTAGCTAAAAGTGAGCTACCACATTCACTAATTGACTAATTCATTATTCAGAGTCTAGTTAGTTAGTAGTAGCTACTAGAGTGCTAATATTGCGTTCTTGTGTAGTTATTCACTAATAATGGAACAGTATTGTAAAGTGTTACCCAGGACTGTAAAATGAACTACTTAATGTAAATTTTACCCAATTTTTTTATTTTGCATAAAGTTTCTAAAAAGATCTATAGATCCCAGAGTAAGAGTAGTTTATACGCAGACAGATATTGCGGGGTGTTTATTTATGTGGTTGTTTTATACTATGTCAGCCAGTTTCGTGGCAAAAAAATGGCTTGTTGGCTAAGTTGTTACATTGTTGTTGCATAGCATCACATACAATGTATAACAGTTGCTAACAGTATTTTAAGGGTCAAATGAACTACTAGCTTCTTCAAACATGCATCACTTCTTTACCTGTTGTTAGACAGGGACAGATTGGTCACGTTCTCCAGTCCTTGGAAAGACTCGGGTCCGATCTGGCTGATGTGGTTTCCGGTGATGAAGAGGTTTCTGGTGTAGCTCGGAATGCCGCTCGGTATGTCCCGCAGATCTTTGGAGACACATTTGACGGTGAGCGCCGCTTCTGAGCACTCGCAGCCGGCGGGACACAGCGACGCGCCCGCGGAGAGCGCAGCACACAGCAGACCCAGCGCAACCGCGCACCGTCCAGACGCGAGCATGGTCAACTTACTATCAGCCGAACCGCATCAATCTAACTTAACAACTGCCCTCGTCCAGCGGCTGCGCGTCCGCTTCTCCAGAGCGCCTCTCCAAGACTACGTGCTCCTCGCTCGTTAGCTCTCTAAGTGATGTGGAGTCTTCGTGCGCGCGCGACTTCTTTGCGTTACAGAAACTCATGTGTGAATGAGAGGCAGACACTTTATTTCCATGAGAAAAGGAGGGTCTCTGTGTGGGGCGTTTGATCCGCTGTTCTCAAACAATGCGACTGAATCACTCTCAGCAATCAGCAGGGAGGAGCTTTGACTCGCACCTCTCCCCTCCACTTCACAGTGTAGAGTCAGACCGAGCCCATCTCACATCTCGCTCTCATCACTCTGATTAATGGGCTTAATTAATAGTGATTAAAGCTCATCAAAAGATTAGGGTGATCTCTCAATTCAGTTAGTCTTTACTCCGGCACTGTAACTCGAGGTGTCCAGTTTGGGGTCTATACGCTCAGAAATTATTGTTCTACTGTTGCTTTGATGTGGTACTTTGGAGATCGATAAAGCTCTTGATGTTACACTGGAGCAGTGGCTCTTAGTTAGGGGGTGGGGCTCACAGAGGGGCCTCAGCAAACAAAAGAAAGCAGCATTAAAAAAAAAAAAATTATATATATAACTAAACTTTACTACCTTAACTAAGAAATTATTGAGGGAAAAGTCGTAGTTATTAATTAACAAGATATATTAAAATATTTTAAATGTCTATACTTTTTAAAAACTTTAATAGTTTTTGTTAATGTTTTGAAATTCAACTGTATTTTTATATTTTCTGCTTAATGTTAATTTTAAATTTGTAATTCTATTTGAAACTCTAAGAATGAAGATTTTTTGGGGGGTCAACTATCCATGTACAGTGTATATATATATATATATATATATTTATTTATTAAATGTGCATGCAGAGTTTAAATTAAATGACATTATGATTATTTGTGAAATTAATGTTTCTGAGTGAATTTGTTTCTAACCACGACAAACAAAATTATTATTTTCTTTTTACATGCATTTCCTCAAGCATAGTTGTACATGTAAGTTTCTGCACGACCAAGGCAAAAAAAAAAAATTAATATAACATTAACATAACTATTTATTATTTGAATTATTTCAAGCTGACAGGCTTTGTTTCAGTTGTTAAAACGGAGTTAAAATCACATCTTATAGGGTGCTTTAAAGGCTTCTGAGTTCTTAATAGGTTTTCTGAAGAGGAATTTAGTCCTTTGTTTATGTCTGGATAATCAGTGTTTTTGTATGTTGGGAACATTGATCTGATATCCCTCACTCCACAGGACTCCCGATGCTTTGAAGTCGGCGGGGGTCTGCTGAACTGAAGGGGGACAATAAGCTATGAATTCAACACGCCGTTCTTTTGCCTGCCGACTCAGTCATTTGTTCTCTATAGTGCAATTAAACGTCCCCAGGGCAACCGTTAAAAGAAATGCACAGAAAACAACATTCAAAGCATTTAAGTCAAACTTTAAAGTCCAAAATTTGTCCAATTGTTATATATATATATATATATATATATATATATATATATCCAGTAATGTGTGTTTATTTAGTTAATTATATACACTTATACAGACAAATAGAAATAAAACCCATAGTATACTGCAATAGTAAACATCTTTTATTGATATCAATAATGCATGAACATATAAATTAAATTGTTGGCAGAATGGGGAATTTGGTGATAATTATGCAGCATTGGGATGTGTAAATAAATTAGCAAGATGATTTTGTGTCCATTGGTTTCTGTTGACAGGGTATGCTCTTTTTTTCCACTGGAATTGTTGTTGACGCAGGCTTTGAAGAAACACATTGTGCAATCTCAATAATTCAAAATCTTTAGCTTTTAAAATCACCTACTGGTTTCTTGAGTGAAAAGAAAGCAAAATACAATGAAAGACATACCAATTTTCTAAAATCAAATCAAACAAAGCATGCACGCAGTCATATTTCTTCACATTCCTACATGACAGTTTAGTGTAGCAGCTTATTGCCTTATGAATATAAAACTACATGGACATTTGTTTGGAGTAAAAAAGGCCTTGTTAAGTGTTTTCACCCTGTACCTAGTTGTAGTTGTCCATGTGCTCGAATATATGCTTGACATTATTAGAAAAAAAAAAAAGCATTCTGCAACTCATATTTATTGAACGCTCTGCAGCTATTAGAAAATCAATGCTAACGCATCTAGTCAAGCACTACCACACACACACACACAGAATACATGCGGCCGGTTCTCAACAACGCAAAATATATCATTACAAAGACTTTAATGACTTCATTTGAAAATATGCGTTTGATTATTATTAGTAAAACACAGAACAAATAACTTTTGACTGCCAACCATCAGTATCTGACTTTCTGAGTATCAGACCCATACACGCAGACTTAGAGCACAACATGCCAATAAACACGCGCGCACACACACACACGAATGCTAATGCAGCTGCTGGAGGTATGAGGTGACAACTTCACTATTGTTAAAAGTCTGCTTGTTCGTAATTGTGCAAAGTTCATGTAATGACAAACTTAACAGCGGTGCATGTAAAGAAAACATTCATTTTTACGCACAGGAGCGAAAGTTTTGAATTAGCAAAAACTGGAATAGGTTATCTGCTAAACCTGTTCTAATGGCAAAAAGCAATCAATTAATTAATTAGGTATTGCTTTTCATTTTCACTTTATGTCTTCAATGTTTACAAATAATTCACTTTCATCAAACCTTATGAATTTGCTTTATATTTTCATGAGAAAAACTGAAAATCGTTAACATGGAGGCAAAAATGAAAAGAAAAAAAATACGTTTTATTCCATTTTCTTAACGTTTACTACATTTGTCAAACTCCATTTGCAACCCTGTTATATTTCTATTTCCAGGATTTCATAAGAATACTCAAAATATAGAAAACTACAATAAAAATAAATAAATAAATAAATAGACGAATTAAAAAAATAACTACTATAAAACTATATTGATTTTCTATGTCTGCAAGGACGGGCTAGTCAATTTTGCAAGCCTGTTACAAATTATTACATTTTCATTTAACTTCTTTTAAATTGTTTTTTATTTGCAAACTAAATTATTCAAATTACTTTTTTTTTTTTTTTTTTAATCACACAAATCAAAGTTTGTAAACATGTATATGTGGGCCAAATTCTGGTAACATTGCTGGTAAGTTTTACAAATTATTTTCAGGCCTTATCGCTATGTTTAGGTAGCATGTGAATCTTTGCATTAAACATACTGTAACCACAGAAAGACGTGAATGAATGTTCTCTAAAAGTTTAAAGCAGTGGAATGCTATGAGCTTTTAGAGATTACAGAGAGGAAATGGAAACTGCTGGGCTGCTGTGACGACCTCAACGGTCAAATGTGCTTCTGATACACTAGTTCACGTCTTTGAAGACAGGAAGGCCGTCAGTAAGAACCTCACACTTCACACAGGGTCTCTAATGTGATCAGCTCTAGCCGGGGCCAGCAGGGGCCAGATTCCTCTCTCTCTCTCTCACACACACACACAGGAACATCTTAAGATGCTTCACCAACACAAAACATACTCGACTACCTGCTGCTCTTGGCAATATGGCCAAAAAGAGAGAGAGTGTGAAAAGAGGAATGAAAAGAAAAAATGTGAGAAGAGAGGAATAGGTAAGAGGGGAGTTCAGTGATTTTTCTCTTTGACAAAGAGGGGATTTAATCACGCAGGAGTCATGGAAACGGGTTTGCTGTCCAGATCATAGTCTAGGATTACGGCAGGATTCCATCAGTGTTTGAAGTGCTCAGTTCATGAATACAGCTAAGAAAAGCAAACAGGATTTCTGTGCTCTGGATTATAGTAATAAAAGTCCCAATCTGGCTTTCTTTCTGATCCATTCAGATGTACGAGTGAAACACTTACACCCAAAATCAGTAGAAAACAAAAATATATTCTGTATAAAAAACAGCTTGTGATTAGTATAATGATAATGAAAACATTCATTTTACTTTCATTAGCTTGATACAAATTTCTCTTTTATTACTGTAAAAATACTTTTAGAGAGCCCATGTTGACCCCAGGATTAAGTTTCTAATTATACACTAATTAAGCAATTAAAGCAACATTTACACCCCAAAATCAGAAGGAATATATGTATAAATAAACTGTATATTTAGCATTAAAAAAAACAAAGCTTGTTAAAATTTCCATAATGATTTTTGTTACAATAAAAACACTGCATTAAAAACAATACATCAGTAAGGATTAATAAATACAATGAATGTTCATAAAATAGGAAATGTGGTTCCATGAAATAATATCACAAGCAAAAAAATAATAATACAGGCTTAATTTTATTTAACCAAATTTTTTTTTTATTATTATTGACTTTGGGGTGAAATAATGACCTGGATGTGTTCTTGACAGATTTAAGTGTTCCTGCTTCATTTTAATGATCATTATCCAAACCCTGGACCTTATGTGGAACATAAATCCTTTTATTTATTTATTTAATATGTGATATGATTATTAGACTAGGCATATTCGGCAATTATACCAAGTCAATAGTCAACATACCTGTGATATTTCTTGTGAAAAACAACAGAAGCATTAAAACGTATGATTTAAAAGTTCACGATTGAAAGATTAAAGCTTTCAAACAGAACATCCATAACCCCTGCAATGTGAATCAAGTGTTCCTCAGGACAAAGATATATTAAAGGCATCATTTACTTTCCTTCATTCCTAGTCTTACTGTGCAGGATCTATTAGTGCATGTTACAAAACTAAATGTCTGTCTTCATAACCTTTCCTAAAACCGTGCTTTTTCGGCTAAATTCAAGGCCACTTAAATTTCAAGCTTTCACATTCACGTCTGCTGTGCTATAAAATGCATGCTTTTTTTACTGATACAATCAAGTCCCAATAGATAAAATCAAGCCCTAGCCTACAATTTCACACTTTAAACGTGTCACATTCAACTTGACAACTTGAATTAATGCAATAACGATAAATTATGCGATATAACAACAGCTGGCCAGGCAGTGCAAAGAATGCTTTTCAATACATAACGCAAACAAGATTTGCTTATTTTTAATTTTTGAATGCTTAATTTTTGAATGCTAATCTCCATATCTGATTAGATTAGTGTATAAAACAATTACACTTTAAAGCATGCCAAGCTACAATATTAAAAGCTATTTATGTTGATGGTTAGCCTTGCCAATAAAATGTCTAAACGGTACTCCCAAATAAAATATTAAAAGACTTAAGCTTTCGTATTCATAGTAAGAATTTTAAAACTAAATCCTTCCCGAGTATCTTAATATACAATGCATTGTTTCTGCAATAAACTATGTTCTCAGAAAGAACACAGCATCGTTAGAAATTCATATTCAAGTTATATTTAAAATATAAGACTATATGTATACGTTATAGTGTTATATTTCCTAAACAGCAGTTATAGTTTGGTGATCCAAGTCTAACCAAACGAAAAAAGAGCACCATAACCTTCAAGAGACACCAAAGTCATGCCTTTGGAAGACAGGTTTTGAGAATAGCGTTTCGTACATCACCACAAGACGTTGAAGCCATGGTGTATTTGCTGTCTCTACCCTACGACAAAGAGGTGTAGCGTTTGATTTTTGATCCTCTACGCTCTAAAGAGCCGGACTCAAGTTGACATTCGCAGGAGTCCCGCTGGAGCTCGGATGGGCGGCGAGCCCGTTCACCTGTGTGTGACCCCGCTGGGTCATCGCAGGTTTAGAGACAGAGTCACAGCCAGGATCACGCTGGTCAAGATGCAGAAAGGAAGCCAGGTCTTCAGGAAGCCTACGCAACTGTGGAGAAAGATAGAGAGAGAGAATGTCAATGTGAGAGAAAGATACTGTTTCAGTGAAGATGAAAACATAAAGAAACCGCTTCTGATTTGTACTTGTCTTCTATGTTGTGTTTGAAGTGATTTGTAGGTTTGCCAAGCGCTGTTTTAAAGGTGCTGTAGCTCCAAGTAGTATCTGGCTCAAAGTTAAAAAACAGGGATGCGATGATATATATATTTTTTTCAGAACTGTTTCGAAACAGTATCTGTTTCTGTGAGCTGTTTGCTGCTTTGTGTACAATGTTACCATGGAAATAGATACTTTAATGCTCCAAAAGCAGCACCTAGTGGTGATGAATGAATTTACATTTTCATTCAGACCAATGCTAAAAGACCAACAAGTGGGCGTTGACACGTTGACAACATGAAACGGCTTGGGATTTGTTTTAAAAAAACGATTTGTTTAAATGATTCAGAGTCGACTCTTTTGCACTTTCAGATTTAAAACTTGCTTTCAGTTTTCATTCACTTACACATTGCATGAAAGCTCATTTTTGAAAATCCAGAATAGGAGCACTCTAAGGGTGCTTTCACACCTGCCTTATTTAGTTCGATGGAATCGCACTAGAGTTCGGTATCCCTCTTGGTGCAGTTCGTTTGGACAGGTGAGAATGCAGCAATCGTCCCCTTGTGCGCATCAAGACCTTCTTAAAGAGGTGGTCTCGGCACGCTTTCAAACCCTAGAGTGGTTTGTTTGCGGTGAGAGCGCAATCCAACCTCAAACAGACCCGACTGCAAAAAGAACTGCACGTTTTGGACTAAACCAGTTGCCGTAGTCAGCTACGCCGTGCGTTATGAGACCAGGAAGTGTTTGTTGACAATTTGCAGTTTAGCCCAACTTGGAGTTGTGAGAAGGCCTCATAGAAATTTGGTCTGATGACCATATGAAGTCGCAACTTTTTAAAACTCACAAGAACAGCGCAGGCATGTTATTGAGCATGTGTCTCATATTTTAGCAAACAGCTCAGGGAAAGGGGGTTTAACAGATCTGTGGAACAGTGTTGGGTTATGGCAAAGAAACATTTGACTTTTCCCGCACACTCCTTCAGATCAATCAAAAAGCAGTTTAGGGAATGCATTCAAAGACACATCTGGTGAAGTGAAGCAGATATTGTCTGTGACTGCATGTTTGGGTCGTTTCAGCTGATCCGGAACGGAGCAAACAGTGTGGTGTGAAAAGTACCCAAAACAGCTGAAAAAAAACTACGTAATTTTTTTTTAACTTCGGTCCGGACCAAATGAACCGAACTACATGTGTAGAAGCATCCTGTGCGATATTTTTAAACTCCTCTATTGTGCACTCTTGGAGAGATTCTTTGTTTTTTTTTATCTGTTGTAACCGAATGTGAGTTTGAATGCTGAATGAAGGATGACCAACAGCAAACAGCGCAGAGATGATTATACATGAACTTGACCTAAACATTGATCTGTACCTCACATTGTACCACGAAACGGCTCCAAAACACTGCACAACATTTTTTTTATAATGTTTCTGTGCTTTCAAGGGGCTTAACAATAACATAATAGTATACTCAGAATATCGGATTTGGATCATTCTCGTCTGACCGTTACTTGATCCGTCAGAAAACGCCAGTATTGCAACCAATGAGTTTCGAATCGATGCATCCCAAGTAAAAAAAACCACCCCAAAATCTTTATAATATTCTGGTCTCAAGATATGTTTCTGGACCCTTCTTTCAAAGTTACTTTTTTTTTTTTCAGGCCAATTTTATTGTATGCAAGTCTAATTGATTAAGAATAATTGTACAGGATGAATTACCAACATTTCATAATTACAGTTAGAGGTTTAATAAAATCTCTCAACTAACAAAAGAGCAACAGTAATACCCTAAATAGCACTTGCATACTTAAAAATAGTGCTTATTATAGATACCATTTAAAAGAATGCATTTAAATGTAAAAATTTAATTTTTTCTGACACTTAATTGCATGTTAACTGCAATGCGTTAGTTTTACATGTATATATAATGCTATCAACTGATCCTTAGAGTAATTATTGACACCTCAGTATGTAATTTTATACACTGAATGTACTGACATGCATTAACAGTAAATTGAAATATGCTATAATGTAATTTCTATTGAATTTCTATTGAATTTCTATTGTAATTTGCATGGCATGTATTTATTGCACGTCATTGTATTATATTGCAATTTAGTACATTTAAAATATATTAACTTTAAATGAATGACACACTAGAGGTACATTTTTAAATCAAGTATGTAAAGTATTTTAGTCAACAGGTCAAAAAAAGGTACTTTAAAGCATGACAAAATGATTAATGATTTAAAATGAACTTTAAAATAAAATTTTGAATGTGACAATTTTACAAAGTTCACCTTTCTGTGTTAAGAAAGTCACAAAAGTAAACTTTTTAAACACTCTTAAGTGTGATTTAATATTACATTTTATGTGCAATCTTAAGTACACTCAGTGTACATTCAGTGCAGTCTTTTTCACAATAGTGCTGCTTACCTAAGCAAAGATCATTAATCAAAAATAGAAAGCAAACAAAAGATGAAAAAGACTAATTATTTTTGTGATATCACATTACTTTTTCCTCGACAGCACATAGACTATTTGTTTGCTTTGCAATATCAGATTATAATATGCTGTGGATCGGATTTCATGCTGATAGTCAAAATGTTTGCTCTGTCTGACGTCCAATTACTCTCCATACTGATGCAACCACAACCATTTGCCTCCACAAGCTGAAGGACAAAAGAGCTGCGTCATCGCTTCATACCTGGACTTCCTTTTTTAGTGACTGACAGTAGAATTCTCACAATAAACAGTGATGGATGCACTCTGCACACTTTGGGCCAGGAGAAACACACATAAAGCAACACTTTCAATTATACCTGAGAGACGCCATGACAGCCTATCCTTGTGTGAGTCCCCCTCAGTCTCCTGGGGCTAATGCACATGCATTGTGCTCAGACAGCAACCAGTAAAAAAAAAAAAAAAAAAAAAAGTTGTGTCTGGAGCAATCCCTTGTTAGACTTCAGGTATCATGTAGGAGCATTTTTAGCTGACACCCAAAACACAACACTGTATCCAATTTCTCAGTCCTATAATTATGCAATCCTACAGTAGAGAGGATTTAAAACCAAATTCAGGATTAAAAAACGACGAGCAGAGTCAAACAAAGAAAGTCCCAAAATCTCTTCTACTAAAGGCTATGACCTTTCTTAAGTATAATTTATTCATAATTCATAAATGCCCCAAAATGTGCTTGCTTCAATCTAAAATAAAATGTCTTCTGATTGAAGTCAGAGCTCTGATTATTATAGCATTACAATAACCCTTGTATTCAACAGAATGAAAATGTTCATAATATCGGTTCACAGATGCACCTTATATCAAACATACATCTAAACTTAGAGCTGAAATGATAAAATACACTGCAGCGGTGCTCTACTTTTTGTCTGGAGGTTCAGAGATCAGACGTTTTCAAGAAGCATCATCGGTAATCACCTACTTTTGCGCTTCACTTGAAAGTGTCATGAAAGAGTTTCTAAAATGCATTGCTGAAATAAATATCTACACCCAGATTCAATTAAAAGGGATAGATTTCCTCTAGAATATACAACCATAAAAAACAACCACGACTAATGTTTATACACATATTGTACATATACTACATTCTCTAACCTTACCCAATACCTAAACTTAACAACTACCTTACTTACTATTAATAAACAGCAAATTAGGAGTTTACTGAGGCAAATGCTGTAGTTAACGGTTTGTTAATAGTAAGAACTGAGCCTTAAAAGATAGTGTGACCAAACCAGTTGCAATTTAAAATTGTTGTTTTCAATTTGATTATACTGTAAGATTCCTGTGGTCAAATCTGAATTTTTGGCAACTTTACTCCAGTCCTCAGTGTAACATGATCCTTCAAAAATATACAGATTTATTTGTATTTCTGAACCCTGCTTTAGAAACGTCTCACTATTGTAGCTTAAAATAGGGGTTAGCACCACTTTTCCCTGCGGGGGTTTGAAAGCCTGTTCCTGTGTCAACGTGTACAGGGTGAAACAATGACACTGCATATTTATATTTTAGGAATATAAGCTTAGGAACATACTGCTTGTATACAGAGGATTAGCTGTTAACCACAGGCAAATTTATGAACTGTGTGAAAGTTACACAAGTCGACCCGGGATTCTACCTAGAGTTTAGTACAATGTAGAGTTAACTATATAAGTGTGAAGCGCCTTCTTGTGACCAAATGACAAAAAAAAAAAAGATTGTCAGACTTTAGACCGGGAAACACCACAGCTCTCATCGGGGCGATGGCGAGCAACGTCCGGCTAGTCAGTTAAGTTTTTGCGAGTGAATCACTTTAAATGAATGATCAAAGTCAGGAGTTCCAGTATTAATGGCTCAGCTGATTTGATTTTGTGTTTTTAGACATGTTTTACTGGCTTAGCTCCCTAGTTATGACATTAACTGAGAACAGTTATGATGCTTTTTTAAATTGCGTGAAAATATATGTGCTTACTGAAATAATGAAAACCAATTATTTCATAGATACACTGTTTTAATAGATACAATGGGGAATAGGGATGCTCCGATCACGATCGGCCGATCTATAATGCACGTTTTGTCAGTAAAGCCGGTCCTGTAATAAGCGCTAA
>JAUMHR010000076.1:2298838-2330374 GCA_032361145.1 Enteromius fasciolatus
GGTTATGGTTTCACTTTATTTTCATGATGCCTTTAACACATTCTATTGACTATATGTAATGTTAATAACTTTCATTAATGTTAGTAGAATATTAGTAGACTGGTAGCTAATTATGGTCAGTAGAATGTTTGCAAACCATTACAATAAAGAGTTATGATATTAATCAGACAGTCTTCTAATAATCTAATGAGAGTCTGTTGACATGAAAGTGCATAGTTATTTATTATCTACACAATGCTTTTTATCTCCCATTTGATAAATTGGTCAAATATTGACAACCAATTAAAATCAATTTAAAACAACTTTTAAAGAGCATTTAAAGCAGCACATGTCATTAACTGCAGAGAAAACTTGTAATAAACAGAAACTTAACCTGTTATTGTTTGCTATTAGAATAATATACTTTTTTCCCAGATGTATTAACCTATTCTGGGAATATTTAACAAAGTTTCAGTAAATCATTAAGCGGAAACTAATCCACTCACGAGTCAAGTAAAAGTGGTTTATGATAGGACCTATTTAGATATATGGCAAAGCTATCTTCTCACTCTGCTAACCTGAGAACTCTGGAGATCTTGATGACGGGCAGCAGTCTCATAATGGCTTCATCTGCATTAGCATATTTCCTGACGTCAAATGTCAGTGATGAATCCTCAGAGGTCAGCAGAGCAGTTGCTATATGTGACCACTCTGAAGGAGTAATGTGCACATCCTCATCTATTTGAAATTCAACCCGGCCTTGTTTGTGAAGCACAGGCAGGGCAACGTCAAGCTCCTCCAAACAGCGAGAAAGATTAATTGAAAGCTCAAATAATGGGTTTGCCTTGATTTTCAGTAAAATAGTTTTGACTACATCCTCTGTTCTTACTTGAAGTGATGTATTTTGAAAAAAGCAGAACAGTAACTTGTTGCTTGGACCTGCAGATAGTCCCAAGAGAAAGAGAAGAAAAATGTCTAGTTGACCAGTTTTGCTCTTTAAAGCTCTGTCCACTGCTCTTTTGTGCATTTCAATTGATACTTCTCTGGGACTGAGCAACTTTTTAGTTTTTTCTGCAAGTGTAAAAGACATTACATTTCCCTTGCTGGGCTCATAATGCACAGCCACATACAATGCTGCCAGGAACTCTTGAACGCTGGGATGTGTGAAGCGGTACATTTTCTCTAAACCCATCAGGTTCTGTTTTCTGAAAAACACGGGCCAGTCTTCAGAGAGTTTGACAGGAAGAAGAGGATCAGTACTGGTTTCTTTCTGGTCCTTCTCAATAAAGGTCAACGTGTCCTTTTCCAGCATGTTCCAAGCCAGCTTACCCAGCTTCAGGATCTCCTCAGCGCTTGATTTAGCAGGCTTTTCCACTTGTCTCTTCATTTGAATCAGGAGAAAATGTGTGAACATCTCTGTCAGGGTGAGAGGAGGATCTGTGTTGCAACTGTTACTGAAAAGCTCTTCCAAAACAGTGGAAGCCATCTGACAGAAGAATGGCAAGGAGCGCATGGTGTACAGGGCTCTAGATGATTTCACGTGAACTGCCGCTCTTACAGCAATGGTTTGATCGCGCACTTTACTTCTGATGTGCTCCTCCCACTGCAAGTCATCAAATCCATGTAGTTCAACCACCTTCTGCACATTTTCTGGAGGAATTAGACCTGCATCTTTCAGCCTTGAAGAGACCAAAATTTGGGCAGAAGGAAGAAGGTTCCCTTTGAGAAGATTCACCAGCATGCAGCCTACAGAGACCGGTGTCATTGGGTCAGTGCACGTCTTGGTATGTTTAAAATTAAGGGGAAATCTAAATTCACCAAGTCCATCCCAAATAAAGAGGATCTGAGACCGTTCAAGGGTCTCTGGCTTCAGTAACTTTTGAAAGAGCAAGTCTAACAGCTGAATCAGACTGAATTTCTTTTCATGTAGTATGTTCAGCTCACAAAGGTGAAGAGGAAATACAAAATCAATGTGCTGGTGTGTTCTGCCATGTGCCCAGTTTAAAACAAACTTCATCACAGCTGTTGACTTGCCAGATCCAGATATTCCTCTCAACATAATGGTGCGGATACGCCCGTCTGTAGAAGAATGAGGACTCAGGAGTTCATCATATTCAATCATATTTTCATCTTTAATGTCCTCATTGTAGGGTCTTTCCAGCTCACGCATCTCATGGACCTTCTGGCCATCCAAATGTGTTCGGTTTGACACATACATCTTCAGTGGGATGTCATTTGGAGCCTTAAGAGTATCTTCATATCGCTTTCTTAAACTTTTTTGCAGCAAAGATTTCAAAGTCTGGATCTCTTCTTTAGGAGTTTGTTTAGCACAAAGTGAAGAGCTGGAAAAGTGTCACAAATGTGTTAAGTGTGATTGTATGCCACATGAAAAGACAAGACAGGACAGTGAATGACGAGACTTACCATGACTCTGTGAGAGGATTAATCATTTTTGTTTGGTCTTGAAGAACATTTTCTAGGTTTGACGCCATTGTAGTCAATACTGAAAATACAAAATACACAGATGCCCTATTTAAACATACAGGATCTCATGAGCTCTTTAAAGTTGCTAAAATACTACACACTCTTACATGTAAGATGTCCCAAATACAGGTATAAAATATGGTGTTGAGATAACACACCTGTGAAAGCAAACAATAGACATGAATCTGAACTGCATGTGTTAGGCCTTCACTCTGAAACACAGAAGTAAAATTATCAAAAATGTTCACAAACACTACGTACCTTCAATCTATCTGTTGAGACCCCAGCTTTATATGGCCGATTGTACAGAACTGTCCACTTTGGTAAGACAAGATGTTGTGAAAAAAAATGCATTTCATTTAAAATTAGACCAAATCATTAGTGTTTAGTGTTTGACTTTATGAATACACACAAATGACAGCTTAATGATGTATTTTATCTTTTGTGAGCATTTAGGCTATTTAAAGACCACACATACCATTTTTTCACTGGTTTTACTTAAGACTATTTCTTCTGAAATATTAAAGGTCTTTATGAAATTATTTCTGTATGTCTTTGGCACACGTAGTCAGTTACAGAAAAATAACAATGCAGCAAATAAGGACATTCAAGTGTGATTGAATGATGTTAGTTCATTTGCACAACCACATATTTGCTATAACACTGAAAATATTTAAAAAAAAAAATTGTTTAATAATGCAATCCTCCAAAACTTAACTCTTAGGTGTAGCAGAATTCAGTAGATGAAAAATAATAATAATATCATGTCACATGTGACACATAAACACCAGCAGGCTAAATCACCAGTGACATAACAGCGAAGAATCAATTTAGCTATTAAGTTACCTGACCAAAGGAGTATGATAAAAGAAAGGTAGAATCCTAGTGTCATGCAAAATACCTAAACGAACAGCTTTGAATTAAGTTTATCTATAAATGGGAGTCACTAGTGTTACAGGTTTTCACTTCACTCACTAACGTTACCCATAATGTGACAACAGTTAATTTTTTCTTTACAAAATGATTGCGGCAATGTCTCAAACCCCACTAAACTGTAGTTTAATCCACTTAAGTGATGTGGCTAACCTTCCGACGATTGGAAGAACTGTCAGTGATTTCTTCTGTTAAGAGAAAACTTTGAAGCTGTCTGTAAAATGTAAAAAAAAATCCTTATCATTAGAAGACGTCGTGAAAAGAAAACGGTGACGGGAAGTGGAAGCAAGCGCGCGCATGCGCAATATAGTTGTGACGTTCGCGAACGAACCGATTCTTTTGAACGGCTCATAAACATGAACGATGGGAGCCGAGTCGCGACTGGAGTTGAGCCGTTCTTTTTGTCGTTTTTTTTCTTTGCGTGTTTCACCCAGATGCACACAAATTAGCTCCTCCGCGAGACAGAACAGTTATAGCGGGAACTATTTAGCCAACTATTTCAAATGAAAAGTAGCTAAAGCCTGGCCGAAAAGTGGCGAAATGTTGCCAAATGATGTCACGCACTAATTTGCATATCAGTGATGTCATCACGTAGTATCTGACAAGCGTAAGCCCGTCGTGTCTCTACTCTCTGAGGCGCCGTGTATTATATTATGTTAAAACATTATATCCAGATGCACAATAAATAGATTCTTATTAACATAGCCTATTACTTTGCGTAATGACGTCATTGCGTAATCGCAACGCAAAACTACATCTTTATGTAGTATACAAAATAATGAATGTTTTCTCAAATTGACTAGCCATCTCAGCAAAAACATTATTTGAATTATGTCCATTTAGATTTGTATGAAAAATATAGTCGACTATTTGTAAAAGTAATACAAACACTTTTTGATAAGATTTTTTATTTTTAGTTTTAATTATTTGACTACAAATCACCTCATCATTCCTCCCAGTGATTATTTCCAGGATAAACTGAGATACCCCCAAGCTGGCTTTATTAAATATTTAAAATATTTTCTTTTGAATGGCTCTTTAAAGGGAAGGAACGGATCGCCAAGATCCGGATCAACTCAAAGAGCCATACATCCCATCACTAATGCGCAGTACAACTCTGGTTTCAGGTACGGATCTGGTAGTGTCTGTGAGACACTTGAACCTGAAAATAAATGGGCGTGCCATATGAGACCTATTATACTTGCCTTGATGCGAGGTTCGTGAAATCACATGACCAATGTCTGCCTATTTATTCACTTTTAAAACTGCAGTCTGTAACTTCTTTTGTGCTCAAAAATTGCTAAATTTATATAATAAGCGATTACACCGTGAATCAATTTTCCAAACCGTGTTTTTGGCTTGTCCTGAATCACTAAGGTACACCTATAATAAGTGTTTGTAATCGGTCTATTTCAGACTGGTTCTGGAACGAACTGCAGCGGAGTCGCACAGTAACGTTACCTGCGTGATTCGTCATAGTCATGAACAGAAAGAAGTAGCTCCGTCTACAGTGTTCTTCCGCAAGACGCACGCAGTTCTGTTTATCAACCGCTAGAGCGCCACCATGGTCCGAACCCCCAGGAGCCAGTTGCATAGAACGTTAAGACTAGTCTTAAATTTAAGTCTGAAAACTTTTCCTTAACTAATATTATGTAACTGATTTTTTTTTTTATGCAACTGGCCCCAGATCTTAGTTTTCAGTCAGATGTAATCAGTTATACAATATGAATAATATGCGTAATTTCAAGAAAATTATATATTAGCCGTCAGATGTGTCACCTCTGCTCTGTTTATTATATTTTGAGAATATTTTATTATTATGATATTTAATATTTGTTGTGGAATTGTTAGTCACATGGGAAATGGTAATCTGTCTGCTAACATGAGAATGTGTTTTCAAATATTAAACACATCTTGGCTGCTGTTAAAGATAAAGTTGAAATTATATTACACAGGCAAAAAGCACATTTTGTTAAAAAAAGAGAAAAGGTGGGAGGTTGAATCAAAGAATATTCAATAGCTTACATATAAGATTCATATATGCAATTGAATTTGTCTGAGTGCAATGTTTTTTTTTTGTTTTTTTTGTTTTGCTTCCTGTTTTGTCCCACTTCTCAAGAATGACTGACTGGTCATTGAATGCCACAGTTGAATGGGTAAATTAAATTGTTGGAGACAGAAATTCAACAAACATAAACTGTTAGACTTTTTATTTGTGTATGTACCAGATAGCAACTTTTTGGGCACTTAAAACTTTGAATCTTTTTCCTGAAAGCGTTAGAGAAAAGTCATTTAAACCATGAGATAAATGAGAAAATCTCTGATTACTGAAAAGAGACAGTGGGCCTACAATAGCCCTTATGTAGCCTACTGTTCTGGGTTAATTTGACCCTTTTTTATTTTTGAGCTGTTGGAAATATCAGTTAACTGATGTATTTTTTCTGGAAACTTTTTTACTTTTCCTAAGTTAGGGTCATAAACATGCATGCGAAGTGTCAACTCACTGATGTGTTTTGAACTGTTCCTGCATATTTTTATATTCTAAGGCCATTCTAAAGACCCAAAATAACAACATATCTTGGCTATATTTCATTATTTTCATCTTTTCCTATCCTATGAAGCAAAAAAGTAGCATTTTCATTTCAATACAAATAAATATTTTGTCAGCCAAAAATAGTAAAAATGAGCTATCATTTCTTTTTTCAATCTTTCTGAAATAGCCTACTAATAAACCTGTTTTTTTTCTTGAAATTGTGTGACTTTTCCTCATTTAGGGTCAAGAACATGCATGCAAAGTTTCACTGATGTGTTTTGAAATTTCCCAAAAAACAATAGTTACGTTCGCACTGTCAGCGGGTCAATTTGACCCGTCTATTTTTATGTTCTAAGGTCACTCTACAGAACCAAAGTAGCGGCAGCTGGTTAATCATTTTTACGTGTTCCTCCCGAAATCTGTTTGTAAACATCATTTCCAAAAATTTGAATCGTTTTAAAGCTCACAGATTATTGCAGAATTGACCAAAACTGTTATAAAAGTACATTTTAAAAGTTATAGAAGTTTACATGTAAGAAAATATAAAATATAAAAAATATATATAATATATAATAGCAAATTTATAAAGCATGTTTGCCACAAAATCTTCAAGAAAATCAAAGCCAATCATCTGAACAAGTTGTGTGTCAAAGTTTAGGTTGATATCTCAAATAAATGTAAGATAAACCTTTTTTGAGATAGAAAGATTTTCTGGATGCAGAACCAAACCTTTCCACTAGGTGATATACAGGCACTCTTGATTTCCATTTATTGTTTGAGTGTTATGAACTATATTTTTCCATATTTTAAAAATATTTATGAAGTAGACATCCTATTCAGAAACATTTTGTGAAGTTATTTGAATATTTGATGTGAATTCTACATTTTTTGAATCTCTTAAACATATGTACATATAGAATAAAAGTGTGTTTGGCACCATATCACAAATGGAGAATCTATCGCTATTTATCTATTGCTCTTCAATTTTTTTTTCTTTTTTTGAAAAACAGACACCAAATATCAAAACTAGAGCCCAAAACCTTTCAAATGATATATAGTTTGTCAAGATTACTTAATTAGACAAAGATAATATAACAATAATATATATATTAGACAAAGATAATATAATTAAACACTGTGGAATCACAAACATTTTATAGGTGTGAAGAGTGGTAGTCAAAAATAGGGGTTAAAAACATTTTTATGAATCATAAATTCGTTCTTTGAAATGTGTGAAATGTGCTGATATTTAAAGTTTATTGATTGAACTTGATTGTATGTTTTTTTTCTCACTCCATTAACAATGGTCTTTTTTGTAAAATTACATTGAATCCAATTAGGGTCAATTTTACCCAGTTCGTACAGGAAGTAAACTAATTTCGAACAGTACATGAGGGCTAAAGGGAAAAAGAAAGAAAGCAATGAGAAGAAAAGTAAAGAGTGATGTCATCAGTGTGATTTGTTAAACAGTAATTATTTTCATGGTCTTTTTATAAATCATTTTATAAATGCATAATAATCAGCATTTCGTTTTTTGTTCAATCATATTTTATGGTTATGGATACAGTATTGCATATTAAAAGGTAGAAAAAAAACATTGGTTTCAAAATAAAGTACTTTTGGATATGGGTTTTGGACCAGAAGATTTGTGGTGATTGGAATTTTATATAATTAAATAGAAAACAAATTATTTCCACATTGATGGCTCAAGAAAGTGTATTGGAGAGTATAATATAATATTAGAATACAATAATAATAATTGGTTTGAGTTAGCTATTAGGTGCCATCAGTTGTCTTACCAACCTCAAGTAACTTAATCAATATACAATTATGAGTCATTTCCAAACTAAAACATTAAATTGCTGATTATACTTTATCTCTGACCTTTAACTGGGAGACCACAGGGATATGCTAATATTTGACCTACGGTTGCATTTATTACACACACACACACACACACACACAATAAGCCTTTTTACACCATCTGACATGGCTGAGTTTGAAAATGAACTTATTTTTTTTTCACAGGTGGCGTTTTGGTTCCTTGCTGCTGTCAATTCTAGCGATTATCGTCGATTTGATTACTTTTATTATTAGTCCTATTTAAACTGCGCTGATCTAGACAACAACGTATCTGCATTCAATAACGTAAAACCTTTAGCTAAAAATTCAGTGTTTAATATTTTTATTATACATTACTGACACTGCCCTGATAGAACACATACATCTAGGAGACGTCTATTTGACGTCTGCATTTACAACTGCAAGACTGTAGACAGCAGATGCTTTCCAGATCAAGAGATCTTTAACAGACATCTTGCAGATGCACCTGTGCTGTCTGGTTGAACTGTATTCTCCAATTTGATACTGTTCCCAGATCGCACAGGTACGTCTGCAAGATGTCTGTTAAAGATCTCTTGATCTGGAGAGCATCTGCTGTCTAAAATCATCTGGGAGACATCTTTCAGATGTCAGTTTTACATACATTCTAAATCATAAACATCTTAAAGACATCTAATAGACATCTATTTGACATCTAAAAGGAGATGTCCAAAAGACATACTGCAAATGAGCAAACAACTAAATAATACTTTTTGCAGATGTAAATGCAGATGTCAAATAGACGTCTTCTATGTACGTGTGCTATCAGGGCAATGTAAGTAATGTATAATGAAAATATTAAACACTGAATTTTTAGCTTACAGTGCTTTGACACAATCTGTATTGTTAAAATCACTATATAAATACAGAATTGTTGGATTGATATGTGTCAGATGTATTGCATGACTCGGGCAGAGAAAAGCTGTTGCTATCAAGCATTGTTTAGCCTACTTGTTCGGTATTTGTTTAATTTTAAAATATTTGATGTAGCCTATCTTTGCCCAACCCTTCAAATTTTGTTCAAGTTGACTGTGGTTGTCGTTTGTTTGTTGTATAACTGTAAAAGGACATTGGATTATTAAATATAAATCTTTAAAACCCCCCTTGGGTAAATTTAGCAACAGGATTTTATTTATTTATTTATCAGATTTTTTTAGAGCCATAAAGTAGCCTAGTAGATACATCCAGATATAATCAACATTCTGAAATTACTGTACATGGGCTGCCTGGTTTTTCATGCATTACACAAGTAAGATATGACGATAATTGTTTGACAGCATCTACTTTTCGCGGTGTCTCTGCCCAAGAGGCGTGACTACCGAGAAACAGAGGAAGAGAACAGCTCGCCCACATTACATCCACTTCCACTCAAATTTATTGCGGTGCGGGATTTGCGGAAGAGACCACAAAAGGTAAACAACATTCGCCTCTTGCAGGGTGTCTCCATTCTTTGGTCGTTTTGATGCTAGACTGTTTAACGCTTCTGAGTGCTTCTGTTATGATCGCAGTCCATGAACAGAGTGGCGTTTTACATCCGACTGCGATATAGAACACAGAACGTGCGATTTGATTTAATACTGTGCTTTTGTTAGTAAACTCGGCTCCTGTTCACACATTAATGGCATGCTGGATGGAATATTTATCAACTTGCTTCACCACAAACACCACGATTTCATGTAGAACTGAATATTTTCATCAGTAAGAAGGAAGAGTAACTTTTTGACCACCTGTTGCTAATGTCTATAGAAAACGCTAATAAACAGAAAATGGAAATGTGTTATCCAGTGGTGTAGTTTATTTAGCCTAATAAAAAAATCGATCATCAGCCTATTTACTTTCACATGGGTATCAGAACTTTTATAGTAAGATATGCATATATTTATTGTAAACTATAACTCAAAACTTTGTTGAAGCAGGGTTGGAACTAAACTCTGCCTGGCTGTTCTTCTAAATTTCAAACCGCTTTCATAGCCAATGCTTCCTGTTCATCTTTATTTTTGACTGCTATCAGAACATCCTCATATGAAGAAAGTGTATAGCTTGAGCAGTTCGCGTGAAAAAGCAGAAGCGTTCTTAAGGCCCTTTCAATCCAAGAATGAATGTTAAAGATCCAGTGGAAGGAATTGTTCTCTTTATCAGTACTGCTGGTTAGGTAGACAGGATATAAAAGCTCAAGCTCTTTAAAGCGGAATTTATTCTGATTGGCTGTCAATGTTTTTATTAGCCTATTATTATTATTATTAATATTATTTCAATAATGTTTCACTGCATCATCATGTTTGTGGACTTCATTATCGTTGAATAGAACGTTTTTAAAGACTCATTTATATGTGTGACATTTGTAATACTGTAATAATTTACATAAAATAAATATTAATTCCACTCTTGGTGAAAGGGGTTTACACTCACCAAAAACATTACTTTTTGTGTTTTCTGTTATTACAAATAAATAAGTAAGCCCAACCCAGGTGACAAAACGTAATGCAAAAGTAACATGATACATTACTCCATAAAAAGTAACTAAGACAATTAGTTACTTTTTATGAAGTAACGCAAATAATGCATTAACTTTCCCCAACACTGATTACTTTTATATATATACTTTTTTTTTTTTATCTAGAATCATGATTTTCTTTGTCAGCTTCCTTTAAAATGTGCTTATGATAATGCATAAGAATGAGCAAAATATAAAATCTTTTAAAGCTGCAGTCTGAACATTTTACCTCTTTGTTGCCATCTATGTTTGAAAGGCTGGAATTGCAGTTTCTTTTGTAATTATATGTTTTGAGGTGAATGTGTTGCTGTCGTGAATCCTGTACTTAGTTCTCACAGATTCTATACTACATCTGGCCCAAATAAGAATTTTCACCGTATACTGTTATATGCACAAGTATTGGTTCTGAAATCTAATGATCGATTAGCTCGCATCACATCAAACCCTGCAAAATATTGTTACTGTTATACTCTCAAATTATTAATGCTAACAACATCAGCATTGTGTGACTATGAGTAGTGTGTCCTAGCTTGTAGATTTACATTTCTTTATGGTCTAATCTTATTGTCACACCATTCAAATTTCATAACTGTTTTTAGCCTAAAAGCATGCACCCAACTATGCTCCCTTCAAACCATTCGTCTTTAAAGTACAAATCTTGTGTAATCCCAGGCTATCTGTAATCAATCTGTAATTTAATTCACATGTGTTTTATAAACACCTGATCCTTTCCGAATTATAACCCGCCATCAAAATGATACATCTAAATCATTTAAATCAACTGCTGTGAGAAAAAGTTTTTAACGTTTAGCCTCCTGCAGGTTCATGCTATAGCTAATGTTAGTAGCTGGGACTCAGTCTTTATATTTATAGGCGTGAGGTAATGACGCAGTGCCATGCTCGAATTTCCTGCCTACCTGTGTCACTTAAATTAAAACGTCATTATAAGCTAACCGTTGTAAGGTAACAGTTTGAACACTGGCTGGTTCTGTACTCCCTGATAGCACACGTACATCTAGGAGACGTCTATTTGATGTCTGTATTTACATCTGCAAGACATATTATTTAGGTTGTTTGCTCATCTGCAATACATCTATTGGACGTCTCCTTTTAGATGTCAATTAGACGTCTATTAGATGTCTTTAAGATGTTTATGACTTAAAATGTAAGTTAAACTAACATCTGAAAAACGTCTGCCAGATGTTTGTAAACAGCAGATGCTTTCCAGATCAGGAGATCTTTAACAGACATCTCGCAGACGTACGTGTGCTAACTGGGCTTGCGCAAATATTGATTATGGATCATTTTAACTACAGAAAGTTACGGACTGCAGCCTTACCAAAACAATATTTATATTTTCACATATTTCTTTCCTCTTAATTCCCAGTGTCTCCTAAGGTCACCATGGCGACGATGGTCATGGAGCAAATTGGCCGGCTCTTCATTAATCTACAGCAGGTGAGGCATATTCCCCAGATGCTCACCAAGACGCTGATGTCCACGGACCACACCCTGCGCGACACGGAGGTGCCCGGGTTTTTCCGTGAGCGCTACGTTCACTCTGGCTACCGGCCGCTTCACCAGAACTGGCGCTACTACTCCCTGTCGCTCTTACAGCGGCACAACGAGACCATAAACGTTTGGACACACCTAATCGGCGCGCTAGTTATCCTTGCGAAAACCGCTCGGCTTACCGAAACTGTCGATTTCGTGAACGACCCTCATTCCTGGCCGCTCCTCATACTGCTCTTGTCCTCAGCGAGCTACTTGACCTTCAGCACCGTGGCCCACCTGTTCGCAGCTAAATCTGAGCTCTGCCACTATGGCTTCTTCTACCTAGATTATGTAGGAGTGGCGCTGTATCAGTATGGCAGTGCAGTGGCGCACTACTACTACGCCATTGAGCAAAGCTGGCACGCACGTGTACGAGGTTTCTTTATGCCTGTTGCTAGCTTCTTGTGTTGCCTGTCTTGCCTCGGCTGCTGTTACGGGAAATATCGCAATTACAGTCTTCCTTCCTGGGTTCGTAAAGTAGGCCAAGTGGTGCCGTCAGCTGTCGCTTACAGTTGGGACACCAGTCCCGTGTTTCATCGTGGTATCGTCTGGTTTCAGTCTTGGACGAGGGATGGCTTCAGAAGCTGTCCTGCTCTGACCTTTCACTTCGGCCAAGTGGCGTTTTTTCTTTCCAGCGCTTTTTTCTTCACTCAGCCTGTTCCCGAGCACTGGTTCCCAGGTCACTGTGACTTCTTAGGTCAGAGTCATCAGGTATTCCACGTACTGATGGTTTTGTGTACAGTGTGCCAGATCCGAGCTTCATATTTGGACTACCTCAACCGCAGAGACCTCTATGTAAAACTCCATGCCAATGGCGAGGCATTGTTCTTTGTTGCGCTCTTTATTTTAACAACCATCACCTCTACTCTGATAGCATTGTATATGCTTGCAAAAGTGAAAAGATTAGTCAGTTACAAAGAAAAAACTAAGTAAAGAATACAATGGTTTGTCCTGCACCTTAACCTGTTTAATTTAATGACATATTTCCCGGACATTAAAGTATCCAAATAAGTCATTTGTAATTCTTTAAAAATAATAATCAATAGTTTTTTGGGAAAAAGTGTGTGGAAAATTGGTGACACAATTGTGACCATCAAGACCACACTCAACAAAACTGAATATATATGCAAATTCATATATTAATACCGAACACCTTAAATATAATGTGGACTAAAAATATGTTAACATACTTTACTACCCTTTCGTTTTGGAGCTTTGAAGCATTTATCATCTTCTCAAAGCTGCAGAAAAAAAATTGATCATGTGACAATTTGGGCTGCACATATTCTATTGAGACCTTTTGTTTTTTCCATATTTGCAGGAAGTGCTAATCAAAGTGCTTAATCAACAGGTCTTTAGAGTTTAATAAATGCAAACCTTGTTGTTACCGGTGGGATTAATGCTGCGTCTGGACACTCTTTCAAGGAGCATTATAGTTATGGGCATTTCGTGATGAAAAAGTGTATTCAGGCCCATGCAGCCGTTATCTAGCAGTATTCTGCATGTTTCTGTATCAGTATTCTTGTTGGTCTTGAAACAACATTCCTATCAACAAATTCGATTTTACAGTGTTAGATTAGGGATCAGGTTATGAGTTTATTTGTTTTACACATGCTGTTCAAGGACTGAACTCTGAGCAAATGCTTCATTCATTTAACTGTTAGTGATCCTGAATGTATTTTGAATTAGGTGCTTTTGCTAAGGTGATACTTCACCCAAAAATGTTAATTGTGTCATCATTTGCTCAAATGAGATGAGGGTGAGTAAATGAAGACGGGGTGAACTATCGCTTTAATATTGGTCTTGTTCTGTTACACACCAACCAGCAAGAAAACATTAATGAAGCCAGAATATTTAGGCATTTTTCTTTCTTTCCTGAAGTATGTAACGTCCAAATTGCAGATTTTGTTACGAATGCTGTCTTTTTAAACTGATAGAATGCAGTATTATAACATTGATCATCATATTGGTTGTGGTGTGGCGTAAAAATAACAATCTGAATTTTTTGGACCTATAAAGAGAGACAGTATTACCAGTGCAATCATGATCACTGCTGTGCCTTACTGAGCATTTTATATTAACCTAAATGATTCTCCTCACACATCATTGTAACTGATAACACACAGTAGTACTAGATTATTGAGATCACTTACATTTGAATGGACAGTACTAATTTTGTTATTGAATTATTGCACTTACCAGTTATCACTATTGCACAAACCAGTGCCTACAGTATAAACCAGGGTCATTTATCTGGATATTAAAGGGAAAAGCAATGTAGATGCACAATTATACTTTCACCAGGTCAACATTTATAACATTTGTTTTTTTCTCTCCCAAGTATTCTTCTTTCTAGTGTTGCAATTTTTTTGCTGTTATGTAAAAGGTTCCTTAATTAAAGCACTAAATAATGTTCCACAGTGTATATAATGCCTACTAATGTTTAAATTATATTAATTAGAATGTGCTGATTACAAATAAATATTTAAAACCAACTCCCGCTTTGTTGCCAGATTTTTGTGCCTCACAGGTTTGAGTATAAATAATGGCAGTTTGACAGAATAATAATGTTAAAATTGAACTTACAACTTACAGTAAACATCAGGATTTCCCTGGAGGTTCAAGAGGGGGAAAAAATATGTATTAATTATTTTAACAAATTAATGTAATTTAAATCAAACAATGCAATGAATTGTTTTATTCATTTTTTTTATTTTACGTTTATATTAATTACTTCTAATATAAATAAATTATAAATAATCTAAATATAAATAATTCTAATAAAAACAATAAAAATAAAACTAATAATATTTATGCACGTCATGTGACCATTACCTTTAAAGAACTTGCAAATGTGCTAATGAACAAAGTTACAGTTTGAATGAAATAATACACGTTTTAATTCAATGGTAATTTGTATGCTACACACAATGCTGATAAATATCTATCATTTAATTCTTATGCAGTTGCATTACTTCTTATATCTTGCAAAACTGGGCCATAGAACATTCTATAGTGTGAAAGAAAGGCCACCTTGTTTGGAAATGATCATGTGATTTGAGTAAACACTCAAAGTGAGGCTGTACTGCCCTCTTGTGTTTACTTTGAAGTGGTCAGCTTTGTAATAGGTTAAAATAGTTTTATTGGCACAAATATAAAAAGGTCAGAAAACATGAATGTCCCCGGTGGACTGTACAACAGGAAACTGTTGACAGTTTCCTGGAAAATGTCTGATGCAGTAATGCAGGGCTGCGACTGGACTGGACTGTGAACACACTGATAAACTTTATCTGAGGGAGGAACTTCCTCTCTGTTACTGTTGGCATATGGGTCAATGTACACATGCACACATCTGTTGATGTATTATCCTGTTTTCCTTGTTATTTATGTGTTATTGACAGAAAAGGTCAGTACAGTAGTTTAGTAAAAAATATAATTTAGTTCTGAGCAACTCCTGAAATTCTTATAATTATTATAGTATTTATGTGAAACAATTAATTATTATTTATTTACTTCTACACATTGTTTGCAGTATAATATCAGTATAAAATCACAATAAACGTGTTGACTACTTAAAATAAGTACCTACTGACAAGAGAAGAAAAAAGTTAGATGAACTAATGAAAAAAGAGGAGGCAAAGTGTTCGCATTCATGATGATGTTATAATGACCATTGTTTAGTTTATGGCATTGTTAATCATTTTAACAAGGACTGTGACAATGCATAACATGAAGAGATTTTTTTTTTACATATTTTATGTCATCATTTACTCACCTTCGAGTTTTTCTGAACCCGGGTTTCTTTCAAAGACATTTTGTAAAATGTGTGCAATCAAACAGTTTATGGTTTATCTCCAGTGACTTCCACAGTAGCCTATTAAAAAGTATTATGAAGTACTGGAATGAATGTTTGCATGTTTTTAATGCAGTGCTTGTATATTTATGTTTGCATTGTCTTGTATTTTGTTACTTTTGAGGAAAATTTTCAATTTGGGTAGGCATATCCTGTCCTTTAAGTATTTACATAAAACAGTATGTCCAATAAAATATAACAGAGAATACTGTAAATGAAATACTAGCCATATGCTACTACAGCTACATTTGAAAACCAAATCCAAAAAATAAGCTTTTGTGTATTCTTTGTAAATTAATATGTTTTCACGAGGGAAACAAAAGGCCGCCAATCAAATCTTCGGCGTATTTCCTTATGTAGAAATACGACGCTGTCTCTTTAAATGAGTGACTAGCGGGTGTCTGTGGCGAAACAGCGACTGAAGAGCAAGAGAACGGGAACTGATAGCATCCAGAAACACAAAGGGACGTTACGATCAACGCTATGGGCATCAAACTGTATTACACCACCGTCACTGCATCGAGAGAGGTGAGAATAAACCCGTGGCCTCGTGGACGCAGTAAGCGAGCGGTGCACGCGAAGAATGCAGAGTTAAATAGAGTTGAAATGGAGGATTAGGCTTCCAGACACACCCAGCCGCTCCGGTACCATGCATCTACACGCTATTGCAACATCTAACGCGGAGAAATAAAGTAGTAAGGCATTGTTGTGGCACTCGAACGCTTTAAGCGATCGCAAAGCGCAGCTGTTTGTAGATTCTGGGTTTGTTTGTAGCGATGTTGAAGGATGATGTGCATTGGGTTGAGAGCGGAAGTCATGTTGTCTGTCTGTTGAATGTAGTTCTTCTCTCACTAATGTTGCATCAGTGTGCACTTATCAACTATATATTATTATTTTTTGCGCGTAAATAACAACGTCCTCTTTAAATCCTGTACACGACATAATGGTAAATGGGATTGGATCGCTGTATACTTGAGCTGCTGCACGCTACAGTTGCATTGCAGCTTTCTGTGCACATCTGTTATGAATAAAGGAAAAATGCGTTTCGATTTACTACTAATTTTGTTGATCAACGGGTATACAAATCACGCGAAGAGCAGTAAATACTGAAAGTGCACTGTATTGTTTTATTTGTTTGTTTGCTTTTACAATTTTACTCCATGAGAAACACTTTCGAGAAAGGGGTTTTAAAATAAATTAATCTACATGGAGTGGGGGTGCCATTATGTTGATCACATGACCAACCATGTCATGGAATTTACTTTCGTGTTATAATTTACATTTAAATTAGTATTGATAATAATGATGATGATAATAGCAAAAATAATTTAACACTTGCAACCAGTGCAAAGCAAATTAAATCATCTAATATTAATAAAAAGATAACAAGAAGAGCATTTGCAGGAGGCTGTTGTATTAAATGCTTGTGTTAAATGACTGGTCACCCAGTGCGGACGCTAAAAGGATTGTTAGAAATATGTTTAATATATGAGGATCGTCATTGAAATCAATTATTAAGCCCTGATAATTTTTTACCATTTTAATATAGGCTAATGTTTAACTGTTGTCTTGTTCAAGGTGTGGTTTCTGCAGATACGACCCAACTTCCTGAATTGAGCTTTGTCATACAGTGTTTCATTATTAATCATCAACTCTTTAGAAAAAAAAAAACTGGATGTTAAAAGCAAAGTACAGTTTTCCACGCATGATTTAATTTGGTACGTTAAAGACCAAATGTGGAAGATTGTTTGGACCGAACTGTTTATAATTGAAATAATTCTCCTAAATAATGTTTTTACTTGATCAGTTCCGTTTTCAGGAAGTAGTGTAAAAATACATTTACATTTGTGTTGCCTGTAAATGTTGTTGTTGCTGAAGAAGCTCTTCATTTGACTGTCTATCTTTTGTAGCTGTTCTCTTGAAGACGCTTGAGCTAAATCTGAATAATGTTATCGGTGATTTGACAAATGCAAACGAGACAGTAGCTCAGTTCAGTTGTTAAACAAAATAGCAGTGCCAGGAAAGAAATGCGCAGTTACTTACTGCCTGATCTTGACTGTTTTCCTTGTTTCTCAGATCAAGTCTCAGCAGGCCGAGGTGATGCGTATTCTGGATAGTAAAAGCATCAAGTATGATTTGATTGACATCTCGGTGGGCGGTGATGTTCGGGAGGAGATGAGGACTAAATCTGGCAACCCCGCGGCAGTCCCACCTCAAATATTCAATGAAGACAAGTACTGCGGGGTAAGGACAGGGTTTGGTTTGGACTTAAAATTTTTAAGTTGCCCAAAAAAACAGAAATTCTTACTCATGTCATCACATTTGACCCCCTCCATGCCATGAAAAAGCATTGATTTTTTTTCCCTATTGATTTAATGTGGACTATGTAGTATTTAGAGCATTCACTGCACTTTGTGTGACGCTGAGCCAGAGACATGCTCGTTGCTTTTTATAGCATATATCATAACAGTTTAGTGTTTTAAACGGCATAATCTATTTTTAGTTTCAGATATTTAAATGAATTACTAGCAAAAAACAAAACGGTTCCCACTGACTTACAGTAGTATAAAAAATACTATAGAAGTCAATGACTACCAGCAACTGTTTGGTTACCAACATTTTTTAACTGAATGATGAAACAAACAGTATTTTTCCCGTTTAATCCATTTTGTTAGGTCTGTGTAAAAATGCTAGAACTCATATCGTGTGCTTCTCTTTCGTCCAGAACTACGAGATGTTTTCTGAGGCGGTGGAGTCAGACTCAGTGGAACAGTTTCTGAAGCTTGCATGAGAGCCAAACCTGGTAGCAACCATCATCCTCTTCCCTTCCTTGGTCCATGTCCACATTCCCAAAGGGAGGCCTGCCCGTCCCCCTCTGCTCCGCTGGCGGCGCCTGCCTCGATGTCTCAATGCCATGCCACATGCCAAAAAACAATCAACAGAAAAGCACATAGTTACTCTGCACCACCATAATTACCCTCAAACCGTTCACTCATTCATTCCTTCATGCTTTTATTTGAACGATCTTGTTTATTTCCTCTCTTGTGTCCTCTTTTGTAAACGCCACTAATTTGTCTTAATCTGGTTTGGATCAGAGCGCTTGGATGTGTAGTAATTAGGTCACCTAATCTGGGCAGCAACCCTACATTTATTCCAGATTGAACTAATCCACACTCCAAGAAACACAGGAATCATTTTGTGTCCAGTAGTCGAATCAGATTACCAATTTGTGTAGATGGCCCTCATAAATTCCCGCTTTTAGTTTTGAAAAATCATTTAGAAATGGTTAAATCTCCACGGGCTGAAATCTATTATGCATTGGTACCTTAAAAACAAAGGCCCTAGTTTCCAGCATGGACCAGCTGCATTGGATTCTATATTAAGCACACTGCTTTGTATTGTGTCTTAGCAGTGTTGAAGCCACAGGTATGCTCTTTTCGAGATTTCCGTTTAACATTCCCAAATTCAGCGACTGAAAAAACGTTCCATTGCATTAAACTGTGCCAATAAATGTCTGTACGAATGTGTTTTCCATACAAACTTTTTCCTCTGTCTTCTGGGTACAAACCTTATTCCAAAATCCATTATAAGGATGAATCCCACATTGTTTTGGATTTAAAAAAATGGTTTATTTTTTGTATTGTGAAATTTCATTCATGACAGTTAACCTTTAATGTATTAGTAGTGTATATATATAATATTACATATAAATGATTTAACAATTTTACATTTAAATTAATCTGCATTGCTATAATGTTAATTCTGCTAATTTGTCATGAAGATAATTTCAAAATGCAAAAAATACATAATTTTGCAATATATATATAATTTTGTCTTTTGATTAAGGGATGAAATATGACCCGGACATAATTTTTTGACATAAATTTAATAGCAGAATAATAAGAGAGATCTGCTTGACCCAATGAGTGGGCAATATACTCCAACACATTCCTGTTATGCCGCAGAACTTCATCTCATTTCATTCTGGTAACGCACTAAATATTGTTGTGTGTTTGATCAGAAATGCAAACCCTCCCTGAGCTCCTAATTAGCTCAGTACTTAAGCTGCAACCACGAAATTCATCATCTAGTAGCCGAATCACTCCATGCGGCATAGTTCACATGCACATGTCTATTACCATCAAATTGCGCTCACTGCAGGTTGTAGCATTGACATTTCCAACAGGTTATCCTCTAGCATGTTATGTTGATCATATTGGTACTTAATTTTTATACTGTAAACTTGGCACAGTCTTACAATCTTGATGTGAGTCGTGGTCCCACATCTAACTCATTTCGTCTGGTATTGTCTGCTGCTCCCAGTTGGTCTTGTTTGCAGTATATGCCTCTCTTGTTCTCTGCGGTCGAAGTTGAGGATGTGGGACCTGCACGCACAGACAGCTGGCTCATAATATGATTGTGAATCTTCTTCTGTCGTTATTGTTTGTAACGATTACTTGTGGTCTCTTTGTGCTGTACTGCTTTGCTTTTGGACCAACGCCCTTTTTGGCCAAAATAAAAGAATGATCATTAGGGAAAGAAATGCTGTTGTCTTCCAAGAAGATGATGAAAATGTGATGTATGGGTCAAATAAAAAGTGCAAAAAGCAATTATTTTCAATATAGTTCTCTTTATATTGGTGCCGTAGTACGTTTACATTTATTTGCTTGGAAATCACTTTTATTTAAAAAAAAAATGCAGATAAATAATAAGCAATATAGGTAATCAAATTAAGCTAAGTGAGTGTTAAATGTATTTCAGGTTAATTTTGATAGCTCGACACAATTGTTTAAATCTCTGTTTGATTATGATAGTTTAATAATTGTTTTAAATATACAGTAAAGATACAGATGAAAGCATAAGTCTGAAATAACGCAGTTGTAGGATTTTTATTACAAAATGTAAAATATTGAGCTAAGCGCGTCCCGAGTTCGAGTCCAAGACCTTTCCTGGCCCCGCCTCTTTTTCCCTCCCATTTCGCTATACTGTCATAATAAAGTGAAAAATCTTACAAACGAGGTAAAGGAATGTGGTAACACTGCTTAAAGCCTGTATATTGTAATATACATCTTTAAATAATGTTGATATCTTTTCATGAATAATTGTAAACAAAGTTAAAGGTGTTATTTGCGGAGTCTGAAATTGGTTGTTAGGGGTTATGCTTTCTAAAGGTATAACAATTTAAATGTAACCTAGTAAGTGTGGTTGCAGTTAACGTTAGGCCTATATATTAACTAGCTCATTCAATGCGTTATGAGGCATAATTAATACATTAAAATACTTTATAATGCATAATTATGCTAAGCTTTTTGATGAAACTCAGATGTTCTTGCTTCCACTAAAGCTCAGGATGCTCTTTATATCCTTGTAAAATCTCGCTGGAGAATTTGATCATCAAAATTAAAGACACGAACGAAGACACCGTGGTTTAACTGGTTTAATGTATTGTGTGTAACTCAAACCTGACATTGAATGAAGCGTCTTATACCACCGCATTATTTCTTCTTTCTTTGCATATAATCTTTGGACCTGGAACTGAAGAGAGGATATATTGACACATGATCAGAGAGCTGTAGTTAATTATTCATCCCCACTATCAGCTCTGCACTCTCACTAGTGACGCTACAAACAGGCCATAAGAATTGGTATTAGATTCACTTGCCTGTTAATTACACGTGAATGCATCTGTGGGTATTAAATGTAAATCGTGAAGTAAAATTGTTTGGAAATATGACAACGTGTCTCGAATTGAGCAAGCTGTTACTTTAATTTCAGGATAGCCCTATTCAAGATCAGGTTGAATTCTTCAGGATTACAATATCAAATTTGTCTGCCATATATTTTTTATTGTTCCTTTTTTTAGTATTTACAGTTCCTTTATATCAATAGCTTATGAGGAAGGCAACTAGTCCAGTTAAACAGCACAGTTCTGCCAGCACGGCATTGCTGCTTTTCACTTCTGCTTCCTGAACGTTTTAGTTTTATTTGAATTTATAATGATCTTAAAAGTTACATTCTATTCTTTACTTTTCAAAATTCGTCGAAAGTCGAATTTTACAGGCTCTTGTTATTATTTTGATTTTAGGAAAATGGACATGTAGATCTCCAGAATGTTTTCATAACCAACCTTTTATTGAGAAAGCACGTTCATTTATTTATATGATGACAGCGATGTCGTGCGCCCTCGTGTGGCGGTGAGAAAAATACAACCACTTTCCATTCACTTGAAATTAATATACTAGATATTTGTATTGACGGTTTAAAATATATAGTACATGATATGGAAATGTGAACCCTATAATTATAACTTGATTTCATTAAAAAAAAGAGGTAACAGTTTTTATACTAACATCATCCGTTTTTATTTATTTGGTAATTTTTTTTACTGACTGGTTTCTCTTTCTTTATTCAATAAAATTAAATGATTTTTAAGCATAAAATAAAACAAATATCACTGCTGAAATTGGCCAATACCAAAACAACCCCCTTCAAAAAACAAACAAACAAAAAAAAACGATTCATAAAAGATGACTGATAATTGCAGGTCAGTTCTTGTTCTCGCCTCTAGATGACGCTATGGGACAACATGAGTTTTTATAAACACTCGCACGTGCTGTGAGTCTCTCAACTTGCATACCAACAAATCAAAAACGCTGTTTTGGGGGAAAACAAAAAGTAATAATAATTCGACGCCACTGTAAAAGCATTAAACAGAAACAGAAACATCTCGAATGAGCCCAAAGGTCGTATGAACGCAAAATGAATAGCCTCTGGATGGGTAACGTGAGTTCTGCAGACAGACACATATCTCTATCTATAAGCATGTGTGCACTAGGACTTGTTTAAAGTTTGTATACAGATAAACCAGGCTGTATATCTGTGATGTGTGTGTTGTATGTATGTGTAGCTGGAGCCCCACATGGATGAAGAGTTCATCTCCAGAGCTTTTGCTCATATGGGAGAAACAGTGATAAGAATCAGACTAATCCGAGACAAAATAACCGGGTAAAGTTTGTCTACTTGGGAATGTTTGGATATGCAATAGGTTACAGATTACAAGTAATTATATTTCAAATGTAAAAGTAGTGGTACTACTTCAATTACTTTATATCTATAACATGTGATTATATTTGATTATTATTATTATTTTTTTAATTTTCAGCACCTCTTTTTTAAAAGATATGCGTTTAATATATATGATACTGTTTCTGAAATCAAATCTTTGCATAATAAAACCCAAATAGGAAACAAAACAGTTATCAAAGCATGTCCTATACTCCTAAAACATTGGTGTCTTGTTTTTTTTAGGGCAGCATGTGATTTATGAAAATGGTGTGTGTGTGAAAAACATTGCATTTTTGTAATCATTAACACTTTAATAAGTAACTATTTTAATTACATATTTTTTTCACTGTAACAGTTTGCAGTTATGTTTATTTTGTTACTAAATAATGAAACTCTGTTACATGCAAGCACTGCTGTCTGTGTATTAAGTGTCAGGGTGTTGTTGATCTATCCAGGAAAAATGCCGGCTATGGCTTTGTGGAGCTGATGGATGAAACGTCAGTAGAGAGATGCCTCCGCAAAGTGAATGGAAAACCTTTGCCTTTTGCAACTCCTGTAATTATTCACAAGTCACTATCATGCTCACCTTAAGTGTTGACCAGTTCATCTGCGAGATATCAGAAAATTTCATGCAATAAAAACACTGTACTATCATTACCTTTTATAATAATAATAATAATAATAATAATGTGATGTTACAGCCTAAGAGGTTCAAGCTGAGTCGTGCCACCTACGGGAAACTTGGTGACAGCTGGTAAGAAATGCCTTTTTTCTTTCTTTGGTAGACTGCTATGGTTTAAAAAAGCTTTTGCGATGACTAGTGTAGTCAAATGCTGCAAGCAACCAGTTATTCAAAGAACATCCTGTGTGGATAAAAAGAAGAAGTGAAGCTTAGATATAAATATATCATCGCAAGATTTGTACTTGTAGAAGATGAATATGGCTTTAGTAAACCTACAATAATTCTCAATACCAGAATTAATTCTGACATGATGCTTCCAGCAGCTTTTGAACTGGGTTTAATCATAAGAATAGGATTTCTAAAATGTGTTGCTTTGCGAGTCAGGTTGTCATTTTGCCATGTATTTACATTGTTTTTGTTTTAATTTTAGTATTGTCTTGTAACTCTGATACCAGAATTACCAAAAGATCTTGGCTGTGTTTTAGGGGAGAGCGTAACACTTTATGACTTTCTCAGTTTTTGTAAATGTACATGGGGTTCAGAATATAAGTTTTTATTCACACTAGTCTAGTAAAAATATGTCACTCTGTTTCATAATTACAGTGTATACATTTTTCTTTATTTTTCCTTAAAACATGTAAGTAAAAAGTGACATTATAACATTTGAGGGGCACATTGTATCATGGACCAGTGATAATGGACCAAGTTATGGCATTAAAAAAGAAAAGAAATTATAAATAATCAAATTTTAGAGTTTGACAGTAAATACATTGCAACCATGCTTGGGATGGCCCACATAAACTGGTTTTTAGCTATTCTAGAGCTGGTTTAAACTGGTCATGAGCTGGTTTAAGATGGTCTTTAGCTGGTCTTGAGCTGGTTTAAACTGGACATGAGCTGGTTTAATTGGTCATGAGCTGTTTTAAGCTTGTCTTTAGCTGGTCTTGAACAGGTTTAAGCTGGTTTAAGATGGTCTTGAGCTGGTTTAAACTGGACATGAGCTGGTTTAAGCTGGTCTTTATCTTGTCTTGAGCTTGTTAAACTGGTCAAGAGCTGGTTTAAAAAAGGACCTTGGGTAATTACATTTTTTTTGTAATTTATGTTTCCCTTCATCTCAATGTAATAAAATTTTGTGACTTTTCATCGTTTTCCATCTATATTTACATAAAAAAACTGGACTTGATTCTGTCTTTCTGAAGGTATGTAATTTTTGAAAATGAACGGGAAATGCAATAATAAGCTGGGGGGTTTTTTATTCGTCAAAAAAAAAAAATCACTAAAACCAGCATAAAACTGAACATTTTCACACCTAAAAGAAGGTCTAGTACTAGGGTACAAATGGAATGTAGAAAAAACATGCTCACACACACACTCACAGACACACACATATATGACTACAAAACTGGATCGACAGAGAACATTTTTTTATAAAATGTGGCAAATAAACTTAGTCACAGATGCAGAACAAAGATGTGAAGTGGTGGGACAATTCTTGGACCTGCCCTCACACACCAACACCCACAAATGTGCACAAAGACACACACACACATACTCGTGCACACACACGCACACACACACACACACATACAAAGACACACACACATGCACACACAAACATACACACACACTTTTACATAGGTATGTTTGCCGCAGACAGCACTTTTTAGACACTTATACACACACTCTCTCTCTCTCTCACACACACACACACACACACACATTTATTTTTAATGTCTTTTCTAATGGTAATATATAAATAAATTCAGAAAAAAAAATCACAGTAGTTGTGTTATGATCAGTTGGTCTTTACCAGTAAAATGAATGGGTCTCTATGGGCCCCCTATTGGTCAAAACAAATTATTACGTAAACTGTAACCCCCATAGGTTTATCTTTAACCAACAGATGGCAGAATTATACACCCAACACCTAGGTCAACATCCAGAAACAACTTAAATCAAATTTATGCCATCATTTAAGTTTTTTCTGTGAAAAATGTATATTTTACAAGCAAACTAAAAACGTACTTGGGGAATTTCGTGGTAAATAGGTCCCAAAGTACTTAATATCGCCGAAAACACAGCATTAATGTATAGATGAGAAGTAAACGAACAAAATGATATATTATTTGTATCATTAAAAATGTATTGATTTTTCATGGTTATGTTGAAGATCCTATCTGTAAACAAGAAATAAGGGACTTATAAGGGTTAAGATGGCCTTGAGCTGGTTTAAACTGGACATGAGCTGGTCATTAGCTGGTCATGAGCTGGTAAAACTGGTCTTTAGCTGCCTTAGCTTGTCATTAACTCATTTAAGCTGATCATTTGATGACCATGAACTGGTTGGTCATGTTTCCAAGCAACTAGTTCCTGCTGAGAACCAGATTAGGACCAGCAGATGACCATCTTAAACCAGCTTATGACGATTTTAAACAAGCACATGAACAGCTGAAACCAGCTCATGACTATCAAAGGACCAGCTCAAACCAGCAGCCATGTTTCAGAACATACCTAACCAGCATGCTGGTTTCTTCGACAGTGACTTAGCCAAAGAGCTCCATTATCTATTAATTGAATTTATGTTCTTAGCCCTGTCTCACTGTTGTTCCTTGCAGCTCTACTTTCTCCCTCTTTGTCTCGGATCTCACCCCGGAGGTGGACGATGGCATGTTGTATGAGTTCTTTCATTATAATTTTTCATCATGCTGTAGTGGGAAGATCATTCTGGACAGCAGTGGATACTCGAAGTGAGAATTAATGAATAAGTTCCCCTTACATGATCTCTTTTAGATTTCCCTCAGCTGATTGCCGTTGTTTGTAGGTGCTGTGGCTTTGTGAGCTTTGAGAGCGAGAGAGAGCAGAGACGTGCTCTGGCTGAACTCCAGGGTGCTTCTGGACTCGGGAGGAAACCTTTACGCCTCAGTCTGGCATCAAATAAACTGTGAGTGTTTGTTATGAGAGGAAATTATGTGACGAGGGCATTTACATGAATGTGGTTACATCAGTATGGTTGCTTTCTTTCTTTTTGACAGTAACTGTGCTTTTAATAAAAATATACTACTTTTAAAACATTAATTAAATTGATGAAAAATGACAGTAAAGATATGTAATAAAAGACTTCTATTCAAAATATATAACACTGGAGGTCAAAAAAAAAGATAAGTAGAACAGGTATATTATTTGTAGCAATAGCCAAAAATATATTGTATGTGTCAAAATTATCAATTTTTCTTTCATGCCATAAAGCATTAGCGTATTAAGTAAAGGTCATGTTGCAAGATATTTTATAAACTACCATACATATATCAAAACCTTCATTTTTGATTAATATTGTCCAAATTAAGTTCTTAGCGATGCATATTACTAAAATATTTAGATTTATTTGCACCCTGAGGCTTTAAATATCCAAACAGTTGTACCTCAGCCTAATATTGTCCTATCCTAACAAACCATACATCAATCAGTCAGCTTTCAGATGATGTATACATTTTCATTTTGAAAGATTTACCCATATGACTGGTTTTGTGGTTCGGGGTCATATGCATGCTGTTCTTTTACATATCTGTTTTCAATATTGATAATAATAAGAAATGTATTTTGATGTTTCTTGACACTGAAGACTGGATGATGCTTTAAAAATTTAGCTTAGTTCACAGGAGTAAATTACAGTTTAATCATATTACAATAGAGAACAATTTTTCAAACTTAGAAAACGCTAAGTTTTTAATTTTTTTATCTTACAGTATTACTGTTATCAATACAGCCTTGATGAGCATAAGAGGCATCTCACCGATACACACATTAAAAAGCCTTACTTAGGCTACCTTAAACTTTTCAATGGTGTGTGACAGTGTAGTGAGGCACTGTTAATGTCTGTAGCAAACGTTTAACGAGTTAGGAGTTTAAACAAATCCCTTTAAACAGATACTTACAGTATGATAACACATTTAATATGTCAAACCCTTTCATCCGCCAGGAAGAAGAAAGAGTCATCTGAGAACCAAAATGGTCAATTCCACGCAGAAAGCTACAACAGCTATAACTTATATCTGAACCAATATTATTACCCACAGTATGACACCCATTTGTCTTCATATGACTGGAATTATAACGTCAACTACATAGATCCTTCACAGAACATCACACAGGTTAATGCAATATTATTTCTGCATGCTTTTCTATGCTAAATATGTTTCATTAACTCAATTATTCTTTGCCTTACTGTCCTAAATTATTTTTAATGTTTTTAATTGACTGTTTTTGTAATTGCAGGTAGAAAAGACAGAAGATGATGGCCTTGAGCGTAAGTTTTATTTGCATATTAGATCATACATTTTTCTTTTCACTCTCTGGGCTCAGCATTTCAGAAATGCACTTATGATATCATCATAATTGCAGCTTTTAATTTGAGCATGACTGATGTTATCATAATTACACTTTAAAAGCAATGATTCCACTAAATGAGGTGTCTTGCGCTGTGTTTTATTTCTGTGTGTTGCAGATCCAGACTCTGAGATAAATGTGATGGAGGAGAACGAGAGGTTTATGGACCAGAGTGAGGAACTGTACAGTGCTCTGATGGGTTGTTTCTTCCAGCCTCCTGAGTCATGGGACGGAGTCACCTGTAGTGTGACATGTTACCTGCCAGAGCCAATTTATCAGTATGAGGAGATGGACTGAGTACATTTGTTTATATTTACTATTTTTTTTATTGCAAAAAGCCCATTATTAAGGTAACTACGGGTTAATTAAAAAAAAGTAACATTAGTTGTTTTTTTGTATTTTTTTTAAGAACGCAGCTTATGCAGTAAAATATGTTATTTGTATATATGAAATGAGCTCAGGATTGTTTGATGGGGAAAGTGTATAGTACATCATAAGTTTAGTAAAATAAATAACTACAGTTCTTGTTTAAACAGCAATGTCTTGTTTCTTTGTTCATAAAAAAAGTGAAAAATAAATAATATATATATACATATATATATATATATATATATATAATTTATAAACAGAAAAACAGCTATTTTCCATTAACAAAATATATTTTAAGCATTACGTTTTATTTGTGTATCTTTGTTCATTCAGTAAATAACATTTATAAAATATAAACATTAAAACATTTTAAAGCATTGCACATATTTTTTCTATTTAACTGTACATCTAACATAATACCTAACAAAATAAACATAAAGAAAAATAACAGTTTAAATAACAGTAATATCAGGATAATTTTCCTACAAAAACAACACTTAAATGAACTCAACTTTAATAAATCAGAAACTCTTATTTTAATATAAACCAGGCACATTTTGTGCAGATCACGTGCTCAAAATTTATTTATTTGTTCGTTTATTAATTTATATAGGGTTTATAAAGAGACTAAGAAAGAGACTGGCTTGTATAGTTTTTTTTTTATTATGTTAGAGTTCAGGTACTTGCGTTCTGTTGTGATTTCTGTGCCATCACGTGCTCTTGAAGGCTCTGCCCCTTAGCGGAAGTACAAAGTGCACCAGACCGGAAGTATCAAGTGAGGAGCGGCCCTGAGTTGAAGTAAGATCGTTATATTATTCATCGGAATTAGCAAAAACAACGGTCTGACTGCTTAAATATATATATTCCGATTGGCTACAAAAGCGTCTGTAGATGAGGCGAGGTGAAACGCGGATGTTCTTGTGCAGCGTTTGGTGTTTTGTGTCATTTAATTGATGCTAATACTGTTGACGGGTGTTAGGGTTTTTGAGTGAGTAGTTCTCTTTGCTATTTACGATTAATTAAACAGGTCTGTTTAGTTTAAATATACAAAACATAATTATTTAATTATAAAACGACAGTTTCCAGTGATATCCAACTTTAGTGCGTAGTGCGTGTTTAGTATTTAGTTAGTAATCGCACTAGCTTAGCATTCACTGATCTGGGGTCATTTATGTCTGACATTATATAGTTTTCATTGTAATTGTCTTGTATTCACTTGGAAAAAATAAAACACTATTACTAGTAATATAACAAAAAAATATCATTACGTTAATTGTTATTACAGTCGCGTTTAAAGCTCTATCAAATATTTATCGAAATACAAATAACGATGTCATAGATAATTCATATTTATGTGTATCATGATCTTATTTAATGGCTCAATCGTGTATAACTCGCTCCCAACTTCCCTAAATAACCATACTAGTGCTGTATACCTGTGAAGTGTATCTGTTGACACTGTAATATGAGTAAGCAGTTTGACACTACTTTGTGTCTGTATCATGTGTTTCACGCATGTGTGAGACAGTTATTTAGTACTTTCCTGTATTAATCATCATCCTTTAGCTCACTATCACAGCAAGCGAGAGTAGTTCAGTCAATTTACGCTACGGTAGTAAGCTTTTGAGTGCACACTCATACCTAGATTAGTACTGTGTGTTCCGGGCTGTTTACTGTCATGATGTGTTTATCTGGTTCTCTAATCATTGCCAGGCATGTGAGGTGATGTTACATGCTGTCCCTTATACATGAAGTCAAAGGCACAGGTTGCTGTAATGAAAAAGGCGTTATAATCTGTAATGCTATATTAACTGCTGACTGCTCAAATCCGTAATATTATTGTGGATGTTCTGACAAAATGTTTCTCTGTCCTCAGCATTTTCAGACACGGATACGCTTCCTGCTCTAGTTTCCTCCACCCTTTGTCCCGAGACGCCCGTCAGAGCCAGCTGAATATCCCACAGCCATGTCGTACGGAAGGACCGAGCAGCGTGCCTCACCAAAGGACTTCAGCGGCCTGATCCAGATATGCAGCTCCAACATCCAAAAGATCACGCAGAACAGTGAGTGTCTGGATCTGTGATGTTTAGTGGTCTGAGCGTGTTTGTTAGTAGCATTAAAGGTATATCAGCAGGGAGTGTCTCATCAGTTTGACAGCTTAGTGGAAGATTCATGATGATGAAGCTCTGCATATTTTATAGAAATATAAGGAGCCTGTTTGGAGGATTTTGGCATTGATTGTTTTATTTGTCTTAGATGTTTCCTATGTTGGGATTTCAAACATTTGTTCAATAAGGAATTCTGATCTATGAAACGAGTCAGCCAACATTACAATTATTATGTGGTGGCTCATAATAATCTGATGTGTTGAGACATGCACTGTTTAGTGTTGGAAAGGTTTTAGAAAATGTATTTTCTGCTTACTAATGCCGCATTCATTTGAACACGAATGCAGTAAAAAATAAAAAACAGAAAAACCTTTTAAAGTGTTATTAAACTGTGGTACAATTTCATTTATAATTGACATTAATGACGTTTTATTATGCTAAAAGTAAAATTGATCACAGCAAAAGAATACATTTAAATAGACAAACATTATTTTAATGTGTAATGTTTCTCAATAGTGCAGTTTTTTCACTGTATTTTTTTATTAATTTAATTTAATACCAGTATTAATTTTTCAAGAGAAAAAAGGGATGACCCAAAATTTTGAATGCTAGCATAAGTGATGGATGAATAATCTGAATGCTCAATATATCATAAATGGGATTAATGAGATTTTATTTCAGATTATTTGTAGTTTTTTTTTTTTTTCTTATACAGGCTGTTGCTCTGTAATTTTAATTACCGTTATGCAAAAGAAAAACAAAAAAAGTGTGTGTGTGTATATAAATATATATGTATATAAATAAATATTCCTAAAAAAAAAAAAGTATATTAGGGCTGTCAAAAATAACGCGTTAACGGCGTTAATTACGTAATTTTTTTTTAACGCATTTCACGCATGCGCAGTGTGACAAAATATTTGTCAGGAAAGTGGGACAACAATTACATCGGAGTAACTGCACATTGTATCAGTGACACGTGGGTACTGAAGTTGTTTACGCTGGCTGTATTAAAAACTGAGGAGCGTCATTTTGCAGAGGCTTGTAAACAGTTAGTTGGGGCAAGAAGACAACCATCCGGACTGTCAGTGCGGTGCAGGTGTGAAACCAGCGTAAAGCTAAAAGATCGTTCTCATTGCAAGACAAATACACTATATTACCAAAAGTATTCGCTCACCTGCCTTTACTCATTCTATGAACTGAAGTGCCATCCCATTCCTA
>JAUMHR010000076.1:2340260-2353469 GCA_032361145.1 Enteromius fasciolatus
TACACATATTCATATGTCTTTGTGTCAGTTTATCGTTTAAAATGCCCGTTTCGATGCGTATCCTGGGTGTTTTAATATTAAAAAAAAAAAAAAAGCTTGACCTTTTCAATAAGCCTATATTCACACCCAATATGTATAAAGGAGTAAGCTTTAAATGAACCTTTCAGTCTTTATCGGTCTCAACAAACCTCACATTTAATTTTAATGGTAAACTTAGGAAAAAAAGTTAAAATGCATTTATTAGTAACACTTTATTTCGATAGTCCACTTTAGACATTTTACTTACAGTAATTAACTTCACCCACATCTCGACTAGTCATTAGAGTATTAGTAGACTGTCTGCTTAATAAGTTTTAACACTATTTCACAAGTTTGCGCTTCCTCAATGATAGTAAAGCATGTCTGGGAAGCTGTCGGGAGCGAGCCAGGAGTTCGATGAACCCCGAGCCCTAGTAACGATAGCCCTAATTAGGACATAGCTCAGAGTCCAGCTCGAACCCTGCGTGCCCCCCGAGGAAGGAGCGAACGGTGGTGGAGGGGAGGCGGAAGGAAATGCAAAAACGAGATGCGGAAGGGAAGGAAACGGGCCTATTTATAGTGGAGAAATAGCGACTGGATTGGCTTATGATGGGGGTGGTGCTGATTGAAAGATTGGTAACAGCTGATTTGAGTTTCGTACGGGCTTTCTCACGAAATTGGTTTATAACTACACTTTGATGGGTCCACAACAAAAACTGACTTTGAGAAACTTTGCAAGTATGTGTCAACTTATTCTACTAACCCTAAACCTACCCTAAAAGTCTACTCTGAGAGTTAGTAGATGTAGTTGCAAATTACTGACAATTAGTTGACAAAGTTACCTATAGTTCGAAGAATGTCTAAAGTGGACTATCCAAATAAAGTCTAACCCATTTATTTCATTTTAAGTGTAGTTAAAATGTATTACTGATATATTGCTTACAATTTACTAATAATTATAATTAAACTTTATTTGGCTGTACTTTGTACACAATGCACATTTCCTAATATTGAGCCTAAAATGGGTTTTAATGTCACTATTGATGAGAGTTATTTAAAGGCTTAGTTCACCCAACTAAGCCTAAGTAGACTCATGCCTTTCCAAACCCAAAAGACCTTCGTTCATCTTTAGAACACAAATTAAAATATTTTTGATGATATCAGAGAGCCATCTGTCTCTCCATAGACAGCAATACAACTTAAAATGATCCCAGATCCAGAAACGTAGCAAAAACATTGGTAAAAAATCTTCCCCGTGACTTACCTCTTCCGTCATTTTACAGAGTATCTCAATGCACCGCATACGCAAGCTTTAGAGCATCTGGCGTAATCAGCCTTGTTTACATCCGGGTGAAAGCACGCGCATGTGAGCAATCTTCAGCTGTTTACTTCTAGAAGAAAGCGTGCGCTTACACATTAATGTTCTCTAAAATAGCGGAAGACGTAAGTCATAGGAGAATAAAGGTTGAGTATATGATGTTATTTTTGTTTTTTGTGACAGCCACTGATGTCACGTGGACTGTTTACCTGTGTTTTTACCATGCTTCTGGATCTGGGATCATTTCAGTTGTATTGCTGTTTATGGATGGTCAGATAACTCTCTGATGTCATCAAAAATGTCTTAATTTGTGTTCCGAAGATGAACGAAGGTATTATGGGTTTGGAGCAACATGAGGGTAAGTAATTAATGACAAAATGTTCATCTTTGGTTGAACAAACCCTTTCTTTGAACAATATCGTTTATATTTTTCACCATCATTAAACTGGTCTCCTAATATTGCTGACTAATAAATACTAGAACCACACAATGATAAAGAGCTTTCATCAGTATTTTCCAAACAAGGTATGAAATTGGTTGTCTGATGAACATCAGCCACTCCTGTGTGTCGTAAACAAATGCCAAAGAGCAGCTTGATTAATTGCTAAGTGTTAAGAAGCTTGACATTGTGAGTTAATTCACTTAAGTCTCTGAATCTATTGCCTTATCAGCTGCCACGATGTTAAGTGCTTTGTGTGAGGTTCTTAGTTTTAGGTCGAGTTTAGCCCACTGCTGCAGAAACTGAATTACTCTCACAAAAATAAAAGTGTTGGGGCAGCATTACAATAGTACAGTGATGGTATCAGATGGCAACCTCATGGTACATATCACAGTACTACAGCATTGCTATATTTTTGTACCACATGGTATTCCAAGATACTTCAAAGAAATATGTACAAAAAGTAATGCCATGAAAGGGCATAACACAGCATGTGCTGGCAATTAAATTACATTGATAAAGTGTTTTTCCGAAGCACAGAATAATAGTGAGCTACTGGAATGTGCTAAGGCATGCTGCCCTTAGGAAAAATGCCATATGTCTCTGATCCTTCTATTAAAAATAAATCAAGGTGCAGACACAATGAGGCCTTTGGCGCTGTTATTAGAGTGCCCTTTGCTGTACTCAAGGTTGGAAATCACCATCACTGTTTCCAGTCTGAAGTGAGAGGAGATCTGCTGTACTGGAGCTTCCAGGGTGATGCCCTTTTTATATTTGGTATTATTTGCTATGACTCCATTCTATCTATCCATATAGCACCTTTCCATCTCCCATTCCATGGCGCTTCGACGTGGATTCCCTGTGGAAGCTGATCTTTGAGCTGTCATGAAATATTTTTAATCTTGTGGCGGGGCAGATGGAAACCCAGCCCTTGTATGAATACATGGGCAGCTGAATCATCTCTTTATTATTATTATTTTACCCCTGTGCATCATATAGGGAAATGGGATGCGTGACAACATGTATCTAATGTTTCCATTGGAAGGTGACAGCTAGTCTTGTGCATGCATTGGTTTGTTTGTTATGTCTAAAACTGTGAAAACTCCCGTGGATTTATCTACCCTTTACTGCATGTGCTTTCACATTTTTTACACCCGATTTTGACACTGAACCTTTGTACAATTACAATGTCTAATGTTTTCCACAAGTCATCAGTTTAGGAACAACAGCATTTTTAGATATGTATGTTTGAACTGGTGTAGGCTGTTACTGGGTTGGATATGAGCTGGTTATTAACTGCTTGTTTTTGTTTTGTTTTGTTTATCATTAGTTGCTTCTGCTCTGCATAAGCCTTAAATGTATTAAATACAAATCTGAATGCAATAGACCACACATGTGACCCTGGACCACAAAACCAGTCAGAAGTGTCAGTCTTTCACAAACTGAGATTCATACATGGCCTGAAAGCTGAATAAATAAGCTTTCTATTTATGGTTTTTTAGGATTGTACAATATTTAACCAAGATACAACTATTTGAAATCTGGAATCTGAGGGTGCAAAAGAAATAAATACTGATAAAATTGCCTTTAATCACATTCATTGTACATGAAGTTCTTAGCAATGCATATTACTGACAAGAAAATATTTTATTATATTTATGGTGACATTTACAAAATATCAACATGGAACATGATCTTTACTTATAGTGAGAGTAAGCGATTTCTGGAAGCCAATGCTGATATTTAAAATCATAAATGAAACCCAGGCAAAGATTAGTTCTGTTAAACAAAGCAGAAACAATGTTCACACTGTGTCTACAAGAGACACAAACGGCGTGACAAAATAGAATAGAAGTTTAATAATCAGTGATGCTGCCTCGTTCTATTTATGACTTGCTTAACACAAATTTAAAACGTTTTACAGCGCTCGCTTTATCGCGTCCAGTGTAGGCAGACTTTAGCTGTTGCAGCATGCTATCTGTTGTAGACACAGTGTTACTCACCTCGAGAAGAGCCAAAACAACCACGCCATCCGATCGCAGGCCTTTCCGCTCCTTCCGCTACTTCTCTCCAGTGCTGGAAATCTGATACGATACTTACACGGGTCCTACTTCTTGCCTTATCATTCCGCAGACATTTTCCTTTTTTGGTTTTTATTTTTCTGTTGTTCGGCTCAACTGTTCACTGAACGTACTCTCCTCCACATCATTAGTAGACACGCCCCTTACAGCTGATTGGCTACAAGTTTGTTTTGGTACTCCGTTTTCTAAAGCATTTTTAAAAAATAGCTTGCCCTGCCTTTAATATCCTAATAGTTTTTAAAATGTATAATTTTGACTTATACAATATATTTTTGCCTATTGCTACAAATGGTACTTAAGATTGTTTTGTGGTCCAGGGTCACATATGAGTTTGTGTACAACACATTGTGAAGAATTGTGAAGGCTTATTCAAGGAAGTAAACTGAGAGAATCTGCAGTGTTTATTGGACCTTTTAAGAGTCATTACATATATCAGTAATCATGAATCTTCATGTAGTCTCTTGACCTCTGTTTAATGAAAAGATAATTAATCATGAGAACATATAAAAGGAAAATCTTCAAAAGGCCTTTATTTACATCTTGGTATGTTGCACAATACTGATCTGATCGCATGTGGTTGTGTTTAACATTCCCTCTTCTCATCTCCAATTCCCTTGATTCTATTTGTCTCTCCAAGGCTTCCCTACAGCAAAAAAGCTCTTTAGCTAAATGTCCTTGATGCATCTTGAAAGTGCAGCCAGGGGCCGCCTTCCCTTTGCAGAAAATCCTCTAAAAGCAGCCAAGAACTCCCGAAAGGAAACTCTTCAGCTCTCGAAAATAGATAAAGGAGTCAAAGGGCACAGGAAAACTTTCAAATGCGGACAGAGGGGCCTTTTTCAAAGGTGAAATGTGATGGAGCCCTCTGTCTTCTTAAAAGCTCCCTACGTTCATATTACTGTGAGGGATGGTGCAGAACAGAGCAGTAACAGTCAGAGCTAATTCATAAACACTGGTAGACATTATACTCATAGTACTCTTAGTCATTTGGAAATCAGATTATTGTGTAATATTGTAGAAGCCTACTTTTGGAGAGCTGCCTTCCCACAGCCCTCGGTTCCTTCACTTCCCCAACACACCTGCTTTAATCTGCACACAGGTTAAGGCGTGTTTGCTTGTGGTCAGAGATTGCTACAAGTTAGCGTAATAATTTGTACTTTTATTCTCTTAATTTGAATCACACTTGCTCAGTTTTAAAATCTAGCATGCTGCCTTGCTGTCCACTGCTTTGTAAGCAGCTGTTTTTTTATCTTCCTTTCTGTCTTGCTCTTGGTCAAGCTTTGTAGTCTTTCAGAGTGCACATGCACAGCGTGACTGCTTTGTGATACAACGCCTGACATACAGAAATGTGTCGTTTTTTAAGAATGCAGATACTGGTCCTTTCTGACCTCCTTGCATGTCCGGCTTAATTGTTTGCACGTTCCCATTTGCATTTTCGTCACTGTCGTTAAAGGGTTAGTCATTAATTACTCACCCTCATGTCGTTCCAAACCCATAAGACCTTTGTTCATGTTCGGAACACAAATTAAGATATTTTTGATGAAATCAGAGAGCCATCTGTCCCTCCATAGACAGCAACACAACTGAAATGATCCCAGATCTAGAAACGTAGCAAAAACATTGGTAAAACAGTCCATGTGACATCAGTGGCTCAACCTCACTTTCGCGATGCCTCCAGAATACTTTTTTGCTCAAATAAAACAAAAATAACATAAATTACTCTTCTCCAGTGACTTACGTCTTCCGCTATGCTCAATGCATTGTATACGCAAGCTTTAACGTATTTGACGTAATTAGCCTTGTTTACATCCGGGTGAAAGCACGCGCATGTGAATAGCTAATGTCCAACAGTTTGTGCCTAGAAGAAAGTTTCTCTTACGCATTATATTCTCTAAAATGGCGGGAAGACGTAAGTCGTAGAAGAAGAAAGGTTGAGTATGTGATGTTTTTTTTGTTATCTTTGCTCAAAAAAAGTATTCTTGTATCGTCTGAAGTTGATCCTCTGATGTCACATGGACCTTTTTACCCGTGTTTTTACCATGTTTCTGGACCTGGGATTATTTCAGTTGTGTTGCTGTCTATGGAGGGTCAGATGGCTCTCTGATATCATCAAAAATAGCTTAATTAGTGTTCTGAAGATGAACAAAGGTCTTATGGGTTTGGAACGACATGAAGGTGAGTAATTAATGACAGAATTTTCATTTTTCTAACCCTTTAAACAACTGCTACACTGTGATTGTCACCACCTAGTGGACCAAGCAATTAGTTCAAGTAATTCCAGACATAAGTCATCCTGAGGATGGTATTTGCTTCATGTGTATCAGTGTTGAAATGAACATGGTGGTTTGTTGGTCTTAGTTGACCACCAAGTTTGATCCCACTGGTCAGATTTGGTTTGGTTTGATGTACTTCTCCAGCTCGACTAGGTTGGGAGACAACCAGTTTAAATATGCTAAGACCAACTGCGGGCCAAGGTATCTGAGAATTGAATATGGTGTGCCTCCGTGACCTCGTTTCTTTTGTTTCCAGGCGCCGACACCCAGCCTTCACGTTTTTCAAATAACATCAGTGTTAACTTTCAGTACAAGGTCTGTGTCAATATTCTGGCAGTTGTACAGTACCGCCCCGGCTCCTCACTGCTTATGTCAACTCCTCTGTAGACCTCACCCAGAAAATACCACAGCAGCTCAGTTCCTTTGGAAAGCTCTCAGAGAGCTGGGACACTAACATGAAGAAGAAACCCATTAATCTTCAAGATGTTTCTGAAAAGCATTAAATGCGATCTGGCAGTCATTTTGATTGATCGAGGGCCAGCTGGAATGGATGTCTGATATTTTGGCCCTAGATTTAAAAGATGTCTTGGAAGGAACGTTTTAGGGTACAGAAGGTTAAGAAGTCTTCCAGCATTCACTTGATCATTAAAATACAACCAGAGTCACACTCTAACACCCTATAAATGTAGAGGAATATGTAATAGCATAGTAACTAGCAGGCCATATTACACAGACCACATGAAATCAGTGAGTGTCACGATTTTGCTTTCTACAATGCAATGTAATCTTTGACAAAGCTTCCAATGGATTAGGGCATCTAAGGACCTTAGACTTTGTTTATAACCATTGCGTACGCACAAAACGGCTAAAAAGATGTGTATGCCACTTCCTGCAGAGTAAAAACAGTGTTTTTTTGTGTTGATATGCATTTACATGAAATATTCAAATCTCTTGGAGATTTGAAGTTAAACCAAGATTATATAAATGTAGATATTTGTGGTGGATTGGCTTATGAGAATTTTTTTTCAGTGATGCGCAACTGCAGCTGCGTACATGGAGGTGTTGATGTTGTGTAAAAGCATCTCTAAAACATACAAACAACAAATACCACTGTATGCAATTTGGACAATTTGAAGAAAATAGTAAGATTTACACGTTTTCTTTTCAAAATGCATAGTGACGCAGTCAGACAATTTTACATTGCAATAAATATAGTCCTATCTGTTTCCACTAAAATAACTAAAAGATGTTAACCGTATCAGCAAAACTGCATAAATGTAGTTTGATTTGAATTGTTTGCATAAACAACTTAAATACTATTTGGCCATGTGAAAGAAGGAGGTCAACTAACAATTAATAATTTCTCTGATATTTAAACAGTTTTTGTTTTTATCTTGATATATTTATTCGAACACATAACAAGAATAGGCTATTGGAAGATTTTTAGCAATGGAGATTAATGTATGGCACAAATAACAAGTCCTTATTTCATATTTCCTTAACGTCTTGTACCTTTAACGATTTAAACAGCGTCTCGTGGATGGGAATATGCATGGAAATGATATGCAGATGAGGTTATGCATAGTAAACCTAGGCATTGTAAGGTCCATATATGGTTATTTCTGGAAGAATTCGGGGTGGAGATGCACGTACACACACACATGGTTTTATAAATCTAAAAACTTTTGCGCGTTCGTGAAATCTAGCTTTTGAGCGTACGCAAACTTTTAGGATGAAACCTATGGAGAGTTTTATAAATGAGGCCCCTGGTCTAATGTAAAGTCAAGACGTCTTTGGATCCTTGAGGTAATGCACAGACCAAAACTTAAACAATATTTTGCGCAGAACCTTTTTGTCCAGTAAGTCTAAGATCATTGAGTCCGTAAACTGAACTGAACAATATATTGAGACTCATTGTGTTAATCATGTACGGTCCACCCAAAACTAATGTATCCAGTGGTGGCTAAAGGTTACCTTTACGTTTCTGTAGCTTATCTGGCTTACACCTTTTGGGCACACATGGTAATTTAACATAGGGGGCACGAGCAAAGTATTTTTAAAACTGAATCTTTGTTACCTTTTAGTCTATTTGTTAAACTGAGACCATTATACCAGTCGCACTTCAAAGGATACTGAACATGACTATGAATATCACTTGATGAGCTGAATAAAGGTAAGGACGAGTAAAAAGAAGGAAAAAAGATGGTAAGAAATAAAGCTTTCCTGCATCTTCTCTCAGAGAGATGTGGAAACAGGTGTCTGTATGTTATTATACTGCATTTTTATTGTTCTTCCATACTTACAACCAATTCATAGAATGGACCTCACAAATAGTACATTGTTAAGACATTGAGAACGAGGAGTAAGTATCCCTGTAATACCGAAAGTGAGCTTAGATGAAGGCATCTAAATGACTACTATGTTTAACATCAGATCTGCTAGTCTTTCTCATTTTGAGATGTGGTCCTTAGGAACAAGGGACTGGTCGTGAAGTTGGGAACAGGGAGAGGTGGTAATGACAGAAGAACCTAATTCTGATGGGGTGTGTCTCCCTGACTCTGGGAAAATTGGTCCAAGCATCTCGTCCACCTCCCCCACCCCTTAATTCCTTCCAGACAGGCCCAATGTTGAAGCTGGAAGGCCTTCAAGGGCCTCTCCTGTCTGGAATGTGTGAACGCACTTTGGGGGGAAAGAGTGAGACGGGTTATTGGGCGCTGGAGAGAGCCAGGGCAATGTGATATGCCACCTCAGCCACTGCTGAGCACCTGTGGGATTTAGCTTGGAAGGAAAAAATCCCCCTGCTTTCATCCTGGAGGGCTGTCAGCTCTGTGAACACTCGCTGTCCACCGCCTCTATTCCTTTCTACCCCAGCCGATATACCCTGGCCTCCCTCCCACTTCCAGCCTCCAGCCCTGGTGCAACATTTCATCCGTTCAGCTCAATGGAGACCCACCCCAGAGTCAGCCTGGGCTTTGCCAGAGGTATTTCCGTGCAAGAGTCTTTCCAAGTTAAACCTCTGGGGACGGAATAGTCCCTGCCAGCATGGAGCAGTCAAAACAACCCTCTATTCTGACCAATTGCCCTGTGGGTCTGCACTACCAGAGCCTAACTCCACCAACGACTCTTGCTGTTTACCTATAATGCAATGGCGGTTTGTCTTTTCGGGGTGTTTTATAACTTTCCTCATATAGGGTTACCAAATGGGATGGTGAATATGTCGGTTGAGAATATGAATGTAATAAAGCATAGTGATTGATGTGGAACATTTGCTCTGAGTATGGGGTTGTGTAATATGATGTATGGTAAACTGGTTTGCTCTTTCACTTATTAACTCAGCCAAAGATTTAGGAGGGCTCAAAGCCCTGTATGTTTGGTCAACAGATCAACATTCATGTTATGTCATGTTCAGCATCATGCAGTATATGAACTAGTCTCCATTTCTTAATAAAACTAAATAGGCAAAGAAGGCACTTTGTGATTTTGTTTCTAGCTTCAATTTTCACCATTAACAAACCATTTAATAATAGGTATGCATTTGTCCCTAATTGGTCCTTAAACTAAATTGTTACCAAATTGTGCATCTACATCAGAAAGGTAAGACTATCTTACAGTCTGCACTCTTAAAAATAAAGCAGCTTCACAAACCCAAAGAAGATCCTTTTTGTCTAAATGGTTCCATAAAGAACCTTTAACATCTGAAGAACCTTTCCATTTCACAAAAGTTTCTTTGTGGCAAAAAAAGGTTTTTCAGATTATAAAAAGGTAAGAAAGAGATGATTCTGTAAAGAACCTTTGACTTAATGGTTCTTCTATGGCAAATAACAGTATTTGACACTTGAATGGTAGTGGCATCCAAACTGTAAAATTTGTTATGCCATTTTTCATCTTGCATTAAATGAACTGTCTCAAATTTAGTATGTTCTGTGTATTCGTCCTAACAGTGTACCGTATAAATCTTACAAAGTGCAGTATCATATTTAAAATAATGTTGTTTTACCGCATGGAAATATTAACATTTTTTTAGCTAAGGGAAATGACATTTCAAACCTGTGCAATGTGTTGCCGCTAGCTTTAGCACGTTTAGCCCCTCCCACTATGAAGGAAAAGCCACAACCGTTGTGTGCATGAAGTGTTCAGCTCTCCGTACTTACAGTATTTCCTTCAGTTAAACAGGTACATCTTCCATTTTCACTTATAGTACAGTTCTTAAATATATGATGCATTGGTAACACTTTAGTTTAGGGACCAATTCTCACTAGTTGCCTATTAGCATGCTTATTATTAACAGATTGGATGTATATTAGTGTTTATAAACACATATTCTGAATGACCATATTCTGCAAACATTGTCTTTCAAATAAAGTGATGTACCTATAGTCTTTGGTTATGAAACCTCATTTTTTTAACTTGCTAATTTCTTCGTAATGTGGAAAAAATAAATGTCTCGTAGCTGTTAAGCATTTGAAGACTGATGTGATCTGATTTGTCCAGCACAACCTTTCCGTCACCTCTGGTGCTGTACAGTGTATTCACCACAACAGTTCCTCGTTTTTTCCCTGTCTCTTTCTCTTTCTCTCTCTCTCTCTCTCTCTCTCTCTCTCACACACGCACATACAGTACACACACAGACAGGCTTGTGGAAAACCATGTCTGCTGCAGTGCTTTGCATTCCTGTGGTTTGACTGGCTTTTCCTGCCGTGAACGCGAAGCGCGGCTGCACCAAAGAACATTCCTCAGGTCTTTTTGCTTTTTTCTCCTTGTATTTTTTTTTTTATTAGCTCAGTTGGTCTTTGTCAAAACGCACAATGTCCACGCAAACCCAGAGGCAGTGACTGTGTATCCATGCAGGATGTTTTAGCTCTGCTATGGCCGTGAGAACAGCTACCACCTCTTTGAGCCACCATTCACCGCTGATGCTAGACTGATAAAGACGATAACAAGAGTTGCGAGTTGACACAGACGTCCGAATGTTCTCATAACTGTCTCATATCCGGCAGCGAGAGGGAGGTCTTTAAAAACCGTACAAACAGAGGGAGCACTTTTAAACCTGCAGCCAAGGATACAAATTCAAGACCACATGTTTTTTCTGGTTGCCACAGGACGGGACAGTTCATTATGTTATTGAGACCTATAGTGGAGCTTCAGGACATCATAATATATTTGCATCCCACCCTAAAGATCTTCCCTAGCCAAGAAACCATAAGTTTATTGAAAAAGCAGTTTGAGATACATATGATCTCATTGTAGAAGCACAATCCCGGGGATAACCAAGCACAACCCTTGGGCTTTTTACTTTGTGAACAATTGTCTTAGCTTTGGAGACATTACAAATAAAATCAACATGAGATTAATTGCCCATATTTAATTTATTAGTGGATATTATTCTAGAGGGGGGGGGGGGGATGTTTTTCCATGTTACTTTAAAATTTAAAACCTTGATTGGCTTTGCCTTCATAATCTTTCATTTAATATCCTGCTTTACTCAAATAAAGCAGAAAATATGCTACTTTGCAGAAAGATAATCAGCATGACCAAATGCAAACCTGTTTTGAGTATAAATGAGTAGCAAAGCAAACATTACTGGGATATTACAGGTCATTTCAAGTTATTTAAAGTAAAGTCAAAATGTTTTTAATGTCCACTAATTGAACTTCTTACATAATATTTATACTCTGCCTTCGCCTGTACATTGAATAAATAGTGCTTTCATTTGACTTACCGTGATTTTCCCCATGCAAACATTCTCGCTATGATCCATTCATGCAGCTCTGAGTACTTAAATTGGCCTTCCAGCTGTGCATTTTTCTGGATCCTATTTCCATTGAGCTTTAGCCAATCACAATGGCTAAATTTAGCACAGTGTTCTATAGTGAATGAACAATACAAATCCCAGCTGAAAATTCATAGCTGATTTTGTTGTTTTTCTATAACGCTTCTGCTGTGAAAAGTCATTTTATGTTACAGATCTCTAGTGCAACCCAGCACACCTCTATAGCAGCAAATACTGTGCAATGTTGGGATACAATTCATTCTGAAAACATTAAAATACCTGTAACAGTTTGTTAGACTGACCTCCCAGAACAAGTACGTTTATGAACTGATTATGTTGTGTTATGTTCTTATCAGCATGCATATTACTAGTATACATGCCTTATTCTGCATGACTATATTTTAGATCTCAACTATTAATTAGGATTTTATTGAGACAAAAGTCATTATTAATAGTTAGTTAAACAACTGAATAATGAATAATATCTTGTAATATATTTCAGAAATAACACAAAAGGGCTTAAAGCAGCAGTGGGAAGGAGTCATTTCCAGGAAACCGAGCTCAAGCGCCTGTAAACGTTCTCCCTGCCTGTGTGTGTTATTCTAGCCTCATTACCAGGTCATTTCACATGGAGCACAGGGTCAGCTAACAGCAGCAGATGCTAGGGCTTACACTGATTGTTATATTGAATATGCACTCATAACTTGTCAGATTGGGTTTGATAGTTGACCGGTCACAGGGTAAATGATGAGGATGAAGGAGTCATGAGAACGTGATGTGGACACGTATCTTTCAGTCAGCACCTGCAGTCACTCATCCACAAGCAGTGTTGGGGCTTGCTTGTTTGTTTTTAATATAAAGAAGTACAAATGTAAAAGCCCTTTCACAAAAGTAAAATGAGCATGACTCAGGCTGAAGAAAACGTAAATTAAAGAAGATCATGTTCACAAAAGGCCTCTGCACTTACTCCTGATTTCTCTCAACAGAAAGGGAAAGAAAATAACCAACACAGTCTCACGATGTATTCGTACGAGGTGCCAAATTCGTGCTGATTCGTACTAATTTGTATGACCTAACTTGTGCTATTTTGTACGATTTGTCTAAAACCCTGTGATGGGTACACTGTAAAAAATGGGCGTTTAATGGTATTTAATGGTAAAAAACTGTGAAAATGCTACGGTAAAAACCTGTTAAATGGTTAATGGTAAATTCCTGTTATATTTACAGGGAAACACAGTAAACTGACATTCCCAGAATTCCCTGCATTGCATTTTAAATTTTGTTTGAATTTGATGTTTTTTCTTTAAAATAAC